>CM066034.1:958489316-959033771 GCA_033557465.1 Ichthyophis bannanicus | reverse complement strand
AGAAGTCAGAAGCACTCAGAATATTGAAAACACTGACTCTGGACATGGAATGCCGTCTTCAAGTGTGTTGTGTACTTGATATAAACCATAGTGTCCCACAAACTAAATGTTTGAGTTCCCACCAGGTTCCCAACTCCATTCCCCCTCTTCTCTGTTTTGACTCTCAAATCCTTCTATTCAATCTCTTGTGACCCATTCTTCCTTTCAAATGTCAATGGAGGAGGAAACTGCACATCTTCTCCTCCTCCGCCAATTAACTACCTCTTCCGCTGGAGTTCATTCTACCTCTCTACTATTCGTGTATCGTCCGCCATTATTGCCTATTGCATCTGTCACATCCTCAATCTTTTTGTTCTCTATTACAACTGCTCCTACTGCTCTTCAAAAATACTGTTGTGCCCACCAGCTCTTCAAGAAACTTTCATTGAACCCTACCTGCAATTCCAATTCTCCTGTCTTTGACTTCTTCTTCCTCTCAAAGGCCATTTCCTGACCCGCTGTGGTCTCACTTTTGTCCTATACATGAAACAGAAATGACTAAGCTGGAGTCTCCCGCTACCTGTTTCTGGCCAGTCCAAGAGCCTCTACTCCATCCTCATTTTCTTGAACCTATCTGCTGCTTTTGATACTGTTGATAACCATCAGCCTACTTGTCTGATCTTGCTGCCGGGATGACACACCGTTATCTGCAACCAAATATGGCCAAGATGGAATATATTATCTTTCCCCCTAACACACACCTCCTCCCTTCCTGCCTTCTCGATTTCTGTGGATGACACTATCATCATCCTCCCTGTTTCCTCTGCTCGCAATCTTGGGATCCTTTTTTGACTTTTTTGCTTTTTTTCCAATGCCCATATTCAACTGATAGTTAAAACATATTACTAAGACCCTTATCCACTCTCGTTTCATCTCCCATCTAGACTATTGCAACCTCCTCCTCGCTGGTCTCCGATTGGAATATCTCTGTACACTCCAATCCATTGAAAACTCAGCTGCATGGCTAATCTCTTCCATTGTCACTTTGCTCACATAATCCCTCTTCTCAAATCATTTCACTGGCTCCCTATTTGTTTCTGCATACAGTTCTGACTTCTACTGACCTACAAATGCATGCACTCTGCAGCTCCTCATTACCCTCCTCTTATCTCTCCCTACAACCTTCCGTGTGAACTCCATTCATAAGGCAAATCACTTTTATCTGTGGCCTTCTCTTCCGCTGTCGACTTCAAAATCTGTTCATATTCCACCCTGGCTGCACCATATGCCTGGAATAGACTACCTGAGTTAGTATGTCAGGCTCCATCTCTGGTCCTTTTCAAATCCTAAAATGATGACCTTTTGAGGCTGCTTTTAGATTCTGACCCCCTTATTCTACTCTGCTTAACATCCAGGTGTATTTTAATCATTTCCCTCTTGAACAACCTAATCTCCTGTTTGTTGTGTTTGTGTGTCTGGAATAGACTGCCGAGCAGTGACTGTCTTATGTCTTTATGTACTGCACTGCAAAAGCCTTAGGCACTATACAAATGATAAGTGGTACATGATTAGTGGTAGTGGCCAGACCTGCATGCAGCTATCTTCACTATGACTTTTCACTGTATGTGTTTCCTCCTTTTTCACTCATATCTAGAGTCGTACAGCAAATTCTCCTTGACAAGGCCATAGTAATCTATGTAGTACCCCCAGTGGCTCAGACAAATCTGAATCCTGTTACTCCTCTCATTAACAAAGGATCAGCCTGTTCCGTTGAGACACATCCATCTTTCCTGATGCAGCAGGGAAGGTGGTTGCTTGGTTCTCATAGCATGAAGGTTAAGTACATTCTAATTGCTTGCATTTTGGTCTCACAAGAAGTAAAAAATGTTGTTTTGACATCCAGGAAAGACTCCTCTAAGAAATTCTATAGGCTCAAGTAGGAGTCACTTCTTTCACTGCTGAGCCATTTATCAGTTCCATGCATTCTCCTTTGCTCCCCCTCTTGATGCCATACAATTATATCTTCTTTACCTCTCTTAAAGTGACAATAAGCAACTTAAGTGCAACTACACTGAGGTAGACAATAAACCCATCTCCATATATCCATAGATTTCAGAGTTCATGCAAAGACTCGTGAATACAAGGTCTCTATTATGCAAACCTATATCACCATGGGACCTCAACACTGTCTTGTGAAGTTGGTGAAGCTACCATTTGAGCCACTGGAAAAGGAAGACCATTTTTCAGTTTGCAATCACCTCATCATGCTATATCACTGAATTTTAGGCCCTCGTCCACAACTTTCCATGCACACAGTTTCTGCCAAATAGGAATGTCCTCCATACTCATCAAAGTTCTTTCCCAAAGTTTTGTCTCCCTTCCACTTCAATCAATCCATTGTGCTCCCCAGCTTTTTTCCCAAAGCCTCACTCCATTCGAGAAGCAGATGTTCTCCATTTTCCTGATTATAGGAGAACACTTCTATACTGTCTTTTTGGCCACACAGGATTTTCATAAAATCTCTCAACTTTTTATTTCATTAAGTCCAAACAACTTGCAGACAAGCGGACCCTGTCAAGATGGGTCTCCAAGTGCATCAATTCCTGTTATAATGCAGCTCCTCAACCATCTCCAGATAGAATAATGGCACATCATCTAAGACCAAAAGCTGCTAATATAGAACATGTGTACTCAATATCTCTTGATATACATTTGCAAAGCTGCTATCTGAACCACAGTGCATGTATTCTCCATTTATTTAATTCCTCTTCCTTTTGAAACAGTGTAGCAGGGCAATCTATCCTCTGCAACTTCTTTGCCTTATAAAGAAAAAAGGAAAACATAATCTTGTACAACTATATCACAAGAAATAAAAATAGAGTTGTCTGTTCTCTGTAGGTTTCAGATCTTTCACCCTGGATCTCATAGGACCTTCCGGTTACCCTCTGCTCTGGAGTCACCATCAAGTGTGCATGCATTACCCCTACTGTCTGTTGAGAGCCCCCATTACAGTTTGTACCAGAGGTAATGGAGGGTTAACTGACTTGCCCAAAATCACAAGGAGGAGCAGTGGGATTTGAGCCTTGGCTTCCTCGGTTCTCAGCCTGCTGTTATAACTATTAGGCTACTCCTCCACTTGTTTAAAGTTGTTCAGTTTACCCTTAAAACTATGTTGTTGTTGTTAAGTGCCGTCGAGTCAGAGTCGACTCATGGCGACCCTCTGGATAGCTATCCTAAATTGTGTTCGGTCTTCAATCAGGCGGCTCATTGTTGACAGACTGGTACCCATAGCTGCTGTTATTGTATCGATCCATCTCATTGCTGGCCTTCCTCTTTTGCGTTGACCTTCTATCTTGCCAAGCATGATGTCTTTCTCTAATGATCTCTCTCTTCGCATGATGTGTCCAAAGTATGAAAGTCGAAGTCTTGTCATCTGAGCTTCTAAAGAAAGCTTAGGTTTGATCTCCTCTAGTACCGACTGGTTTGTTCTTCGGGCAGTCCATGGTATACACAGTATTCGCCGGCAGCACCATAATTCAAAGGCATCAATTTTCTTCCTGTCTGTCTTTTTCACTGTCCAGCTTTCACATCCATATGATGTTATTGAAAATACCATAGCTTGAACAAGTTGAATCTTTGTATGGAGAGAGACATCTCTGCTCTTGAGAATCTTATCTTGGTCTTTCATAGCCATTCTGCCAAGAGCAATGTGTCGTTTGATTTCTTGACTGCTTGTTGCTTCTTTATTGATAGTTGATCCAAGTAGGTTAAAGTTGTTCACGATTTCAATTTCTTCTCCTTCAACGATGAACCTGTTGATTATGCCAGTTGTCATGATCTTTGTCTTCTTTACATTAAGGTGCAGGCCCATTTTGAGACTATGTTCTTTGATTGTGAGAAGCAAATGTTTCAGATCATCTTCACTTTCAGCCAGTAATGTGGTATCATCAGCATAGCGAAGGTTGTTGATGAGTCTTCCACCAATCTTCACACCTCTGTTGTCTTCATACAATCCTGCTTCTCTGATGATTTGTTCTGCATATAAATTAAAACTATAAGTATTACAAAATGTGCACTGCAGATTTATACATGTACTAGAAACAATATATTTTGGAGACTTTGGTTTCTTTAAAATCTCTGAAAAATATTTGATTTTCATCTCTGGGGGGTAAAGAAGTAGTTTATCTTATCTTACTTAAATCAACGCTGGATTTAAACTGATAAGAACTGGCCCAAGATGCTATTTTTTATCTGTATCATTCTGATAAAATGAACTTCCAGTCTGAAAGAAAAATGGATCTTCTCTAATATTCACTAAACACAACAAGTTGAAAAGTGCATGCTTACAATGAGACACAATGGTGCATCTCCTCCTTTCAAAGACTCTGCTTGTCTCTGTGAGGGATTTGATTGAATCAGCCATGTTAAGTATACCACAGTACAGTAGTAGGGGATGAGTGACCGTGTGTCTGGACGATTGAGCATAGAGTTGGGTGAACCTGAGAGTGAACGCTCAACGGCATAGTCTTCTCATAGATAATGCAGATGGAGGACACGCCCAAAAAGGTTATGATGGCGACACTGGTGACGGCCAAGGTGAACTGGTTGTTCAATAGGCCACAGGAGAGATTGGAATAAGATATAATGCTCTTATGCAGACTTTGCCCATGGGGGGACTGCACTATGTTTCCCTCCCAGGGAACTCAATGGGCATATCGTACAGTGAATTGAGGCACACCGAGGATGAATGATTCTCATCACCTCCGACTGACACAGGGGACCGTAGTGTGCGGAACTCATCAGAAGGATGGCGGAGTGGACAGTCCTGCTCCTGGAGTTGGTTTGGATGCCTCAGAAGGGGTTGGTTTGGATTGCCTCATAGGTCTATCATTCTCGACGGGGACTTTCCCATGAAGTCTGAAGCAGGCAGCCATCAGACCGCTACTAAAAAACAGCAAGTTAGACCCAGCAAAGATGGACTCCTACAGGCCAATTTCAAGCATCCCACTTCTGGCAATAATCAAAAGCTGCACTAAGGTCAAGTGATAGTATAATGCTGATTGATTTGTTTCAAGTCTGCATCTTATTTCATTCAGTAAAGAAAGAAGTAAATCTAGAAATATAGGAACATGATGGCAGTCTGTCTTTCCATGCCAACTACTAAGCTCTACTGTCACTTTTTTTCCTTTAGAGATTTTCTGTGGTTGTCCCATGCCTTCATAATTTCAGATACAGTCTTTTTCTCTATTACCTCCACAGGAAGACTATTCCACGCATCTATGACTCTTTCCATAAAGAAATATTTATGCAAATTACCCCTGAGTCTAACCCCTTTCACTTTCATCCTAAGCTATCTCATTTGCAGGGCTTTCTTTCAAATGAATGATGTCCTCCTCCTGTGCATTTATGCCATGGAGGTATTTAAACATCTCTTTCAAATATCCCCTTTAAAGTCTTTCTTCCAAAATATACATATTAAGATTTGTCCCCATATGTTTTTTTATGAAACCCACTGACTATTTTGGTAGCCACCCTCTGCACTGATTCCATCCTGCTTATATCCTATTGAATGTGTGGTCTCCAGAATTGCACACAATACTCTAAATTTGGTCTCAACAAAGAGTTATACAGAGGCACTATTACCTCCTTTTTCCTGCTGACCATTCTTCTCACTATGCACCCAAGAATTCTTCTGGCTTTTGCTGTGGCCTTTTCTACCTGTTTGGCCATCTTAATATCATCAAAAACAATCATTCTTTACTCCTGCCCTTCTTCCATGGACAGAAGTACTTCACCCTTTATACTGTACTACATCCTTGGATTTTTGCAGTCCAAATGCATTACCATGTGTTTTTTTTGTCTTAAATCTTGGATGTCAAACTCTCGACCATTCTTCAAGCTTCACTAGATCCCTCCTCATTTTATCTACACCTCCCTGAATATTTTTATTGCAGATTTTGGTATCATCTGCAAAGAGGCAAACCTTACCTGACAGCCCTGCCACAATATTACTTGAAAAAACATTAAAAAGATTCGGACAAAGGACAGATCCCTGCTGTCCATTTTGTCACTTCTGACCCAGCCAGTCAATTTAGGGTCCATCCCGAGGGCACTCAATTTATTTATAAGTCACCCGTGAGGAACAATGTCTAAGGTTTTACTAAAATGTAAGTACACCACATCTATAGCTCTCCCACGGTCTAACCCTTGGGTAAGCTAGTCAAAGAAGATTGATGAGAATTGTCTAACAAGACCTGCATCTAGTTTAACCATGCTAACTCAGATCTTGTAATCCATTATGTTCCAGAAACCTCACTATCCTCTGTTTAAGCAGCATTTCCAATACTTTGCTTACAACAGTTGTGAGACTAACCAGTTTGTGCAATGATTCAGTCTGAAACTTTCTGGTCTGATCGAAGAAGTTATAAAGTTTAAAGCAGACGTTTTGCCAGAACCTTAGATGAATGTGTGTGTGCATGCATGTGAGCATACGTGTGCTTGTGATGGAGGTGTGGGTATGAAGGCTTCACTCCCTTGCCCTTTCCACTGCCTACACAAACTCTCACTGTCTTGCTCTTTCCCTTCCCCCCAATCACCACACTCCCTCCTCCCCTGCTGCCATCCACTGCTGCACTTTCTTTCCTTTCCTTCTCATGCAACTCAACGTTGCATTCTGTCTCCCTTTCCCCGCCACCATGGCCGTACCGAGTGTAAATCACGCCCTGTGCAACTTCCACATCGGGAGCGCGCCCCACCATGGCGGGAGAGAAGAGGTGCACCCGATGTGCAAGTTGCCGGCATACTAAGCAGATCTGTCCCTCCGTGTGAGAGCAGGGAGGGACAGATATGCTAGGCATGCCGGCGAAAAGGCTTAAGGGACACATTTTAACTGTCTTCTGTTGCCTGAAGCCATTGAGAGAAGAAAACGTGGCAGCAGCAGGCAACGGCAGACAGCTAAAATGCGCCCCTAAAGCCTTTGCACCCTGTGCGGACACATGGCTTGCATAGGGCTAGGTACGGGCATACCTGCCACCACCTCTCACTCCCCCATCCCTTTCCCTCTCACTTCTTGCACTGTCGCCCTGCTTTCCCTGCCCCTCTTGTGCTCTCCTAATTCCCCTCCAGTCCCTTCACCCTTCCCTCTCCCTGCTTCCCCTTTCTTCCCTCCTCTAAGCTCGCCGTTTCCCTTATGCTCCTCCCCTTCACTCCTCCCCTTCTACCCCTTAGTTTGTGCTCTGCCCCCTTCCTTCTTTTGTCAACTCTAAACATACCCCTTTATTTAGGTTCTGCCCCTTCCATTCCCTTCTCTGATGCCCAGCACATCTTCACCAGTGGGTTTTGGGGACTCCCTCCTGCTCATTCTCTGCTGCCTCCGGCTGGCAGGAGCTGGGGACTCCCGCCTGCTTTTTCCCTGCCTCCTCTGCTGACAGGACCTGGGGACTCCCACTGGCTCTTCAGTGTTTGCTGCTGCTCTGTCCCGCTGCTCCCATTGTCCTATGCATCTTTATTGGCAGACAGACAGACAGATAGATAGATGAACCCTACCCCTTAAGCAAAATGCACCTCAAAAAACACCGATTGGAAGAACAAAGAAGTAAAACATCCTGGGTTTTTTCTCTTTTGTACAATGCAGTTATCTGCTCGTTCTATCCTTTGTCTGTTATTAGGAGGTCGTTCATGAATCAGGTGCCTTACATTTTTCTAGTTCTTGGAAGGTTCTTGTGTTTCATGGAGGGATGCCTGCTAGCTGTACAGTCATTGAAAAGGAGGAATATGGCAGCCTTTCGTGACAGGGCTTTTTCCAGCTAAGTTCCTAGACTTTGAATCTCGCAGTTTGACGTGGTATGTTTGGAGAAGGGTTATTACTATTCAGAAAAGTTAAAGGGAGAGCATATATTAACTTAGAAAGTTCATTATGTGGGTGCCAACCAGTGCAATTAGGACAGGTATCTACATCCAGCTTCGAAGGTCTTCATACCACTGAGATTGACTTCATCTTGAAGTGTCGTTTTGTCATATTGAACTGAAACAGCAGTAGGTCCAAACTGCACCAACCATCGCTATTACAATAGCTAGGAAGAAGAAGGAGAAAGAGGGAGATCAGCCCATGTTTATTTCATTTACAAGCCCATTTGTTTAAACAAGCAAGGGCCAAAAGCAAAGCAGTTCATTTAGTACAGAGCCTCATAAAAGTCTCCACATTCTTATACATTTTTCATATTCAGCTGTCTAAAATCTACCTTAATGTAGTTTAATTTATGACTTAGTTTCTACGATCTACACAAATACTCTATGCTTGCAAAACATTTTTTTTTTAAATTTAAAACTTATTTCTATACCACCTTTCTACAATTCAAACATAAGATATGCCATAGTGGGTCAGACCAATGTCCATCAGCCCACTATCCTGTTTCAACAGTGGCCAATGTAGGTCATACGTACCTAGCAGTTTCCCCAAAAGACACAGGTTCCACAATGTTTGTATTGGGTCAAGCATTGATATCCTGGGTCCCTTTTTAATAATGTTTTATGGAACTTTCCTCCAGGATCTTGTTCAAACCTTTTTTAAACTTAGCTACACTAACATCCTTTACTACATCCTCCGGTAACAAATTCCAGAGTTTGATTATATGTTGATTAAAAAAATATTTTCTCTTATTTATCTTAAATAGTTTACCATGTAGCTTCACTGCATGTCCCCTAGTCTTTCTATATTCTGATAACATAAACAATTGATCTATGTTTACCCATTCCACTCCATTCATTAATTTATAGACTTCTATTATATCTCCCCTCAGCCGTCTCTTTTCCAGGTTAAAAAGCCCTAAGGTTTTTAGCCTTTCTTCATAGGGGAATCCTTCCATCCCCTTTACCATTTTGGTGGCTCTTCTCTGAACCTTTTCTAATAATGCTATATCCTTTTTAAGATAGGGCGACCAGAATTGCACACAATATTCAAGGTGCAGTTGCACCATGGAACGATACAGATGCATTATCATATCCTTTGTTTTATTTTCCATTCCTTTCCTCATGATACCTAGCTTTCTATTTGCTCTCTTGGCTGCGGCTGCACACTGGGCAGAGGGTTTTAACATGTTATCCACAATGTCGCCTAAATCTTTTTCTTGGGTGGTGGTTCCTAATGTGGAACCTTGCATCATGTTACCATAGTTTGGGATGTTCTTAGCTACGTGCATAACTTTGCACTTGTCCACATTAAATTTCATCTGACATTTTGATGCTCAATCTTCCAAATTATCAAGATCCTCTTGCAATTTTCCACAATCCTCTTGGATTTTAACAATTTTAAATAGTTTTGTGTCATCTGCAAATTTGATAATTTCACTCGTTATTCCCTTTTCCAGGTCATTTATGAATATGTCATAAAGCAGCGGACCCAACACCACTATACACCTTTCTCCATTGGGAAAATTGGCCACTTAGCCCTACCCTATGCTTTCTATCTTTTAACCAGTTCCTGATCCACAATAGTACACTGCTTCCTATCCCATGACTCTTTAGTTTTGCCAGAAGTCTCTGGACCTTGTCAAAGGCTTTCTGAAAGTCAAAAAACACTATATCAACTGACTCAACTTTGTCTATCTGTTTATTCACACCTTCAAAAAAACATAACAGATTAGTAAGACAAGATCGTCCTTGTCTAAAGCCACGTTGGCTGTCTCCCATTAAACCATGACTATCTACATGTTCAGTAATTTTGTTCTTTATGATTGTTTCTACCATTTTTCCCGGTAGTGATGTCAGGCTCACCAGTCTGTAGTTTCCCAAATCACCCCTGGGACACTTTTTAAAAATTGGCGTTGCATTGGCCATCCTCCAGTCTTCAGGTATTACAGATGATTTAATGATAGTTCACAGATTACTAATAGCAAGTCTGCAATCTCATATTTCATTTCTTTCAATACCCAGTCCAGGTGATTTGTTACACTTCAGTTTATCAAATTTTTGTAATAATTCTTCCGCAGTATCACCTTTAAATACCACTTGAGTCATGGGTAATATCCCTACATTTTCCTCAGTAAAGACCAAAGCAAAGAATTCATTCAGTCTCTACATCATAGCCTTGTCCCAACTAACTGCCCCTTTCACCCCTCTATTATCTAAAGGTCCAACTGATTCTCTCAAAGGATTTTTGCTAAGAATGTACTTGAAAAAGCCTTTATTACGGGTTTTTGCTCCCACAGCAAGTTTCTTCTCAATTTCTCTCTTTGCCTGCCTTATCAATGCCTTGGATTTAACTTGCCAGTGCTTGTGCTGCTTCCACTTTTCTTAATACTACAAAAATAACTACTCCTCTACCAATACTAAACCCAAGCCAAAATAGAGGGACCCTAAAAAATACAGTCTATGATGTGAAATGTTTAATGTCGGAAGTAACGCAGTGAGGACCAAACGACCTCTTGAGGCTTAAACTTCCATTTTTCTCAATTGAAAAGCCTCTTGAAAAAGCTTTTTCTTAAAGCATGGAATACAACTGGTGTGGGCTTGCAATCTTTCTAGATGTTGATGTAAGTCTTTAACCTTTGCAACTGCTCCTTATAGTTTTTTCTTAACTATTTTCCTCATTTTATCATAGTCTCCCTTTTGAAAGTTAAAAGGTAGCACTGTGGATTTCCATTAATTAAATCAAATGCGATCATGCTATGATCACTATTGCCAAGTGGCCCCAACACCCTTATCTCTTGCACCAGATCTGGTGTTCCACTAAGGACTAATTCCAAAATGGCTTCCCCTATGGTCGTTTTATGAACCAGCTGCTCCAAGAAGCAGTCATTTATTTCATCTAGAAACTTTATCTCCCTAGCATGTCCTGCCGTGACATTGACCCAGTCAATACCGGGATAATTGAAATCACCATTATTACTGTTCTGTAAACTTTTGTTAGCTTCCTGATTTCTTTGAGCATTTCATCATCCGTTCATTCTGGCCAGCCGGTCGATAGTTCAACCCTACTGCCATCACCTTCCCCTTTTGAGATGGAATTTCAATCCATAGAGATTCTACAGCAAATTCTGTTTCCTGCAAAACTTTAATCCTTTGTGGCTCAATGCCCTCTCTAACATAGAGAGCAACCCCTCCACTAATTTGATCAACTCTATCATTACAATATAGCTTGTACCCAAGTAGTACAGTGTCCCTATGGTTGTCCTCTTCCACCATGTCTCTGGGATGCCAATCATATCTAACTTCTCATTTAGTGCTATATATTCTAAACTGTCCCATCTTATTTTTTAGACTTCTTGCATTTGCATATAAGCATTTTAGAGACTGCATTTTATTCATATTAATCTGGTTATCAGTAGGCAGGGGTAATTTGGAATCTTTAAGTTCTGTCTCCTCTGTACTCAAGGGTATTTGGGCTACCTTTGCCTTTATTGGAACCTCTTTGCTGATGTACCCTAACTTCATTTTTTAGGTAGTATCCTTCAAGGATACATTGTTTCGAACCATATTCCCTTGGGCAACTGTTGGATCTCCCCTATTATCTAGTTTAGAAGCTGCTCTATCTCATTTTTAAAAGTTAATGCCAGCAGCCTGGTTCCATTCCGGTTAAGGCGAAGCCCATCCCTTCGGAAGAGCCCCTCCTTTCCCCAGAATGTTCCCTAGTTCCTAAAAAATCCAAAACCCTCATTCTTGCACCATCGTCTCATCCACGCATTGAGACTCTGGAGCTCCACCTGCCTTTTGGGTCCTGCGTTTGGAATGGGAAGCATTTTGGAGAATGCTACCCCGGAAGTTCTGGATTTCAACTTCCTGCCTAAAAGCCTAAATTTAGCCTCCAGAAACTACCTACCACATTTTCCTAAGTAATTGGTAACGACATGTACCAAGACAGCAGACTCCTCCCCAGCACTATCTAAGACCTTGTCTAGATGGCGCGTGAGGTCCACTACCTTCACACCAGGCAGGCATGTTACCAGGCAATCCTCATGTCCACCAGCCACCCAGCTATCTACATGCCTCATGATCGAATCACCAACTATAACGGCTGTCCTAACCCTTCCCTCAAGGGCACATGGACATGGAAAACCACCTCAGTGCGAGAGGTTTTTACATCACCTGAAGGACAGGTCTTAGATATAGGATCACTTCCTGCCACACTAGGATGATGCTCTCCTGTCACATGACCTCTCTCCTCCATGGCAACAGGGATGCTGCCAGACTGGAGGTGGGGATGCAGGACTATATCCCTGTAGGTCTCGTGTACCTCTCTTTCTTCCTTATGTCTTCTAAGTCTACTACTCTTGCCTCCAGAGATCGGACTCGTTCCCTGAGAGCAAAGAGCTCCTTGCACCTTGTGCACACATAAGATCCCTCACCAATTTGGTGAAAATCATACATGTGACACTCAATGCAAAAGACTGGAAAGCCCCCATCTCAACCATTATTAAGAAGTGTAATCAAACTCTGGAATTTGTTACCGGAGGATGTAGTAAGGGCTGTTAGTGTAGCTGGGTTTAAAAAAGGTTTGGACAAGTTCCTGGAGGAAAGGTCCATAAACCACTATTAAAAAGGGACCCAGGATAATCAATGCTTGACCCAGTACAAGCATTGTGGAACCTGTGTCTTTTGGGGATATTGCTAGGTACGTATGACCTAGATTGGCCACTGTTGGAAACAGGATACTGGGCTTGATGGACCTCAGTCTGACCCAGTATGGCATATCTTATGTTCTTATGTTCACTGCTGGACTGCTGTGTCCTTCTTTGTTTTAAGGTTGTGTTTAGATATTTAAGTTCTTAACTTACTAAGGGTTGCTGGTGATACTTATACTAATAAAACTATACCTAATATGTTTAATGTACGTTAGTTCACCTGAAGTTTAATTAATCTCAGATACTTAATGTATGCTGATGAGAAAAAACAGTTGCACCTGAGAGAGAATATGGCACCTCCTTTCCTTTAAGAGGTTTAACCACCCATAAAGAGACAATAATCCCAGGGGTGGGTGGGTGTCGGGGAGGGAGGGAGGGAAAGAAGACATTAAAAGCTGGCTGCTACACAGTACCCTGCCCTGTGCTTTAAGGTCATCTGTTACCAAACTCCAGGGGGAGTCCCACAGCCCTTACTTGGATAGAGAAATTCTTGGGTTCTAAATTTAACCCAAAAGCTCTCTTCTGTGTTTTAAATTTAAAAGGAAAGCTTTTTGTTGCTACTAGGCCCTGACCAAGTATTAAATTTAAATTGGAAGCTCTCTGCTGGGTTCTAAATTTAACCAGAAAGTTCTCTGCTGTGTTTAATCTTTAAACTGAAAACTCTTTGTTGCTACTAGGCCCTGACTGATTTAACAAATAAACTGGGTTCACAGATTAATCAACTTTAAACTAAAGAATTCCTTTTTGCCCAAGATTTAAAAACATTTGGATAAGAAAATACTTACAATAGCAGATCTCTCTCCAGAAGTAGCAGTCCCCTTTTGTAGTCCTTCAAGTCTCTATGCTCTATGTTTGGCTGTATGCAGAGTCCTGGTCCTGGTTTCTGCATTTGCACTATGTTTGGTGTTATGTATTGTTGCTCTGAAGTTGTTCTGATGTACTTTTATACACCCTTATACAGATAATGTTCAGCTCAGTTAAACATACAGTTGCTATTAAGAAACTTTCCCAGGAACCCACTTGACCATGGCCATTAATTTGGGATCTGATGCTGTTAAAGTGATCCCGGTATCCTTGCCTTGTTTTTCTCTTTTAGGTGCATTTTGCTTTGACTGATAGAACCTATGGGAAAGGGTCAATCCATTTCTCTGTCCATCTTTCTTTCTATGTTTGTTTGTGTAGACGTGTACCAACAGATGCATACGGCTTCGGGAGGAGCAGGGCAGAGCAGCAACAAAGAGCCGGCGGGAGATTAGAGATCCTGCTGGCAGTTGAGGCAGAGGTGCAGCAGAGAAAAGCTGGCAGAAGTTTTCAGATCCCGCTGACTGTTCACCCCTGCAGTTGTGCCTCCTCCATCAGCGGGAGTTCCCAGGTCCCACTGGCAGGGGAGACAGAGCGGCAGTGAGGAGGAACTGGTGGGAGTATCCATGTCACTAGTGAAGATGGGTTGCGAATCAAGGAAGGGGTGGAGCAAAAGAGGCATGTTTAGAAAGGAGGAAAGAGGAGGGACATGGTGAAGAGTGAAGCACAAGGGAAGGGGTAGCGTTTTGAGGGGAGGGATGAAGGGGTGGGGCATAAGGGAGGAGGTGGGGTTAGAGGAGGGAAGGAAAAGGGCTGCAAGGAGAGAGTAGAGTGTAGGGAGGGAGGGGAATTAGGATAGTGCAAGAGGGTTCATGGAAAGTAGGGGGAGAGTGCAGGAAGAGAGAGGGGAAGGGAGGAAAGTGGTGAGGGTGTGGTAGAGAAAGAAAACAGCGTGCAAGGTTGGATGACAGAAGAAAGAGAGGAGAGAGAGTGCATGGGTAGGTGGTAGGGAAGGAAGGAAATTGGCAAAGAGTAGGGAGAGGAAATAGTGCAAGAGGATGGGAGAGACAGGAAGTATGTGCAGGATGATGTGGGAAAGAGCAAGTGAGAGAGAAGCCTAGATGCCCACAACAACTCATACACATATCCCATGCCTTCTGACATCCCATTCCCACAAGACTGCAAATGGAGGAAAGAGGAAACGTGTCATTGTGTCTCACTGTAAGTGTGCACTTTTCAACTTCTTTTGGATTTTGTTTGGATGTCTCGCTTACACTTTTTCAGTAGTACCTCAATGCAAATTACATTTTAGTAGGTAGTTCTCCTTTGATGAGCAGTGGTAATGCAGGCAGACTTGATGGCGATCTCCTACAAATGGATCCTAGTGTGCTGTGCTGTCCTAAGCTCAGGGAAACCTTTTTCTGGGTGTCCCTTAATCAATGATACATCTCCTGCCTTTCTTCAGTCTATTTCTTCCACCAGAGAAGTAGGACACAGCTAAATCTCCTTATCCTCAAGTCCAAACCAAAACTAAAAAAATAGTAATAATAAATAAATAAAGCATTAAAGAAGCTCCATGGGAGTGATGGCTACCTCCACGTTGCTTGGGGTTTTAGAACCATTACAAATTCCCAAGTGGCAGAAGGATGTTAGGCCTTAGGCTGTGACAAGATACCAAATGGAGGAGAAGGATGTTTGACCGCACCACCTACCATAGATGTGTCAAGGCACCAGATTGGATGTTCCTACCCTGCTGACTCCCCCACACCTAACAGAACTCTTGCTTGAACTGATGCTAAAGAAGTGTGCCAAAATAAAGCATGTGGCCCCTGCTACCCAGCGCACTGGTGAATTGACTCAGTCTCATAGGACTGACAGCAGGAAAGGCTTCAAGAAAAAAAAGCAAACACTGAAGGAGTCTCACCAGCAGAAGCCTTTACATAAGAGATTCTTTCCAGCGTTGAAGGAGCCCTTTCCTCTAAGCAACCTGCTGCACATTACATGGACACTGCTGAGAAGTCCAAACTGGTCTTTCTCCCACAATCCTCTATCCTCCACGTTTCTGCACCAGGGGCTAATCAGCAAACCATAATCCTACCCGTTGTTGGTCAAGGAGATTGGCTTTCCTCCCTAGACCTCAAAGACACCACACTTGTATTCCCATTGACCCTCACCATTGGCCATTCCCGCATGCCACCTTTTAGGGTCACCACCATTAGTACTGGGTGCTTCTCTTTGACTGATCATCAGCCTCCAGGATATATGCAAAGAGAGTAATGTGATAAGAGCACCAAGAAAAGATACTTCTTAGGTGCAGAAGTCCCTATTTTACAGGTCTTATGTGCGTGAATGGACATTTCTGCAGGTCCTTTCCATGGTCGCTATTGTGTAAGTAAAGAAGTCAAGAAGCACTCAGAACATGGAAACTGACTCTGGCCATGAAATGTAGCCTTCAAGTGTGTTGTGCACTTGATATAAACAATAGGTCCACAAAATAAATTTTGAGTTCTCCACCAGGTCACCTCCATTTCCTCTTCTCTGTCTTAACTCTCAAATCCTTCTTTCAATCTCTGTGACCCATTCTTCCTTTCTAATATCAATGAGGAGGAAACTGCACATCTTCTCTCCTCCTCCAAATTAACTACCTGTTCCTCTGATTCATTCCCACCTCTCTAGTATTCTGTATCGTCCCCATTATTGTCCATTTCAACTGTCATATCCTCAATCTATTGTTCTCTATTACAACTGCTCCTACTGCCTTCAAACATGCTGTTGTGACACCGCTCTTCAAGAAACTTTCACTGAACCCTACCTGCAATTCCAATTATCCTGTTTTGACTTTCTTTCCTCTCAAGCCATTTCTGATTCACTGTAGTTTCACTTTTGTCCTATACATGAAACAGAAATGACGAAACTGGAGTCTCCAGTTACCTGTTTCTGGCCAATCCAAGAGCCTCTACTCAATCCTCATTTTCTTGAACCTATCTGCTGCTTTTGATACTGTTGATAACCATCAGCCTACTTGTCTGATCTTGCTGCCGGGATGACACGCCGTTATCTGAAACCAAATATGGCCAAGATGGAACATATTATCTTTCCCCGTAAACACACCTCCTCCCTTCCTGCCTTCTCGATTTCTGTGGATGACACTATCATCATCTTCCCTGTTTCCTCTGCTCGCAAACTTGGGATCATTTTTTACTTTTTGTTTTTTTCCAATGCCCATATTCAACTGATAGTTAAAACACATTACTAAGACCCTTATCTGCTCTCTTGTCATCTCCCATCTAGACTATTGCAACCTCCTCCTCGCTGGTCTCCTATTGGAACATCTCTGTACACTCCAATCCATTGAAAACTCAGCTGCATGGCTAATCTCTTCCATTGTCACTATGCTCACATAATCCCTCTTCTCAAATCATTTCACTGGCTCCCTATTTGTTTCTGCATACAGTTCTGACTTCTACTGACCTACAAATGCATGCACTCTGCAGCTCCTCATTACCTCTCCTCTTATCTCTCCCTACAACCTTCCTTGTGAACTCCACTCATAAGGCAAATCACTTTTATCTGTGGCCTTCTCTTCCGCTGTCTACTTCAAAATCTGTTCATTCCACCTTGCTGCACCGTATGCCTGGAATAGACTACCTGAGTTAGTATGTCAGGCTCCATCTCTGGTCCTTTTCAAATCCTAAAATGATAATATTTTGAGGCTGCTTTTAGATTCTGACCCCCTTATTCTCCTGCTTAACATCCAGGTGTATTTTAATCTTTTCCCTCTTGAACAACCTAATCTCCTGTTTGTTGTGTTGGTGTGTCTGGAATAGACTGCCGAGCAGGGACTGTCTTATGTCTTTATCTACAGCACTGCAAAAGCCTTTGGCACTATACAAATGATAAGTGGTACATGATTAGTGGTAGTGGCCAGACCTGCATGCAAATATCTTCACTACGACTTTTTCACCATGTCATGGGTCTGGGGCCTTCTGTATGTGTTTCCTCCTTTTTCACTCATATCTAGAGTCTTACGGCAAATTCTCCTTGACAAAGCCACAGTAATCTATATAGTACCCCCAGGGGGGGCAGAGAAATCTGATTCCTGCTCCTCCTCTCATTAACAAAGGATCGGCCTGTTCCGTTGGAGACACATCCATCTTTCCTGATGCAGCAGGGAAGATGTTTGCTTGGTTCTCATTGCATGAAGGTTGAGAGCATGCTAATTGCTTGCATTTTGGTCTCACAAGAAGTAAAAATGTTGTTTTGACATCCAGGAAAGACTCCTCTAAGAGATTCTATAGGCTCAAATAGGAGTCACTTCTTTCACTGCTGTGTCATTTATCAGTTCCATGCATTCTCTTGCTCCCCCTCTTGATGCCATACAATTATATCTCTGTTACCTCTCTTAAAGTGACCATAAGGCAACTTAAGTGCAACTGTACTTCATGGCAATACGAGCATATCACAGTGAGGTAGACAATAAACCCATCTCCATTCATCCATAGATTTCAGAGTTCATGCAAAGACTCGTGAATACAAGGTCTCTATTATGCAAACCCATACCACAATGGGACCTCAGCTTTGTCTTGCTAAGTTGATGGAGCTCCCATTGAGCCACTGGGACTGGAAAACCATTTTTCTCTTTGGCATCACTTCATCATGCGAAGTCAGTGAATTTTAGGCCCTCGTCCACTACTTCCGATGCACACAGTTTCTGCCAAATAAGTTTGTCCTCCAAACTCATCAAAGTTCTTTCCCAAAGTTTTGTGTCCCTTCCACTTCAATTATTCCGTTGTGCTCCCCAGCTTTTTTCCCAAAACCTCACTCCATTTGAGAAGCAGCTGTTCTCCATTTTCTTGATTGTAGAACACTTCTATACTGTCTTTCTGGCCACACAGGATTTTCGTAAAATCTCTCAACGTTTTATTTCAATCAGTCCAAACAACTAGCAGACAAGCGGACACTGTCCAGGTGGGTCTCCGATTGGATCAAGTTCTCTTATAATGCAGCTGCTCAACCATCTCCAGATAAAATCATGGCACATCAGCTGAGACGAAAAGCTACTAATATATAACATGTGTATTCAATGTCCCTTGATAATCATTTACAAAGCTGCCATCTGAATCACAGTGCATGTATTCTCCATGCATTATTACTTTGATTCCTCTTCCTTGAGAAACAGTGTAGTAGGGTAGTTTATCCTGTGCAACTTCACCCGGATCTCATAGGACCTTCCGCATACCCTCTGCTCTGGAGTCCCCATCAAGTGTGCCTGCATTACCCCTACTATCTGTGGAGAACCCCCATTACAGTTTGTACCAGAGGCAATGGAGGGTGAACTGACTTGCCCAAAATCACAAGGAGGAGCAGTGGGATTTGAGCCTTGGCTTCCTCGGTTCTCAGCCTGCTGTTATAACTATTAGGCTACTCCTCCACTTGTTTAAAGTTGCTCAGTTTACCCTTAAAACTATAAGTATTACAAAATGTGCACTGCAGATTTATACATGTACTAGAAACAATATATTTTGGAGACATTGGTTTCTTTAAAATCTCTGAAAAAATATTTGATTTGTAATCTCTTGGGGGTAAAGAAGTAGTTTATCTTATCATATTTAAATCAAAGCTGGTTTTAAACTGATAAGAACTGGTCCAAGATGTTTAAAATTGCATGCTTACAATGAGACACAATAGTGCATGTCCTCGTTTCACTGACTGTGCTTGTGTCTGTGAGGGATTCGATTGAAACAGCCATGTTAAGTATGCCTCAGTACAGTAGCAGACGATGTGTGAGTGGGTGTCTGGATGAGTGAGCATAGAGTTTCGGGCACCTGAGAGTGAACGCTCAACGACATAGTCTTCTCATAGATAACGCAGATGGAGGACACACCCAAAATGGTTATGATGGCGACCCTGGCGACGGCCAAGGCGAACTGGTTGTTCAATAGGCCACGGGTGAGATTGGAATAAGATATAAATGCTCTTATGCAGAATTTTCCCATGGGGGACTGCACTATGTTTCCCTCCCGGGGCGCTCATTGGGCACATCGTACAGTGAATCGAGGCACACTGAGGATGAATGATTCTCATCACTTCCGGCTGACACAGGGGACCGTAGTGTGCGGATCTCCTCAGAAGGATGGTGGTGTGGATGTCTGCCAGTCATGCTCCTAGGGCTGGTTTGGATGTCTCAGATGGATTGATTATGGCTTACACCGTGGCTCTGGTTAGGGATTTGTTGAGCAAGTGAGCCTACTCTGGTCCAGTATTTTCCATCATGTCGAGGGTCTGGAAGCAGTCAGCGCTGTTGTCGTCAATTCTTTAATGCTCGGTTGATGTGGTCATATTGTTTTAATTCTAGTGATAAGCCTGGCATCTACATTTTGCAGTCAATGGATGGAGGTTTAAAGAAGTTCATTATAAGTGAATTGCACTAGTCTAAGTAGGATAAACAAGAAATGAGAAACAGTCAGGAAATCTGACGATGCATTACTTTTGGCAGAACAGATATGAAGGGTCTAGACAAGATTCTCAAGTGCAAAGATGTATCTCTGCATACATAGATTTGACTTCCCCAAGCCATGGTGTTTTCAATAATGACCCAACAAAGGGCGGTACATCAAGAATTAATAAAGATAAAAGTCATATGGATACAAAAGTTGGACAGCGGAGAAGAAAGACAGGGTGAAAATCAATGCCTTCAAATTAAGGTGCTGGCTAAGAATACTGTACCTAGCATGAAGTAACCAAATAACACATTACTTGATACTAGAAGAAATCAAAACTAAGTTGAAATGACAGGACTTCGGCTTTCATACTTTGGACACGTCATGAGAAGCAAAAGATCATTAGAGAAAGACTTAGCAAAGTTTAATCTGAATGCAAAAGAGGAAGGCCAGCAATACGATGGATCGATATAATATCAGCAGATAAGGATGCAATACTATCAACAACTAGCTGCTTGACTTAAGAGTGAACGCAGTTTAGGACAACTATCCATAGAATCGCAATGAGTCAACATTGACTCAACAGCACTTAACCACAACAAGTAGGTTAGCATTAGTGTAAAGTTGTGAATTTTCATTTCTTTTAATCAAAGAGCGGCTTAGCTATACAAATCAGTTGCAGTGCAGAAAAGGAGGATTTCATGACAGAAACTATTTGTGGCTCTAATGTTAATAAGATGTCTATTTTGAATCCCAAGATGTTAGTACATTTGCTTAATGGAAATGGAAAATTAACCAAGATTGGATATAAGTTGAAGAGGGGCAGGCAATGAGTAATCCATATTACTTTACATTTGGAAGGATTAAGTTTCATGCCATGATTGGAGAGACACTGGGAGATTGTGAGGATGGAAGAATTAGTTTGGATTGTTGTAGCCAGTAATGAAAATGATTTCGACATCATTAGCAAGATCTAGATTCTGTGTAAGAGGGGCCGGTTGCAACAGGGAAATGTTAAAAAATAGTATTGGGGCAAGAATAGTTTTTTGCGGCTGTCTGGTAGGAAGAGCATGCATTCGAGAGATTCTATGTTTGATTTACTGACTAAGTGCATCATGGAGATAACATGTGAACCAAATGTAGACACTATTTTTATACCTATTTCAGAGTCGATATTGGAGTCAACTAAATCAAAAGCTGCACTAAGGTCAAGTGATACTATGATGCTGATTGATTTGTTTCAACTCTGCATCTAATTCTAGAAACATAGGAACATGATGGCCGTCTGTCTTTTCATACCAACTACTAAGCTCTACTGTCCCTTTTTTTCCTTTAGACATTTTCTGTTTGTCCCATGTCTTCATAATTTCAGATACAGTCTTTGTCTCTATTACCTCCACAGGAAGACTATTCCACGCATCAATGACTCTTTCCATAAAGAAATATTTATGCAAATAACCCCTGAGTCTAACCCCTTTCACTTTCATCCTATGCTATTTAAGAACATAAGATATGCCATATTGGGTCAGACCAAGGTCCATCAAGCCCAGTATCCTGTTTCCAACAGTGACCAATCTAGGTCATACGAACTTACCCCAAAAGACACAGGTTCCACAATGCTTGTATTGGGTCAAGCAGTGATATCCTGGGTCCCTTCTTAATAATGCTTTATGGACCTTACCTCCAGGAACTTGTCCAAACCTTTTTTAAACCCAGCTACACTAACAGCCTTTATTACATCCTCCAGTAACAAATTCCAGAGTTTGATTACACGTTCAGTGAAAAAATATTTTCTTTTATTAGTCTTAAATAGTTTACCCTGTAGTTTCATTGCATGTCTCCTAAGGCTTTCTTTCAATTGAAAAATGTGTTTATGCCATGAAAGTATTTAAATATCTCTTTCATATATCCTCTCCCGTCTTTCTTCCAAAATATGCATAGTAAGATCTTTAAATCTGTCCCCATATGTTTTTTGATGAAGCCCACTGACTATTTTGGTAACCACACTCTGCACCGATTCCATCCTGTTTATATCATTTTGAAGGTGTGGTCTCCAGATTTGCACACAATAATCTAAATTAGGTCTCACCAAAGACTTATACAGAGGCACTATCACCTCCTTTTTCCTGCTGGCCATTCTTCTCACCATGCACCTTGCTTGCCAAATTCTTAAACATTCTTCAAGCTTCACTAGATCCCTCCTCAAATTATCTACACCTTCCTTAAAATTTCTATTGCAGATATTGGTATCATCTACAAAGAGACAAGTCTTACCTGGCAGCCCTTTCACAATATTACTTGAAAAAACATTAAAAAGAATCAGACAAAGGACAGATCCCTGCTGTCCAGTCTGTCACTTCTGACCCAGCCAGTCACTTTAGGGTCCATCCTGAGGGCACTCAATTTATTTATAAGTCACCCATGAGGAACAGTGTCAAAGGTTTTACTGAAATGTAAGTACACCACATCTATAGCTCTCCCTCGATCTAAGCCTTGGGTAAGCTTGTCAAAGAAAATTAATGAGAATTGTCTGATAAGACCTGCATCTAGTAAAACCATGCTAACTCAGATCTTGTAATCCATTGTGTTCCAGAAACCTCACTATCCTCTGTTTAAGCAGCGTTTCCATTCGTTTCCTTGCCACAGATGTCAGACTAACGAGTCTGTGCGATGACTCAGCCTGAAACCTTCATGTCTGATCAAGGAAGTTATATAGTTTAAAGCAGAAGTTTTGCCAGAACCTTAAATGGGTGAGTGTGTGCATGCATGTGAGCATACGTGAGTTTGGGATTGAGGTGTGGGTGTGTAGGCTTCTCTCACTTGCCCTTTCCACTGACAGCCCAGTCCTTGGAGAACCTTAGGCCAGTCGGGTTTTCAGGATTCCCACAATGAATATGCATAAGATAGATTTGCATACAATGAAGGCAGAACATACAAATCTTTCTCATGCATATTCATTCTGGGAATCCTGAAAACCTGACAGGCCTAGGGTTCCCCGAGGACTGGGTTGAAACCCCTGTCCTACACAAACTCTCACTGTCTTGCACTGTCCCTTCCCCCCATTCACCACACTCCCTCCTCTCCTGCTGCCATCCACTCCTGCACTTTCTTTTCTCTCCTTCTCATGCAAATCAACGCTGCACTCTGTCTCCCTTTCCCTGCCACCACCTCTCACTCCCACTCCCTTTCCCTCTCACTTCTTGTACTGTCGCCCTACTTTCCCTGCCCCCTATTGCACTCTCCTAATTCCCCTCCAATCCCTTGATTCTACCCTCTCCCTGCTTCCCCCTTCTTCCCTCCTCTAACCTCGCCGTTTCCCTTGTGCACCTCCCCCTCACTCCTCCCCTCTCCACCCCTTCCTTTGTGCTCTGCCCCTTCCTTCGTTTGTCATCTCTAAACACACCCCTTCATTTAGGTTCTGCCCCTTCCATTCCACCCCACTCCCTCCCCTTGCCTTCTCTGATGCCCAGCCCATCTTCACCAGTGGGATTTGGGGATGCCCTCCTGCTCGTCCTCTGCTGCCTCCTGCTGGCAGGACCTGGGGACTCCTGTCGTCTCTTTCCCTGCCTCCTATGCATCTTTATTGACAGACAGACAGGTAGACAGATGGATGGACCCTATCCCTTAAGCAAAATGCACCTCAAAAACAACTGATTGGAAGGTTAAAGAAGGAAACTTATCCCGGGTTTTTCTCTTATGTACAATGTAGCTATCTGCTCGTTCTATCCTTTGTCTGTTACTAGGAGGTCGTTCATGAATCAGGTGCCTTACATTTTTCTAGTTCTTGGAAGGTTCTTGTGTTTTATGGAAGGATGCCTGCTAGCTGTACAGTCATTGAAAAGGAGAAAGATGGTAGCCTTTCATGACAGGGCTTTTTCCAGGTTAGTTCCTAGACTTTGGATCTCGCTACTTGACGTGGTATATTTGGAGAAGGGTCATTACTATTCAGAAAAGTTAAAGGGAGAGCATATATTAACTTATACATATTGTGATGTTGTTTGATGTAAACTGCCTTGGATAAAGGCAGTATAGAAAATCTGTTAAATAAATAAATAAATATAATATTGGAGCAGCAGTAGAACGTGGTCAGACTGTCACCTCTGTAAAGTGATGCAGACCTATTTCAAAGCAGGTATTGAGAATGCAATATCATCATATTTTTCATCTTTGCTTTAGGTGGCAGGTAACGCCCTAAGCAGTTTTTTGGTATTCGGTCGAAATTGTCAGCTTTGAGTCCTCTGCCGACTACTTCTCATTCTGATACCCTCAGTGTTGCGGATTTTCTCCCCCATGTTTATACAACGATTGTTAATATTAGGGAGTTTCTGGTGTCTGAGAAGTCCATTTATAGTTCAACTGTTCATGACACTGGGGCTAGTGTGGCAGATCCACCATCCTCATCTTCTATGCCATGTGCTGGCAGTCGACCTGAGTGGCAGTCTTTGGTTATTCTGTTTAGGTGCCTGTGTCCAAGGATGTTTTGGCTTTGCAGCCAACAGCCTCAAGTCTGGATCTGCAGCAAAGAGATCAGTGAAGGTAGAGTAGATAGCTTGGCTTGCTGATTGCACATGGACTTCATGAAAGGGAACAGAAGAGAGGGCGTCATCCGCAGACAGCAAGCAGCACACCAGAGGAGCAGAGAATGACCATGGCCACAGCAATATTCCCTTCAGAAATGCAAAAATCCACAGACGTCTGTCTTTCACTGTAATTACTATTGGGGGAAGGCCGTAGATCCCATGTTCTTAGCCTCCTTAACCTAAAGTAGACCATAGCAGAAATCCAAACTGGCTCCTTATTTTTCTTTTTTCCTTCTTATCAAAATTTCCTCTTCAAAACTTTTTCTGGCATAAATTCACTGAACTGACGCATGGCATTGTCTGGAGAACAGTTATTTCTGTAGGTATTAGAAAGTTGATTATGTGGGTGCCGGCCAGTGCAGTTAGGACTGGTGTCTACATCCAGCTTCGAAGGTCTTCATACCACTGTGATTGACGTAATCTTGAAGTGTCGGTTTGTCATATTGAACTGACAACAGCAGTAGTTGCAAATAACACCATCCATCACTATTACAATAGCTAGGAAGAAGAAGGAGAAAGAGGGAGGTCAGCCTCTGTTTAACAAGGGAAGAGAACTTGTGGTGATCGACTTGACCAAAAGTGGGCAGGGAGATAATAAAAGCTCCCAGAGCCTAAATTTGGCATTTTCATATCTCTGGATACCTGTAGTATATACACAGTGAGGAGATTAGGTTTAAACAAGCAAGTGCAAAAAGAAAAGCAGTTCATTTTGTACAGAGCCTCATAAAAGTCTCCACATTCTTATACATTTTTCATATTCAGCTGTCTACAATCTGCCTTAATGTAGTTTAATTCATAGCAGTTGGTTTCTGTGATCTACACAATATACTCTATGCTTGCAAAATGTATTTTTTAAATATATTTAAAACTTATTTCTATACCGCCTTTCTACAATTCAAAGCGGTTTACAATCAACAATTGTGTAACAGGGCCTGGTCAGCACAATGTTTAACATGAAACTGGAACAGTAAACCCAGTACAACAATAGTTTAACAAATTAACATCAGCTATTTACAGCTATGCATCTACTGGTTGCATTGGGCTACTCTGACCATATATTGCAGGATTTGTCTGTATTGTACTACAGAGTATTTTAAGGTGGTTGAGTCTTGAGCCCATGTCCATGCTGTATTCGGTCTGAAAGAGGTATGTTTTTAGCCTTTTTCTGAATTGCAACAAGTCTGGGCTTTCTCTTAGTGTTGGTAAGCTTAGGCCTCACAATGACCTTCCTCTACGGTTTCATTAACCTGTGGCTCCTGACTTTGCAAGAATAACCAGACTGAGACAGTGACTTGGGGGTGTCAGGCAGTTTCCACTTTATAGTAATGAACCTGACTTCCCCACGTGATCTTTTTTTCTCAGAATAACTTTACCTTGGAGTTTTTAGACAGTAGCATGTGAAAAATGTACAGGATTATGAAGATTTTTACAAAGCAGTGAATACGGATGCTGTGCATTAAAACCTTTGTAGATATATTATTTCACAAGAGATACTCATCTGTGCAAATACAGTGCAATGTAATATCAAAAGCTAAAATAGCAACAAAACTGAGTTGAAAAACATGGTTTGTGAATTGTTTCTAGAGTATTGGGTACATTAAAGCCTCTTCTTTGGCCTGCAGCTAACGTGTATGTAAGAGAGAGACTCTGTCGAATCAGATTTTTTTTCCTAGCACCTGGCACACTACTTACCAATGAAAATATAATAACGTCATCATCTGTCTGACGTAGTGTCGGGACCCAACTCAGGAGTTTCTCTCTAAACAGCGGCACTTCATGGGACAGGCTTCCTGAAGTCGTTTGTGTATTGTGCAGCTAAAAAAGGAAAAAGGTGGCAATTTGTATTACATATTTAATTGCTGCTTTAATGCTTGCATGATGAATATTTAGCTAGCGTAAATAAGCTCTTGACTAGAGATATTCTGCTCTAGTGATATGTGACATATGCTATTTGTGTGTCTACAATCTTTTTATAATATAATCAGCCTTTGTAGTAAACTTTTGTCTTTTTGTTTCCATATCATTTTTTGAAACAAAAATTATATGTCAGGACTCAAAACTCAGATTACAGTCACAAAAGTGTGCTACACCCTCAGTGAACACAAATCAGTTGATTTATTTGTAGTTGTGGTTGTTAAATCGGAATGTCTTCAAGAAGTCAATGTCATGCTTCTGATTCCATCTGACTGATTTTCTCATTGGCATAATAGCCCAGATTTCCCCAGCCTTCCTTCCCCACTGAGAAATACCCGTTTCCCCTACACAGCTCCCATCTGTCGTGGGACATAAGGAGGGTAATTTTATAAGAGGTTGTCTGGCTTGAGAAAGCAAGAAGGTATCTATTTCTTAAGAGCGTAAGGACAATAAAATGCTGGAGTGGGTCAAACTATGGGTCAGACCACTGCTTGCACTGACCTGGCTACCCATTACCTGCTCTGAACTGGCTACCCATCGACTGCACTGAACTGGCTACCGATTGCTTGCACTGAACTGGCTACCCATCGACTGCACTGAATTGGCTACCCACTGCTTGCACTGAACTGGCTACTCATTGCTACCCATTGCTTGCATCGCCTGTACTAAATCCATTGCTTGCACTGAACCTTGCTGCACTGGTTTCAGTCCCTCCACTATCCTTGCTTGTAACCCAACATATACTCCATAGTCCTTAGAATCCATAGCCATCTCATCGCTTGCACAATAACTCACACTGCTTAACTCCCACTACTCCTACTATGGACCTACATCACATTGTTCTTCTCTTCCTCATACTCCCCAACTGCCTCCCCTCCTACCAGGACCCTCACTCCTCTCCTCCCTACTCTCCTTCTACCTTCCTCACTCTCCCTCGATTCTGTCCTCTAACCTAGCATCTGCCCTTGAGCTACATCTCAACCTCCCCCTCATTCAACCAGCCCCTCTCTCTTTAAGGCAACCCCATCCTAGCTTCTGCCATACGGCCTCCACTTTACCCTGCTCCCAACTACTCCTTCTCCTTCTCTCATCAGGTAATATCAACCCCAACCCTGGCCCCCCTCGATTTCTTACTCATTCTAAGAATAGCTCCTCATGCACCTTATCTAATCTCATCCATATCCCTCTCCTTTCCCCTTCTGCCCTCCCTCACTCATGCCCCAGTCTCTCAACCAGAGATATCGACCCCAACCCCAACCCTATCCACTTTAGAGTTTTGTCTCACTCTAAAAAAAAATCCTCACATAGCCTATCTGATATCATCAATATCCCCCTTCACTCCCCTTTCACTTCCCCTCCCTCAAGGGCATCTTGGAGGGCACACTCATCCAGAGACACCCTCCCATACCCTGGTCCCTCTAGACCTCTGTACTACTCTCGCAATAGATCCTCACGTAACAGCCCCCTAGACCGCTGTCTCACTCTGAAAAGAAGTCCTCATGTAACTTATCCAACCTTATCCATATTCTTCTCCTTTCCCCCTGCGCTCTCCCGTTCTCATGCGCCCTATGGAATGCATGCTCACTCGCTAACAAACTTCCTTTTACTCATGATCTCTTTATCTCTAATGAACTACACCTTCTTGCTCTAACTGAAACATGGCTCCTCCCAGACAATACCACATCTGCTGCTTCTCTCTGCCACGAGGGCTACCAGTTCTCCCATACACCTCGATCCACTGGCCGAGGCGGTGGTGTTAGCCTTCTACTTTCTCCCTCTTGCCAATTCCAACCCCTCCTGCTGCCTCAGTCACACCCCTCCCTCTCTTTAGAGGTCCACTCCATTTGCCTCTTCACACCACCTCCCCTCCGAGTAGCTGTTATCTCTCGCCCACCCGACAAATCCAAATCGACCTTCCTTACCGATTTCGACTCCTGGTTTTCCATCTTTCTAGATCCATCTTCCCCCACTCTTATTCTTGGTGACTTTAACATTCACATCGATAACCCCTCTGACCCCCATGCTTTAAAGCTCCTCACCCTCACCTCCTCGTTTAACCTCCAACTTTGCTCCACTGCCCCCACCCACCTGCACGGCCATTGCCTTGACCTGATACTCTTCTCTAATTCCTCTCCCTTAAACTTTCACACCTCAATCCTTCCCTCATCTGACCATCACCTTTTAACCTTCAATCTTCAGCTTCCACTGCCTCAATCCCGTCCCGTCTCCTCCATCCTATTTAGAAACCTTCATAATATTTATCCCTTGACTCTCTCCTCCACCATTTCTCCATCTCTTGCCTCCATTACGTCCTCCAAGTCCGTCGATTAGGCAGTAGCCTCTTTTAATGCTGCACTATCCTTGGCTCTTGATACTCTTGCCCCACCCACCCCACATCCCGTTAGACGTTCTGCTCCTCAGCCGTGGCTTTCATCTACAACCCGTTATTTATGCATCTGTACCCGTTCTGCTGAACGCGCCTGCACCAAATCCCACTCCCCGGAAGACCTTCTTCACTTCAAATCCATGCTTGGCTCCTTCCAGTCAGCCATAGCACTTGCCAAACAAAAGTACTATGTCCATCTGACAAACTCCCTAGCCTCTGATCCTCACCCCCTCTTTAATACCCTCAATTTTCTCCTCAAGGTGCCCCCGGCCCCGGTCCTGCCCTCCCTCTCTGCCCAAACCCTTGCCGACTACTTCCATGACAAAATCCACAAGATCACCCTCCAATTCCCTACACCCTCATCTACCTCCCCCTCCCAAATTCTCCCCCCTCATCCTGACTTCCTCTGCTACCCTCTCCTCCTTCCCTACAATCTCCGAAGAAGAGACCACACTCCTTCTTTCTTCCTCCAAACCCACCACCTGTTCCTCTGACCCTATTCCCACCCATCTTCTACTCCCCATCTCCCCCACCGTTATCCCCTCCATCTCTCATATTCTCAAACTATCACTCTCCACAGCTACTGTCCCCATCGATTTCAAGCATGCTGTTGTCACACCTCTCCTCATGAAACCCTCACTCGATCCCACCTGTCCATCTAACTATGAACCCATCTCCCTTCTTCCCTTCATATCTAAACTACTAGAATGAGCAGTCCACCGCCGCTGCCTTGACTTCCTCACCTCCCAGGCCCTCTTGGACCAACTACAATCCGACTTCCGTCCCCTACACTCCACCGAAACGGCTCTTTCAAAAGTATGCAATGACTTGTTCCTCGCTAAATCTAAGGGCCTCTACTCTGTCCTCATCCTTCTCAACCTCTCCACTGCCTTTGACACTGTTGACCACAATCTCCTCCTCTCCACCCTTTCCTCGCTTGGTTTCAAGGACTCCGCATTATCCTGGTTCTCCTCTTACCTCTCCCATCGCTCCTTTAGTGTATGCTCTGGCGGCTCCTCCTCCTCTCTCACCCCACTCCATGTTGGTGTACCCCAGGGTTCTGTATTGGGCCTCCTCCTTTTCTCTCTCTACACCCAATCCCTTGGCGTGCTTATCTCCTCCCATGGCTTTCAGTACCATCTCTATGCCGATGACTCCCAAATCTACCTCTCCATACCTATTATCTCTCCAGCAATCCAAACCAAGATCTCTGCCTGACTTTCTGATATCGCTGACTGGATGTCTCATCGCTGCCTGAAATTGAACATGGAAAAGAGCGAACTCCTCTTTCCCCCCAACTCCTCCCCTCCCCTTCCCCCTTTCTCAGTCTCCGTGGATGGATCTATGATCCTTCCTGTTCCCTCGGCCCGCAATCTGGGGGTTATCTTTGACACCTCTCTCTCCTTCTCCACACATATCCAGCTCGTTGCTAAAACCTGCCACTTCTTTCTTTATAACATTAGCAAAATTTTCCCCTTCCTGTCGGAACACACCACCAAAATACTTATCCACTCCTTAGTCTTCTCTCGCCTCGACTACTGCAACCTACTCATTGCTGGTCTCCCCGTGAGCCATCTCTTCCCCCTTCAATCTATACAAAACTATGCTGCTCGACTAATCTTCCGCCAATCCCACCATGCCTACACTACTCCTAAAGTCGCTCCATTGGCTCCCCATCCAATTCTGCATCCAATTCAAACTTCTCCTGCTGACCTATAAATGCATTCACTCTGCAGCCCCTCAATACCTCTCATCTCTTATCTCGCCCCACATCCCCTCTCGAGAACTTCGCTCCGCTAACAAATTACTTTTATCTAGGCCTTTCACTCACACCGCTAACTCCCGACTTCGTTCCTTTCACCTTGCTGCACTCTATGCCTGGAACAGCTTACCGGTGTCTATACGCCAGGCACCCTCCCTGGCCGTCTTCAAATCCAGGTTAAAAACCCATCTCTTCATAGGGGTGGCTCTATCATGAGGTGAAGTGAAGCGACTGCCTCAGGCGGCGAAGTTTTAAAGGCGGCATTTTGCCCCCCAAAAGCTGCGTCACTTCGCCTTCAAACGTTAAAAAAAAAAAATCCAAACGCTCAAATTTATGCCGCTGCCGAGTCCGCTTCTTGACAGCGGCAGACTCACCTCTCCTTCCTATTGCAGCCGCGGCTCCTGCTTCTTGGAACCGCGGCTATACTAGCGCGACAATCAGCCAGCCACTGTGGAGACTTCCCATGCAGCAGCGTCCCACCCCCAAAGTAAGTTCCTTTGGGGGTGGGATGCTGCTGCATAGGAAGGCTCCGCAGTGGCTGGCTGATCTCGCGCTAGTACAGCCGCGGTTCCAAAAAGTAGGAGCCGCGGCTGCTATAGAGGAGAGGTGAGTTTGCCATTGCCGAGAAACAGACTCGGCAGCGGCAGAAATTTGAGCTTTATTATTTCCCTGGGGGCCAGGACTGGAAAGGGGGGGGGGGTCTAGAACTGAAAATGGCCTGATCGGGGGGAGAGGTTAGGACTGGATGGGGTTGTTTAGGACTGGTAATGGGCTATGGGGGTCTAGGACTGGAAATGGGCTGATGGGGGGGAGGTTAGGACTGGATGGGGGTTGTTTAGGACTGGTAATGAGCTATTGGGGGCTAGGATTGGAAATGGGCTGATGGGGAAGAGTTAGGACTGGTAATGGTCTATGCAGGGTCTAGGACTGCAAATGGGATGATGGGGGTTAGGACTGGAAGTGGGCTGATGGGGGGTGTTTAGGACTGGTAATGGGCTATGGGGGGCTAGGACTGGAATTGGGCTGATTGGGAGGGTTAGGACTGGAAGTGGGCTGATGGGGGGTGTTTAGAACTGGTTATGGGCTGATTGGGGGGCTAGGACTAGAGTGGGCTGAAGGGGATAGGACTGGAAATGGGCTAATGGGGGAGGGGAGGAGAGTGCTGCTGGCCCTAGAAGAAAACTAGGGCTAGGGTACAAATGGGCTGATGCGGGAGGATGGTAGAATAGGACTGGAAGGGAGCGGATAATGAGAGGGTGTGCCAGGTGAAGGAGGGGTCATGAAGGGATCTGACACGGGGGAAGGAGGGGGCTGGAAAGGAGCTGACACCTGGGATGTACTGAAGGGGGACTGGAAGGGAGCTGACACTTGGGGATGGGAGTGGTAAGTGGTTGTGTAATGGGGAGGAGGCTGGAAGAGAGCTGACATGCAAATGGCACTGGAAGGGGGATGGACAGAGGGTAGGGCGACTGGAAGGGAGCTGACTGGGGGAGAGTGGCACTGAGAGTGGATGTGAGCTGATATCTGGGATGGTATTTGGACTAGAAGGGGCTGGACAGTGAGGAAAGAGGGGGACTGAAAGGGAATGGACACCAGTTGCAGTCATGGGAATGCAAGGCGGTTGACATTGGAAGGTACTGGGAGGGAAGGAAAGGAAAGGGGGCTGATACTGGGGAGGGTTACTGGAACTGGAAATGGGCTGATGGAAGGAAGTGAAGAAAACAAAAGAAGAGATAAGAAAAGGCAGATGGACCATAGACCACAGAAAGAGAGCTAAGAGAAGACAGGAAAGCTGAAGCCTCAGATCGGGACAAGCATGATCAGAGAATAAAATGGTCAGACAACAAAGGTAGAAAAAATAATTTTATTTAATTTTAGTTATTGGACTTTGTGCTATTTTTATATTTTACACAGTATTGGGGAACTGCATCTCTCATTTATCTGATATTGCACTGCATGTGAACTCTGGCTTCTTGGGGTTTCAATTTAAATTTAGTCTACATATTTTTATTTTTACTTTAGATTGTGGTTACTTTTTCTGTACTTTTGGTGAGGGTTGATGTTGCGAGTGTTTGACTGAGGTCAGGTGTTCTGTTAACATGGAGTTTGTACATAAAGATCTATACTGTACTGTAGTAATTTGACCTGTTCAGCTTTTCAAATGGGTGTATGGATGTTCCAGGGCCCACTGTAGTATTTACAGTGATGCTTTTTTTGGATGGGCTCCTTATGTGAGTTTTGGAAGTTTGTGCTGATATGGTATGGTATGGTAGGTTTGCCTTTGTTGTAGGGTTTTGTATTAGTTCACAATATGCCTGGTACTGGAAAATAGTGGTTGTTGTTGTTGTTGTTGTTAGTGAGATGATCAGAATCAGATTTTTTTTTTTAAATATTGAGTTCTGTGGGTGAATGTCCTGGTTCTGCTCTGCACCTACTGTGGCTGTAGAATATATGTTAAAAAGAAAAAGCAAGAACCATAATGCAGTTTACAACAACAAAATAAAAATGAGTTATAATTTAGTTTTATAAACTGTGCTGTTGGTTCTTGCTGTCTTTTAGTTCCTTGGTGTGCAAACGGGACCGTAACTAGCCCTGAGGAAGCGGTGCCGCCGCACAGGGCAGAAAGGTTTCGGGGGTGCATTTCGGCTGTCTGCTGTTGCCCTGCCACTGCTGCCAAGAAAATAGCAGGCAGACAAAATGTGCTCCCTAAGCCTTTTTGCAGCACTTTAAACAGGTCTGGTCCCTCCCTTCTCTGATGCCATGTCAGAGTAGGGAGGGACAGATCTTCTTAAAGTGCCGGCGCCTTTCAGATTGGGCACATGCCCCCCTCCTCCTCCCCATACCTCCATCCAGCGCTGCCTGCTCTTTCCCTGCTGCGGCAGCTCCGTGAAAAAAACAGAGGGTGGCAGCAGCAGGAAAAGAGCAGGCAGCGCTGGACGGAGGTATGGGGGAGAGGGGGGCGTGCGTCCGAGCTGCAAGTCGCACAGGGTGCGATTGCAGCTCGATATGGCCCTGTGTGCAAACATCTTGCATTTCCTTCATATAATCTAATTGGCTTTTTGGTTTGGTTCAATCTCTGATTGAATTTCTGAAAAAACCCTGCCCCCCTATAAGGTGGAAGGGGGGGCACCTTTTCATACTTCGCCTCAGGCAGCAGATTGCCTTGAGCCGCCCCTGCGTTCATATCCTGACTTCTAGCCCTCATCTTAACCTAACCACCATCATTTTCATGACCGAACTGTAAAACCCATCAACTTGACTAATGCTCAGTATTTTGACTAGATTTTGACTGTTTCTTGTATGTATGTCTGTATAACGCTGCGTGCGTGGCGCTATATAAGTGTTTAATAGTAGTAGTAGTAGTAGGGTCCATCGAGCCCAGTATCCTGTTTCCAAAGGGCAACCAATCGAGGTCACAAGTATCTATCAGGTTTACTAAAAGGTACACAGATTCCATGCTGCTTATTTCTTGACTGTTTTATAAAGACACCAGGGGCGGCCCAACATTAGACAAGACAAGGCAGTTACCTAGGGCAGCAGCTTCAGGGGGCAGCGAAGGGCAGCAGTATTCAAAGCAGGAAACTGGATCCCAATAGCCAAAGAGCCAACAGCACATTCTTCTCACTGCCAGAAGCACAGGCACACACCTACATACAGAGCAAAGTTTAATATTTAAAAGTATGACGTCTGATTATCTATTTTTTATGTTTGTTTTTGGAAAAGTGGTGCCTAGATGATCATGATTGTTGATTTTAGTTCTAAAAATCTAGGGGGAGGGGGCATAAGGCTGGGCTCACTGCACTTCACACCAGACCAGGCCAGCCCTTAAAGACACATAGGCAGCTCTGTATTTTTATAAAACCAGCAGCAATCATGTCTAGATGGAAGCCATGGATATTTACATATGTGCATATTTTATAAACTGTGTGTAGAAATTGCAGCTCCACCCAAGCTCCTCATAAACCTGCTCCCAAACATATATATTTATTCATATAACATTTCCTATACACTGCCTTTCATGATATCAAGGCAGTTTACATTCAACAGGACATTATAACTTGGAGATACCTATTTTACAGGGATCATGGGCAATGGAGGGTTAAGTGGCTTGCCCAAGACCACAAGGATCACCTGTGGGACTAGAAACCCCAGTCCTTCTGGCCCAAGGTTGCTTGTGTACTAGTGGGATTTGAACCCCTGACCTTCCAGCTTGAAGTACCTTTCCCCAACCACTAGGCCACTCCTCCACTCAACTCATCTCCAGATATACACCTTCTCTTTACACATGTAAGCCATGGGGTAATCTTTCTAAAAGCAACTGTACCTGCTTACAGCAGAGATTTATGCTTGATAATTCTTTTATCAAATTACTTGTTTAGTTCTCAAGCCTGCTGGCCCAGATATGTTGAACTTCCTAAGCTTTTGAAGCTTAAAAGAGCAGTGTAACTTAAAAGCTTGAAAGAGCAGTGTAACTTAAAAGTTTGAGAGAGCAGTGAGTGCTCTCTGTAACTGCATTCCCCTCTTTGAACAGTCTAGAAAAACTAATAACTTACCATTTTGATCACAAGCTAAAGCAGATGATAACTGGCAGAGATTATCATTTTCTGCTTTGTGAAATCACAGCTGTATCTCGTGTTTTGGTTTTCAGATGTTAAACGCCTTATTGTTTGTAGCTCACCAAGAAACCAGTGTGTGCCTCTGAGCTTAGCCTTGAAATGCTGGTTGGTAACCAAGGAGTCAAATATTCCAAATTCCATTTGCTAGCATAACAAAGCAATGCCAGTAAAATTCCATACCAAGATTCTGGCCTTGAGTCTTCTTCACAGCTATGTACCAGCATAGCATTTGTTTCTATTGATAAAATTGGTATAAGTTGGTGTGAATCCAGAATTGTGTAGGTTTGGTTATGTAGTACTTTACCTTATGAAAACTGGCTCTGTTTTTATTGGTTGATGGCTTGGATAAAGCGATGGAAGCTGACGCCTCCCTTTCTTCCTTGTTTGATTCAACTAAGTTGACAACGTTCTAGTTCTCATCCATCACTTATTGAGTCTCTGTGACTTTCCCATTTACATAGTGCAACAAATTCACTAGGTCTGCATGCAATGAGTGCGCTATATTCAGTTTTATCCATGGTCACATGAAATTGTCAATCACATGAAATATTGAATTAAATTATCAGCTTAAATAAAAAAAAGATAGACCATTCAAACCACCGAAAACACAAAGCTCAAATAACAAATCTTGCAATTCCCAAATGAAGTAACTTTATTGGCTAAATATACAATCAGCACCCATGGTTATATCTTTTGATAAAAACACAGTTATTGGTCGCCTGGCTTTCACTGGTCTCTATCCTCCTGGTGAACAGTGCACATGTTGCTAAATAGTACCCCCCCCCCCCCCCCTTTACTGGCCAACTTGCTATCTGATTTTCTTAGCTTGACATACAGTGTGATCTAGCAGCCTTTAAGAGGGTAATTTTATAAACCCCTGTGGAGTTAATGTGTGTTAGCATGTGTGTATCTAAGGCCTATTTTAGAAAGGGAACTATGTGTGTACTTTACTTTATAGCCCTTGTTCTGAACCCTTTCCTGATGTACCCACTAGCCACATTTTCAGGATATCCTCCTTGAATCTACATGAGATAGATATGCATGCAATGGAAACACTGCTTGCCAGTGTAAATAATGCATATTCATTGTGGCTATCCTGAAAACCGGGTTGGCTAGGGGTTACACCAGGACAGTTCTGAGAACCACTGCTTTATAAAATGGGGGCATAAGCGGCACAAAAATGTTGCAGGTGTAAATGTCCATTCCTAGATTTTTCGAGAATATGCATAAGTTATAGTATTTTATGACTTATGGACATAAATGTTTGTGCTCTCCCATACTCTGTCCAGACTCTGCTCCTGTGCATGCCCACACTGATAGTACATGTGATCGCTCTTCCATAGGTACTTTAAGAAGAGTGACCGCATAAAGTACACACTCACTTGGTTGGCAGCTTGCTGTGCTGTCATCTCCAAATTCCTACTCAGTCTATTGAGTCTCCATTATCTCCTATCTACTGTAGTTCCTTGCTCTGCTTCTCACTCTGTCCATCTCCTCTTCCTTTCCCTAATCTCTCTGTCTTAGAAAGCCTCTGTGCTTGTCCCATTCTTCCTGGAATTCAGATACAGTCCACCTCTCTACCACCTCTGCTGAGAGGCTACTCCAATGTATCCACCACCGTTTCCATAAAGAAATATTTCCATAGGATTGATTACTCCTGAGTCTATCCCCTTTCACCTTCGTTTATGTTCCTCATCCCACCTTTCAATTGGAGGTATTTAAACGCCTCTATCATATCTCCTGTCATGTGCCTTTCTTCCATAGCGTACATACTGAGGTCTTTATGTCTGTACCCATACATGGACCTCTATTATAAAATACCTTAATCTACGCGCACACATGTATAAAAGCAAGGGTGATCATTTAAATCTGCTCGCTAGTAGACGTAAGTGATTGTGTCTACATTTAAGGCTACCTACACTGCTATTTTATAAAGACAAGTCGATGCCTACTTGTTTTTATAGAACACCTGCCCATGGGGACCTGTTATAAAAGTACCCTCTGAGAGTGTAAGAATGGGGCACTACACTATTAATCATTTATATAGCGCTACAAGGCACAAGCGGTGCTGTACAGACAGATATAAAGACAGTCCCTGCCTAGGTTAAGGGCAGGCAGAAAGCGCCTCTTTTCTGCGTTTTTTAAATACAAGCTGATATCTATTTGTCTTTATAAGATACTAGTGTGAGTGGCAGATATCACACCTTAAGATACAGCATGTGTAAATGAAAGTTCAAAGTTTGTAAGGGCACAAGTAAATTAAAGTATTTTACAATCAATCTGCATTCTTCCTATCCCTGCCGAGACCACCCTCCCCACCCCCCACTTATTGGCAAAGTACACACCCTTCATGTCAAAGTGGGCACTTTTATGCCTCTCTGTATTTTATAAGAGGCCATTAAGGTGTGAAATCCACCAAATACCCATCCTAAAAGCCCACATTTGCATAGGGCATCGAAGGACGGTGAAACGTCCTACCGTACTTAGAAACATAGAAACATAGAAACATGATGACAGAAAAAGACCACAAGGCCCATCTAGTCTGTCCTTCCATAACAACAACTACAACAGTCCACTTTTTACCTTTTTACCTTTAGAGATCCTCTGTGTTGGTCCCATGCGTTTTTTAATTCAGTTACTGTCCTCATCTCTACCACCTCCACTGGGAGACTATTCCACGGATCCACTACTCTTTCCGTAAAGAAATATTTCCGCATATCACTCCTGAATCTATCTCCCTTCACCCTCATCCCATGTCCCCTCGTCGCAGAACTTGCTTTCAATTGAAAGAGGCTCTCTCCCTGAACATTTATGCCACGGAGGTATTTAAACATCTCAATCATATCACCTCTATCCCGCCTTTCCTCTAAGGTATACATATTAAGATCCTTAAGTCTGTCCTCATATGCTTTATAATGAAGACCACTAATCATCTTAGTAGAAACCCTCTGCACCGACTCCATCCTGTTAACATCCTTTTGAAGGTGTGGTCTCCAGAATTGCACACCATATTCCAAATGAGGTCGCACCAAAGACTTATACAGAGGCATTATCACCTCCTTTTTTCTGCTAGCCATTCCTCTCCGTATGCACCCAAGCATCCTTCTAGCTTTTGCCGTCACCTTTTCTACCTGTTTAGCTACTTTAAGATCATCGGACACAACTACGCCTAGGTCCCGCTCTTCTTTAGTGGACAAAAGTACTTCACCTCCTATACTGTATTGCTCCCTTGGATTGCTGCATCCCAAATGCATGACCTTACATTTTTTAACATTAAATCCCAGTTGCCAAATTCTAGACCATTCTTCAAGCTTAGCTAGATCCCTCCTCATGTTATCTACACCTTCCTGGGTGTCTACTCTATTGCAGATTTTGGTATCATCCGCAAAGAGGCAAACCTTACCCGACAGCCCTTCCGCTATATCACTAACAAAGATGTTAAAAAGAATCGGACCAAGGACAGATCCCTGGGGCACACCACTGGTAACATCCTTCTCCTCAGAGTGAGCTCCATTTACTTGTACTCTCTGTCGCCTCCCACCCAACCAATTTCTAACCCAAGCAGTAACTTTAGGGTCCATCCCTAGGGTGCTCAGTTTGTTTATAAGTCGCCTGTGAGGAACATGTAAGGCTACAGGAACAATGGGTGAATTTAGTGGCACAAACAGGGGGAACAGCCACTTTACAAAAACAGGTTCCAGAGCAGCAGCTTCAGCAGATTTTGCCAAACAAGTACATCGAAGGGGAGCCAATGAAAGAGGTAGACTCCAAAACTCACATTCTTTCAATCTTGAGGTGGTTTCGAACACTAGAACGGCGAGTACAGTTCCGCCTTGGTCTCTCCTCCACAGCCCAGATCCAAACCAGCAGTTAGCTGATGGTTATGCATAACTTGAAGCAGGTCTGAGGGATCATCCTCTGGAAACTGCAAGCCTTCAGGCTGATTTGTCCGCCAGCGGCACTCTGGCTGTTTTTATTTTAGATTTTGCTGCCTCTGGCCTGCCTCTGCCTTTCTGCCGCTTTTTTTTTCTCAAGAATGCTTGAGCGAGAAATAAAGCAGCGGGAAGGGAGAGGCAGGTCAGAGGCAGCAAAATCTAAAATAAAAACAGCCGGAGTGCCGCCACTGGACAAATCAGCCTGAAGACTTGCAGGAACATCGTGATCAGGCTGATTTGTACTGCAGCGGCACTCTGGCTCTGTTTTAGTTTTAGATTTTTCCACCTCTGGCCTCTCTCTGCCTTCCCGCGGCAGAGACAGACCAGAGATCGCAAAATCTAAAATTTAAACAGAGTCGGATTGCCGCTGCCATCAGAGTGCCGCCCTCTGCAAACTGCCACCTGAGGCAACTGCCTCAGATGGCCTTATGGTAGAGCCTCCCCTGATGGTGTTGAATTTATAATTAAGAAGAAACTTGCAAGAACTGTAGTGAAATACAATGCAGTCAGTGAATGCTTAATTTCTATTCGTCTACGAGGAATGCCTATCAACACAACTAAAATTCAAGTACATGCCCCAACAACAGCTGCAGAAGAGGATGAAATTGATGAGTTCTATGAAGAAGTACAAGCTGAAATTGACAAAGCATGCAAACAGGATATCCTGATAGTCATGGGTAATTGGAACGCAAAAGTTGACAACAAAGAAGAAGGTAAAATGGTTGGAAAATATGGACTTGGCAACAGAAACGAAGCTCTAGAAAGACTGATAGAATTCTGCAAGACCAACAATCTATTCATCTCAAACACCTTCTTCCAGCTACACAAGCGGTGACTGTACACATGGACTTCACTCAATGGATTGAACAAAAATCATATTAACTACATCTGTGAAAGTGAATGATGGAAAAGCTCTATAACATCAACAAAGACAAAACCTGGAGATGACTGTGCTACACATCACCAACTACTAGTATGCAAACTCAAGCTAAAGTCGAAAAAGAGGAAGCCACTCATGAATAGAGCAAAATATGACCTTGAGAATATACCACTGGAATTTAAAGACTGCCTGAAAAATCAATTTGCTGCTTTAGATACAAATGACAGAGCTCCAGAGAGTTATGGAATGACATCAAGAAGGTTATGTTGGAAGAAAACGAGAAATCTCTACAAAAGGTGAAAAAGCAAAAACGGCCAAAATGGATGACAGAAGAAGCTATGAAAATTGCCCAGAAATGCAGAAAAGCTAAAGCCAAAGCATAAAGAGAGGCAATGACAGAACTCAACAGAGATTTCCAACGTGTATCAAGACAAGGAAAAGTACTAAAATGACTCATGCAAGGAAATAGAAGCATAAACTATTAGAGGAAGAACAAGATCGGCTTTCGTAAAGCTCTGAGAGTTAAAGAAAAAATTCCAACCTCGAATTGCAATGTTACTATCATTCTCCCGCAAGCTCCTCTACGGGGCCTTACTGGAATTTAATGTGCATGGGACTCTGACTACTCCAGGATTACTATTCTCTATACACCATCGCCCTTCTTACTACACTTATCTACCATTATTTAACTCCTCCCCAGGAATTCCCCTTACTGCGGCTGACCGCTCCAGGGCTCCACATAGTTATTCCTGGGTTATATTAATGTACCTATCCTACTGAGCTTCCTTCTGTCCTCAGGAACTCTACATTCCTTCATGCACCACCTCCAACCATGCCCACATATATTACAATGGGGAAATGGCCAATAACTACACACCTACCCCTTCCCTACCCAATACTCCCATATTCCCATTGTACTCCTCACATTTTATGGATACTAATACTCAGTCCTGACCAACCCTCCACCCCTACCCATTACCCCAATAATTGTACTGCAAGAATACACAGGGTGTGTGGACAAACGAATAACAGAGCTCTGCACAGGACACCAACCTATGCTCTGGTTCCTTCTATGGCTACTAAGATTGCACTTTCCAATCTGGCTATTTGGATTTCATGAGCTCCAAATTTTCTACCTTGCCAGACCCCACTCCGGGGGGGGGGGGGAGGAGGGGAATGAAGGAGGGGGGAAGAAAAATAAAGGGGAGAAAAATGGAGTAGAAGAAAGTGAAACAACCATCGGAACTAGCTGGAGCAGCCATTAGCTAACAGGCCCCCAAACAGACCTCCCCCGGGGCGCTCCATTAGGAATACCATCTCTCCCAGATGAGACATGGGAGAGCGGGTATAGTATATTATACAACCCCATACTGGTTCCCTTTAGAGCCCTCACATGATGAACCAACCCCTTGTTAACCCCAGGGGCTACAAAACCACAACTCTTGTCACTTTTAAACATTATATAGAAACATTCTCATCAAACTGGGAATTAACATTGCCAAAATATTAGTATACCATTATGAAACCCGGGCTAAAACATCCCGTCTCAGTCAGATGGGTTGCACCTCAAAATGTTGCTGCCATGCCTCAATACCCAGAACCCTAGCACCCCTTCTCCGAGCTTGCAATAACATCCAGATCTACTGGCATTGCAGTCCATTCTCAATCTGGCCTCAACTCATAGCAGCATGGGACATACATGTTCTCTCTAGGAGATGACTCCAACAAAGACGAAAGGCCTTTTAAATTTCCTGTCTCCGTGGAGAGGTGCTTGTTGCAAGGCTGTCCAAGAAAGTTATAACCTCCTCCATCGTGGTGAAATACTCATGGTGCCCCTCTCTCTCCACTCTCAGTTTGGCAGGGTATTGCAGGCTGAATCTGATCCCCACAGCTGACAATCTCCCGCAGGCTGCTGTGAACGCCCTCCGCTTCTGACTAACCTGTGTGGAGTAGTCCTGAAACACCAGTATGTCAGTTCTGAAGGGCTCCCGGCTCACCTTTGCTGCACGGAGCACCGCTTCCTTTTGGAGGTAATTATGGGAGCGTGTAATGACCACACATGGGCAAGTAGCTCATTCACAGCGTTGTCCTAGGTGATGCACCCGCTCCAGCAGTATCTTGCCATGATCGCCTCCTAGTTTTAATGTTGTTACCATCCAAGTCTCTGAAAGCCCAAAGCTCATTATCTACTACCGATTCAGCCACCCCAGTGAACCGCAGGTTCTTTTGGTGGCCCCTATTCTCCAGGTCATCAAGCTTCTCGCTTTGTTGTGCCACCAACATTTCTATCTTTTGGAGACTTTGAGAGTGGTGTTGCTGCAAGTCTTCAGCTGCGGATATACGGTACTCTGCATCTGTCAATCGTCGACCCACCTCCGATAGTGCCTGCACCACTTGTGTCAGCTGGCCTGAGAGGCCCCTCAGTCTGCTTTCCACTGGTGTTACCACCGCCTGAGACTATCCTCTGGCATTCTATGCCAAGCTGGCTCCGCCATCTTTGCATCTGTGCTGCGGGATTTTTCTTTCCGTGATATTTGGAAAGCCATTCAATTTATAAAGCAGTTTAGCCCCAATAGTGCTAGTGACTCCCCTACTCTTACTACGGAGGTTTCCAGGTGGTTTGCAGTATTTAGGGTTGAATTTTTTCTTAGTTTTCTGGTGGTCTGTCCTGGAGCAGAGTTGAACACGTCCTCTTGGCTCACCACATCACGTGATCCGTGGTCATGCTTTTTTAATTGCTGGCTCAGCTCCACTTGTCACCACGGTCTGTTCTTCAATTTGGCAGCTCCTGGCTTCTGGCTTTCTGGTCTCCCTTTGTTCTGCAGCTCAAATGTTTGACTCCTGGCTAAATGAGCATAGCTATGCCATATCTGATCGCTGGAACAACTGCCGGTAATGAGAACTGCTGCTCTTCTTCTCAGTTCACTAACTCCAGATGCTCCTAGCCCAAATTCTTACTGGAAATTTTTAAAATTAAGTTAAGATTCCATCATAGGCGGCTGAATGGAGTGCATCACTAGGGCCATGACCCTACCAATGTTTTATCCAACATAGTATCAGCAATTAGAGGGCTAGAGATTGATATGCTTGGGCCCCCCAACCAAAAAGGTGTTCCAATGCTCCTGGATTCAATTGCCTGCTTCCAAACCAAGCTGTAGGATCCTGTACTAGTCTATTTAAGGAGGAGGGGAAAGAACTTAGAATTTATTTATTTAAAATTTTTATATACTGCCTTTCTGCAAAATCTGACTACAAGGTAGGTGAACAGCAATTAAAATGCTTTTAAAAAAATCACATAAAATAAATTGTAATCAGGAAAAGCGCAGAAAATAGCCACGCTTTGGTTAATAAATAGAACCAGACTAAGTCCGTTTCTGACTTTAAATGCAATGGAAGCATATTCTAGTAAAATGGAACCACACATGAAAATACTTTTTTTCATGGTCTATACCAATTTTTGTTAAGAGCGCAATGAGTACACTGGTACATATGGATAATCGGAATCTAATGTAAGATCTTCACTACTGATACCGTATAATGTAGTCATATTTTAATGCTCCTGTAACTAACAGGCAACCATGTTTTGAATCAACTGGAGTCTTGAGAAATGATATTAGGAAGACCTATTAAAAGTGAGTTAGTGTAGACAAGTCTAGATGTAATCCATGAACCTCAATTACTAAGTCATCTTTAGAACGGTGGAAGATTATGTAAAGTCCACAAAGGAAAAAGAACGAGTTCTGTGTTACTCATATGAGTAGACAATGTCAGATGCACATCAATAAACACAGTAACATAGCCATCCTGCATATGTTAACTGCTATAACTCACGTTTAATTGGTTTCTTCTTGCCCAGACAATCGAGTTCTAAATTTTGTTTTAAATTGTGCACATCAGTTAAAACACTCATAATTCTTAAATATTCTCTCAGTACTAAGAGACTGCCATGCCACCCTCTAGCGCAAGCACTACTTAAAATGGCAGCAAAAGATGAACCTTGTAACATTTTGGTGAACTTTGAACAAACTGCCTGCATGGTGGCCAGAGGTCAAGTCAGGTAGGAGGCAACATGGACTACTTACTTGGGGAATCTGCTGACAGGTAGCAGTCAGGCTGCGCTGCATTCCAAGATGCCAACCCCAATGGGCAAGCTACATATGCAGCTGTCAAGGCTGCCATACTGGAACGGGCTGGCTGTACACCAGAGGCCTAATGACAGCACTTCAGAAAGGGGGGGGGGGGTACTTCAGATAAGAGAGCCCTTGGAGGAGTGTCTGTTTATTAAAAGGAGCTTGCATGGAAGTGGCTGCAACTGGAGGGAAAGACCAGGCCCAACACAGCCAAGATTGTACTCCTGGAGCAATTTTTAGAGGGCCTGAACTCCCTGATGAAGCAGTGAATACGTCATTAGATCAAGCTTCCATTGGAGAGTGCTCTGGAAATAGCACAAAGGTACCATGAAACCCAGCTGGTGACAGAAGTGGACACTGAGAAGGTGAAGAAGTCACCCATTAGCCTGACAGGATGGAAAGGGAAGCTGGAGCGGATGTTGGCTGCCATGTTTTGAACCCCACAGTCATTCTAGGCAAGGGCATGAGTCCAGCCATCACCCCTTCACCTGTTTTAGGTGTGGAGCCCAGGGACGCTTTGCCCGGGAATGCCCATGGGTATGGAGGAACCAATGGACATCAGCCTAACTACCCCTCACACCTGCACTTTTGTGGACATTCCCTGCCCAGGTGCACCGAACTTTGAGATTCCACTAGAGCTCAAGGGGACCCACTCCAAGCTTTGATAGACTCAGGGAGTATGCAGACCCTCATTCGCCAAGGAACTGTTAAGCGATTTCAGATCGATTATGCAAAGACAAACACTGGCCTATGTGCATGGAGACTAGAGGCCGTATCCAACGGCACAGGTTTCACTCAGGACTCTGACAGGGCATGATACACTTGAGGACGTAGTGCTGCCCTGGTTTTCATAAGCAGTAGTGATCAGCTGAGACTACTCAAGCTTCTGGGCAATATGGGATGGCTAACCGATGACTCTGCTAAGTCGAACCAGGAAAGTTTCCAGAGTCAATGTCACAGCCCAGAGGCCTGAAGAATCAAAGACCTTTGGAGCTGACCAAGAATCACATGCTCCGAGTCAGCTGAGACTTGAGTGACCTCTCCATCCTGAGGAAATGCAGCTCAGGAGAGTATGGAACCAATCCCCAGGTACTTGAAATCCTGGGAATCGGGCTTTTCTAAGGACAGATGGATCAGAGACCTCAGTCTTCCCAGTCTGTGCTCACTAAGCCCGTGCCATCTCAGGCCTTCAAAGAGAATGACTGGACCAGCTCAATGTCCAGGAATAGGCAATCCTGGCTCTCTGCATGCAGAAAGGTGCAGATACCACCACCACTCCTACTTTGGAGAAAGAACGGAGAAGCTGCATCTAGGCCAAAGATAGTGCCCAGAACTGGAGAGAGGGCCTAGAATACAGAAATGGAGAAAACAGCTAATGTTGTTCACAACAGGAACATGGCAGAACGCCATAGTAAGGTCTATGAGGTTAGGAGCACCCCTTACCTGACCGATGCAATAAGAGATCCGAAAGACTGCATACGAAAATAAGAGACTGAGAGTCCAAAACAACCAGCTCTAAATCTAGGATAGGTCAGTAGGAACCTCCCTTTCGGGTATCCATTAAATAAGAGATAACATCCCTAGCCCTGTAGAGGAGGGCATAAGTAAAATAGTTTACCAGTGCAGAAGGCGCTGAAGAGTTTCCGCCATTGTCACCCATATAAAGTGGAGAACCGCAGAGAGATCCTCATAAGCGCTGCCGTAATTCAAATATTATGCATTTGAATTCCCTGGCTGGTCTGAAGCAGAAACTTTAGGAATAGAAGCAGGTGACTTATAGAAGGAGCTAAAACAATTCTGACCTTAACTAAAGACCCCAAAGACTAACTGGTCTAATGTGATACGAGTCCCCTCAAAGAGAATAGCCCGAGTATACCCCAACCATCTGCAGCTCAGGAGGGACTTCCAGAGCCATGAAGGTGACACAAACATACCAAAAGGGCTGCTCCTACTACAACTGAGGCTCCAAAGGACTCACAGTAGTCAGAGGACATCTGTAGGCTCAGTGGCTGTTGGGAACAAAGAGCTCAACCTACTTTAGAGGAAAGGCAGGAGAGGGGAGACACGATAGAGAGGTTTAAATACCTCAGTGACAAATGCACAAGAAGAGAGCCTCTTTCAATTGCAAGAAAGCTCTGGAGCAAGAGGGAATAGGAAAAAGGAAAGGGGATAGACTCGGAAGTAATCTGAGGAAATATTTTCTTACGGAAAGGAGTGGTGGACACATGGAATAGCCTCTCAGAGGAGGAGGTGGCGACGAGTTGGACTGTATCCGAATTCAAAAAAGCATGGGACAAACAGAGGATATCTGATGGAAAAGGAGGGGCTTGAAGAGCATTTGGTTTGGATGGGCAGACTGAATAGGCCATATGGTCTTTTATCTCTTTATCTGCCATCATTTTTCTGTGTTTCTATGTTTCTTAACTTAAAGCCTCAAACATTACAATCACTATACTTTATAATTTGAGAAGTTATACTGTTTCATACGTTACCAGTGAATTTATGTACAACTTTGATCACATAGGTGTCCTGACTACTTCCTGTTTTGCTAATCCTGTTCTATCAGTACTGAAGGACAAAAGCAGACAAAGCCCAGCCCACTGCAACTGACTGGCATCCATCCGAAGCCTGAGAGTCCAAAAGCTGCCAAGCAACAGATTTGCTAAATAGTGTAAAAAAAAAATAAAATCACACTTATTTTGCATTATTACACTGCTGCATTTAACCATAGTATAATAATGCCTAAGAAAAGGGCTGAAAACGGCTAATTTTTTTAAAGAAGAATTTTATACTTTTACATTAAAAGGGCAATCTAACATGAAAACACAATTCAGAAAAAAAGCTAATTGTTATTTAAACTAGACCTACATGAAAGCATGAGGCTCCAAAGCAGAGCAAGAGTACAACTGGTATCTGAAGATTGTAAGTGCAACCACCCTCTGTTTTCTTTAACTTTTTATTGCAGGTAAAACAGAGTACTGACAATTAACAGAGCAATTTCTGTTGCAAGAATCCAATCAAAAGATACTTTTCTATTGCATGCATACAGGTCAGAGCGTCTAACTATGACTCAGCCAATTCTCTGTGTTTCTGACAAGTAGTGTGAAATTAGATCTTGCTAATTTTCTTTTCTGGAATCCCTCCAAGTTCAGTCCAGGTGAGTGGATATGGTATGCTCCTCTACCAGCAGGCGAAGACTGAGAACACAGCTTCAAGTGTGCTATAATCGGCCTGTGCTAGCTGACTAAGCCAGTATGAACGTCATAAAGCAGGGAAAAATAAAGGAGTTCAAACCCCAGTTCTCCCACAGCTATGCGCTTCTCAAACATTCCATACAAATGGAAGTCAGACCGTCACTTATGACTGAGAATGCCCCAATTGTCTCAGGCCTCTGAACCATAGCATCACTCTAAAGCAAGGGTCTCCAACTCCAGTCCTGGAGGGCCACAAACCAGTCAGGTTTTCAGGATATCCCTAATGAATAGAAACACAAAGGAATAGGTGTCCCAAACAGTGGTTGAAATAGCAGCTTTATTTATAAACAAACCAACACGTTTCGGTGAAACCGCCTTCTTTAGGGGTACCGTCCTCAAATAAACACACAATTCAAGAAACTCAAAACCAAAGCAAACAATAAAATATACATAAATATATGTAAAACCATATTGAGACAGATTAGAAAGAGGAAGACCACTCGTATACATATAAAAAAAATCAACACCGGTCACAGAAAGGGCTGAGGAGGACAGTCTCAATATACAGTAGCCATAACCATAGAATGTCATCATGCTTGTAAATAACAATAAGGTTTTATTATTATATAGATTATGAGCTCACAAAAACAAACAAATAAGTAAAGGAGTGAGCGCCACCAACCAAATCTCCCTACTTTAATATCATATAAGCGAGTGAAATATTGAACCCAAATGCACCCATGACTCTGATCACGCAAACGGTATCTAGTCTGACACAAATATCATGTAGGCTAATGGACTACTAAGCACAAGTTCAGGCATAACAAACCTGTGAAAGGGTAACGGCCAGTGCGCCCATGACTCCAGTCATTCAATAAAAACCACTGTGAATTATGGAATAAATTAAACGCACCATAAGGAAAGGGTGATAAGCGGCACCATAAAATAAAAACCAATCTATGCAGATAAGACCACAACTTACTAAATAAAATAAATGTGCCATCATAATAAATAAAATAAAGAGTCAATAAAGCACTAAAAGGGAATAAAAAGAGAAAGCAAAACCTATGTGCCAGGGGAACTAAAACAGAGTCCTAAAATATCAATAAACAAAACACAAAAGGGATATAAAAAAGATGTTATAGACATGGTGCCAGGCAAGATGAACAAACCAACAATTTCCACATAAAAACTGATCAATGTGAATGCATATAGGAGATATTAATAAAAATCATGTGCCTTCAGGTGTGTCTGTTACATATATGAACCAGACAGTAAAATACAGGACAAACATAATGAAAAGGAGCTCTATAAAAACAAAACTAAATAAAATGTCACATAAAGCTAAAGAGTAATCAGAGAATGTACATAAAAAAATAAATAAACACAGTAAATCGAGGAATGCACAAAAAACTAAAAAACATATATATAAAAATGTGTGAAATAAAAACTGTCAAATAAATAGGACTAACAATATGGATATAAAAACAAAATTAAAACTACATGCACTGAACTGGAGACATAAAAATGATAAAACAGGAATGTGTAAAAAGATGCAATGCAGGGGGAAGCCATGGGCTGAAAAATATAATAATCAGAAATCAAAAGGCAAAAAAGGTTGACGAAGGGCAGGAGGGAAGAAGGGGAAGGAGGGGGAGGGGGAAGGGGAAGGGGGAGGGGAATGGAGAGGGGGGAAGGGAGAAGGGAAAAGGAAAGGCTCATGAGAATAATCAAAAAACAAAATTATAAAAAATACAGAGAAATTGTGTTCTACATTCAAACCATGAGGATGAACAGTATTAAGGTTAAAAATAAATCTCTGTTCAAGACAACAATTTATCTGTATTTCCTCCTCTCCAATGTGGTCTCAGGGTTTTCAAAACAAGAAACTTGAGGTCAGAGAGAGCATGGTGGTCTATCCAATGGCTCACCAGCGGTTTGTCTGTGAGCCTTCTCCGTATACAACTCATATGTTCTATAATCCTGGTTTTAACTGAATATTTGTTTTTTCCTGCACAAAGACGTTTATAGGTATATAAAACAACATATATCACCCTTTTCCCTAATGAATATGCAGGAGAAATTTGCATGCACTGCCCCCACTGTAATAAAATGTATCTCATGGATATTCATTAGGAACATCCTGAAAATCTGAGTGGTTTGCAGCCCTCTAGAACTGGAGTTGGAGATCCCTGCTCTAAAGTTTTCCTTTTTTGTTAAAACAAAACAAAAGAATACCTCGAACAGAAAGTGCACAGACCCGGAAGCTGAAAACAACTGGGTCGAGATCCCAAAGACAAGCACACGCCGTCTCGAACATGTCCGTCCAAAACGCGCTCTGCAAAACACAAAGATGCGAGACACACACCTCCAGAAACATATTCCGGGTGGGTCCTGGACTGTACTGGAGGGACTCTAGGAAAGAAAATTAGCAAGTAAGGTCTAAGTTCACCTTCCAGTATGTCCCTCCAGTCCAGTCCAGACGAGTAGGATGTAGCAAAGCAGTACTTACCAAGGGTGGGAGCCTGTAGCACCATGTCTCCAAACTCCGCATCCTGCTGGGCCTGTTCATCCAGATGGTAATGACGTACAAACGAATGAAGGGATAACCAGGTCGCCACTTTACAAAAGAACCAAACTATCTCTGCCCAGGAAGATGCCTGCGCCCACAATGCAGACAGCACCTGGCGCCCTTTCAACAGATACACTCACGCAATGGCTTTCCGTATTCACTGAGAAATGGATGCCTTAGAAGCTGCCTCACCTTTGCGGGGACCATTCAAGACAAAAAGCCTCTCCGAGTGCCGAAAAACCTGAGTCATCTTGAGCTACCAATTAAAATTCCTACAGACGTCCAGCTTATGAAGAAGATGAGTCGCTTCAGAATCCCATGACTCAGAGGAGGACAGGAGGGACACCACCTGATTGAGGTGGAAAAACTGGAAATTACCTTAGGCAGAAAAGAAGGTACTAGATGCAGGATCACCTTCTCCTTAGAAATAAGGAAACCTACAAGACAAAGCTTGAAGCTCAGAAACATAGCAGGCCAAGTAAATTGCCATCAGGAAAACTACAGTCAAGGTCAAATCATTCACCATGGCACCTACAAGTGATCCAAAATGATGTGCCCCAATGCTGAGTATACCAAATTGAGATCCCATGAGGGAACCACCACCTGACGTGGTGGATGGAGATGTTTCATTCCACGCAGTTAACAAATCGCATCAAGATGGGCGGCCAAGGCCTGGCCCCGGCCCTGAAGTGCACCAAAGTCACTACCTGGATTCTCAAGGAGCCTACTGCCAAACCCTTCTCCCAATCAGCCTGTAGAAATGGCAGTGTATCAGGGAGCGAAGTCCCAAGGGTGTGAATGCTGCGCTCACTGCACCAAACCTCAAAGATATGCCAAACCCGCATGTAGGCCAGGGACACTGACTTTCTGCAGGACTGTAGCAAGGCATCAATAACCTGGGATGAGTAACCTCTTCGCCTCAGCTCACCCTCTCAAGAGCCAAGCCGTAAGGAACAACCAACTTGCATCCGGCATCCTCAACAGCCCCTGGGTGAGCAAATCCACCTCCGCCGGCAGCCGGAACAGCTCTGCAATCAGGAGCTGCATGACATAGAAACATAGAAACATGATGACAGAAAAAGACCACAAGGCCCATCTAGTCTGTCCTTCCATAACCACAACTACAACAGTCCACTTTCTACCTTTAGAGATCCTCTGTGTTGGTCCCATGCTTTTTTGAATTCAGTTACTGTCCTCATCTCTACCACCTCCACTGGGAGACTATTCCACGGATCCACTACTCTTTCTATAAAGAAATATTTCCGCATATCACTCCTGAATCTATCTCCCTTCACCCTCATCCCATGTCCCCTCGTCGCAGAACTTGCTTTCAATTGAAAGAGGCTCTCTCCCTGAACATTTATGCCACGGAGGTATTTAAACATCTCAATCATATCACCTCTATCCCGCCTTTCCTCTAAGGTGTACATATTAAGATCCTTAAGTCTGTCCTCATATGCTTTATAATGAAGCCCATTAATCATTTTAGTAGCAACCCTCTGCACCGACTCCATCCTGTTCACATCCTTTTGAAGGTGTGGTCTCCAGAATTGCACACCATACTCCAAATGAGGTCGCACCAAAGACTTATACAGAGGCATTATCACCTCCTTTTTTCTGCTAGCCATTCCTCTTCGTATGCACCCGAGCATCCTTCTAGCTTTTGCCGTTGCCTTTTCTACCTGTTTAGCTACTTTAAGATCATCAGACACAACCACGCCTAGGTCCCGCTCTTCTTTAGTGGACAAAAGTACTTCACCTCCTATACTGTATTGCTCCCTTGGATTGCTGCAGCCCAAATGCATGACCTTACATTTTTTAACATTAAATCCCAGCTGCCAAATTCTAGACCATTCTTCAAGCTTAGCTAGATCCCTCCTCATGTTATCTACACCTTCCTGGGTGTCTACTCTATTACAGATTTTGGTATCATCCGCAAAGAGGCAAACCTTACCTGAGAGCCCTTCCGCTATATCACTAACAAAGATGTTAAAAAGAAGGTCTGCATACCAGGTCTGCATACCAGGGTCAACGAGGCCAGTCCAGAACAATTAGCACCACTCTCCCTCAATGAGCCTCTATCCACTGCAGAACCCAACTTATCAGTGGCCACCGAAGTAAAAAAACAAAACAAAGCAGAACTGCCTTCAGCCAACGCTGAAACAGGGCGACCAGCCCCTCGGACATATGCATCCTGCACCAACTGAAGAAGCGCTCGACCTTAGCATTTAACTGGGATGCCATCAAATCCATCACCAGCTGTTACCAGTGAGCCATCACTTGTCGAAATGCAGAGTGTAGACAGAAATGCTGGTACCGAAGACTGACGGTTGTTCAAATATTTAAATCTTCCTTTATTGTCCCCAAAGCATTTCGGCCTGGACCTTCTTCAGGGGTATGAATAATTCTCAAAAAATACAATGTACAAATGAAAACACATAATATCATAGTATCTAAAACAAATATAATCAATAAACGATAAAATTACAATTACAATTAAAACCATAAAATAATTATGACTAACTAAAAACAATAAAACCATTAAAACATGCAAGGGTGACGTGTAGAAGCATGATGCACATAGGCATCTATTCAAATTCTACAGATGTGCAATAAAGCAATAAATAACTTACTCACATGCCATAAATATTACATACAAATCCAAAATATATATAGAAAATAAAATAATGATATTATTCATTTTTAATCATTCTTTGGACTATAAAAGAGTGATAAAAGGAGATAAGGAAGACATATATGGTACCTTCAAAAGTCCAGACTGTTTATAAGGTACACGCACTGGAAGGGAGGTAGATAGAAAAATAAATAAATAAAATAAATATCTATCAGTGATAGGGAAACGACACAAAAGGGAGAGATAGAGAGCTGCTGTTGTCAGACATCTAAGAGAAAATTGTAACTTGTGGCAGCCTCACAACAAAGGGGAATGCTCAAAGATTGTGTCATCAGAGAAAGTAAAAATATCACATTAAAACAGCAGACGAACAATCCATAGGGGATATTGAAAAAATTCAAAATTCATTACAGCTTGGTAAGAAACATAATTAAAAAGTGGACAATAAGTTAAAACCAAAGAATGATTAGCTGTGCTGTAGAGTAATGGTGAGTTTTTACAAGAGTGGGGCAATTTTGATGGTTCCATTGTTATGTGAAAGTGTGTCAAGTGCATTTTTTATCATCAACATTGCTAGACTGATTCAAAGTTTTATATTTCTTGGGTTTGGTTTCTATTGTGATCTGTTACTGACTCTGTCTCCCGTGACCCGCCATTTTTCCTACCAAACTAAGCTTTGCCGGAACGATTTTTAGCCCTTGCACTTTTAATGTTTATAGCCAATGCATCCTCTTTTGGTTAGGTCAATGCATAATATTATTGACGGCGTTAATGTGTCCTCCCCACCTTTTTGAAAAACAACGTCACGATTGCACGGAGGTTAAAGGATTTTCTTTGCAGTTTGGTTCTATTTCATTTCACTTTATAAGGTTTGACTATGGACCTATGCCTATTTGGAACTCTGGTTATATATATATATATTTAATATATGACAATTTTTATGGTTTTGATTACTATTCTGCTCCGTTGATATTCCCCAAGGTTTTTAGCCATGACATAACTATTTATTTTTTATCTTTTTACATTCTTGGGTTCTAATTTTTACTCATTTGCCATCAATTTGTTGCTTTTAACATCCTCTTTAGATGGTTTGCCCAATGGTGTTATAATGTCATGTTGTCATCCAATTTCTTCGATGATACAATTTTTAAGCTGTTTCCCCTTTTTTTAGTCACAAGGCTGCGTAAAGATCAAAGAATTGATATTGCACATATATACTATTTTGTTCCTTTGATGCTCCCACCAAGCTTTGGCGATGGTCGGTTTTTTTTGCTATGTTATATATAATTGTATCATTCTTTGGTTTTAACTTATTGTCCACTTTTTAGTTCTGTTTTTTACCAAGCTGTAATGAATTTTGATTTTTTTTCAATATCCCATATGGATTGTTCGTTTGGTGGTGTTTTAATGTAATATTTTTACTTTCTCTGATGACACAATCTCTGAACATTCCTCTTTGTTGTGAGGCTGCCACAAGTTTCAATTTTCTCTTAGATGTATGACAGCAGCAGCTCTCTCTCTCTCTCCCTTTTGTGCCGTTTCCCTATCACTGATATTTATTTATTTATTTCTCTCTCTCCCTTCCAGTGCATGTACCTTATAAACAGTCTGGACTTTTGAAGGTACCGTATATGTCTTCCTTATCTCATTTTATCACTCTTTTTATTCTTTTTTAATCATTCTTTGGACTATATCATTGTTTTATTTATTTTCTATATATGTTTTGGATTTGTATGTAATATTTATGGTATGTAAGTTATTTATTGCATATCTATAGAATTTGAATAGATGCCTATGTGCATCATGCTTCTACACGTCACCCTTGCACTTTAATGGTTTTATTGTTTTTAGTTAATTATATTTGTCATAATTATTTTATGGCTTTAATTGTAATTTTAATTTTATCGTTTATTGATTATATTTATTTTAGATACTATGATATTATGTGTTTTCATTTGTACACTGTATTTTTTGAGGCTTGTTATTCATAACCTCTGAAGAAGGCCCAGGCCGAAACGTGTTGGGGACAATAAAGGAAGATTTAAATATTTGAACAACCACCAGTCTTTGGTGCCAGCTCTTTTGTCTCTAGTTTGGTTGCTGCAGGCACTTTGTGCTCTATTTTGTTTAGTTTGAAATGCAGACTTTGACAGCTCCCACTTGCTAGGCTCCAAGGAAGTGCAACTCAGATAGTCCATTTGAACATTGCCCTTCCCAGCCACATGGGCAGCCAAGAGCACCAGCAAGTGAGTCTCCACCCACTGCAGTTACAAGATCACCTCCACTGCTACCATCGCACTCTGAGTGCCGTCTTGTTGGTTGATGTATGCCACCATTGTGTCATGTCCTAGCACCCTCACCGCCTTGCAATAGATAAATGGCACGAACTCCGCCAGTTGAATTATCTGTGTCTCCAGGCGATTGACTGACCATTGGTCCTCCTTTGTTGTCCACTGACCCTGAGCCACCTAAGACAGACAATGACCACCCCTGCCCATCAGGCTAGCATCCGTGGTCACCACCACCCAATCCAGAGATTCAAGATGCATGCTCGCCGTAAGCTTGTCTGAAGACAGCCACCAACAAAGGGAGCCAGCTTGTGCGAGCCTAAGAGAGAGGCAAATGTCCATTGACTACCACTGAGAGGACCACCATGACAGAAGGTCCCCATGCAGGGCCCTCATGTACAGCCTTGCCCAGGGCACAAGCTCCAATGTGGCTGCCATTGAGCTCAGCACCTGGAGATAGTCCATCCCTGTGGATGTGGAAATCCTCCCCAACTCTCATACCTGGGCCTGCAATTTCACGATTCTGCCCTCTGGGAGGAAGAACATACCCCTAAGAGTGTCAAACTGTGCTTCCAGATATTCCAAGGATTGAGACGGCTCCAGTCTGCTCTTTGTCAGGTTGATTATCCAACCTAAGTCCTGAAGGCAACAAATCAACCATGCCATCCCCTCGAAACCCTCCTGAAACAACTTGGCTCAGATCAACCAGTCGCCCGGATACAGATGAATGAGGGCCCTCTGTTTGTGTAGATCTGCCGCAACCACCATCATGACTTTGGTAAACACACGAGGCGCAGTGACGAGACCAAAGAGCAAGGCCTTGAACTGGAAGTATCCCCTGGGCACTGCAAAATGCAAAAACTGCTGGTGAGCACCATGGATGGGGATGTGCAAATAGGCCTCGGTCAATGAGTTAGTCGGTGGGACACACTAAGGTGGGGTTTGGTGGGGTGAAGGAGCAGTGGCGCACTACAAGCACTGGAGGGGGGGGGGTAAACAACTGACAGTAGCTAGGTATATCTGTACGTTGTGTCTGCCCGCCAAGCATGTGCGTTTAGTATGCCACAGTGTCCCTGTATGTGTCCGACAGATGGGTCACCCATGTAGATAGCCTGATGTGAATGATATGCGGGGACAGAGGGGGGACATACCCCACAATGTGGGCTGAACAATCAGACATATACAGCAGGTGGCAGGAGGAGAGAGGGTGTAACACCAGGCATATGTATGGTGCGAACACATGTCACTGTGCATGGGACACAGGGCATGTGTGCACCTCTCTGTAATGACTGATTCTGGTGCAGCCTGTGATATGGTAGAGCACGGGTGACCATGCTAACCCCAATTGGGACAGCCCACTCAGGGAACCCCCAACACAAAGGAAGGACACGTGCACATCGGTGAACAAAGGTAATGTGTCATTTAATGTGGTTTACAGTCTTAATTGCATTCACACACCTACGGCCTGCATGTCCGCCCATGCCCACGCCCCCGCCCCCTCCCATGTCCCCCCACACCCCTTGCAGCTGCTGCTGCTGCCTCTGGTGCCACTGCAGGCCATATGATATGTCCCGCCATGGCCTCGAGGGTATCCGCCACCCGGCCTATGCCAGCTACGATATCCACAGCAGTACCTTGCAGCTGCCGTATCTCCTGGGTGTGCTCCCTGGTGTCCCTGTGGAGCCCACACACCACCCGCATGAGGGCCAGGACCACCTGGATTTGGGCACGCTGGAGCTGCTGCTGGCCATGCATCTCCATCCACATACCAATCAGCGCCTGGTGTGTGCCTGTGGGAGGGGAACAAGGTAACCTGTGAGACATCTGTTGCCCAGACCCCAATGTGTATGACCTGCCTGTTCCCCATTGAGCCACACCAAATACCCCAGGCATGGCCAGGGGGGCATATGTATGTGTGGAGGCCCACTGTCATTGTGCGCATGTGTGGCCCCACCGCTGTGTCTGGGTGTTGGTGTGCCACAACAGCACATGCAACCATCCTGCCAGTTGCCTACCTGCAGCATCCCTGTGTGCGGATGCCATATGTGCCTGCAGCTTCCAGAGGACGACAGGCACTGCGCCTGTTGTTGCAGTGGATGGCCCTGGCGGTGGCAATGTGGGGCTTACCCCCACAACCTCAGGCCCCTCCCCAGCCACTGTGGTGCCTGTCTCCCTGCTCTGCTGGAGTGACCCTTCATCCTCCTGGGTGGCCACCTCCTCAGACAGCACCTCGGCCCATGGGGTGTCTGGGGTGTCTCTGATGGCAACCTCTGCATGTGATGCCTCATCAACCTCCGCAGGCTCTGGCTCACTGCCACTGTCCTCCTCAGCCAACTCGATGACCTGGATGTCACCTGGGGGGGGACAAGGTACACAGTAGATATGGGGTGTCACAGACAGAGACGTAGAGCACATTATAACGTAGACACATATTTGTGTATGTACCCCTCTGTCTCCTTCTTGCTCCTTCTTCACTCCCTGTACCCCCTCCATCACACATTGTATGCACAGGACTAACCCATTTGATGGGGATGCCCCATTTTCTAACCCACATCTGGGGTGCGGACATCCAAGTCTGACCTGGAGCGTGGAGTACGCATGTGTGAGTTACTCCCCGACCTTGGATGTCCTCACCGCATCTCAGATATATCCAGGACATCCTGACCTATATCCACGCCTACATCTGCCCAGGGCAAGAAGGGGTGATGGGAGGGAGCTCATTTTGTCAGACAGATATGTGGAAGGTTTTGGGAAGGAGGTTTGACTCTATCCCCTATAATGTCCACGTGCAAACACTAACAGGGAATGTGGACTCAGGTATATGTTTCCCTAGGTCGGACACACCTGCTCCAAGGACATGGGCCCGCTACTCCCCGTGGCATGCCCAGCGTGTGCGTGGTAGATAGCTGTTTGTGTGCTGCATGTCCCGAACATACCTGCTTGGGGATCAGCTGTGTCCAGCGCCGGTGAGAGGCCATGCATATAGATGGGACCTAGGCGCTCAGCCAGCTGCTGCTCCAGGGGTGTGAGGCTGGGGATGAAGGGATCACCCCCCCAGTGCCGCTAGCATGTCAGCATTCTGCAGTCATGTGTTCATGGACCCCCCTCCTGATATCATTAAACCTCTTACGGAGGCTGTCAAGGTCCCTTGGTGGCCCCCCAGCCTGTGCCACGGCCCCCTGCACCTCCACCCACACCTGGTCTGTACACTAACTGTTGTGTGTCAACTCATGCACCCATACAGCTCCTCATAGTGTTCAAGGACACTTGCAATCAGGTTGTGGTTTTCTGCTGACTAAACCATATCGCCCTCTTCCTCTCCCCATCCGGCACAGGCTTGCCTGTGGTATGCTCCTCAGGCTGTTCCTGGGTGGTGCCAGCCATACCTGATGTGCCGGCAACCTCATATGCAGGGTGTTCAAACCCTCCTGTCTCTGGGGACTGTGGCCCTGCCGTTTCTCCGGACACCCCACCTATCGTGTCCTGCCGCAGCATAACATAAGAACATAAGATATGCTATACTGAGTCAGACCAAGGTCCATAAAGCCCAGTATCCTGTTTCCAACAGTGGCCAATCTAGGTCATACCTACCTAGCAGTTTCCCCAAAAGACACAGTATCCGCAATGCTTGTACTGGGTCAAACATTGATATCCTGGGTCCCTTCTTAATAATGGTTTATGTACCTTTCCTCCAGGAACTTGTCCAAATCTTTTTTAAACCCAGCTACACTAACAGCCTTTACTACATCCTCCGGTAACAAATTCCAGAGTTTGATTACACGTTGAGTGAAAAAATATTTTCTTTTATTAGTCTTAAATAGTTTACCCTGTAGCTTCATTGCATGTCCCCTAGTCTTTCTATATTATGATAACATAAACAATCGATCTACGTTTACCCGTTCCACTCCTTTCATTAATTTATAGACTTCTATCATATCTCCCCGTACACATCTTGCGCATGTGCGGCGCATGGCTCCGCTAACCCCTGGTGCCTATGGGACAGCCGCGGAGCCATGTGCCGAACATGCGCAGACACGTACACGTCTTGCGCATGTGCGGTGTGCAGCTCTGCATACACACCCTACGCATCACCTGTGCACATACGCAATGCATGCACACATGCGCAGACGTCCGAAGGTCCATAAATCAACACGCACACATGGTACATGCTGATGGGTTAGTGCTGGTGAGCGAGGTTGGAGGTGTGCCTTATTGGTGTTACGAAAAAGGAGGGTCAGAGGCAGGTTAGGCGTGGAGTGTGGCAGGGTTGGTGAGCAGTGAGGGAAGTAGGTAGCTGGGTTGGTTTATGGTAGGGGAGGTGAGTGGCATGGGTGGTGAGTGGTGGGAGAGGTGAGCGGCGGCCCTGGTGAGGGGCAGGACAGGAAGGGGCTGTGCTGGCATGGCGCAGGAGGCATGCCGAGTTGCAGGCCCGCCAGCCTTGCCTCTAGAGGCCCAGGGCCTGGCTCCAAGGCATGCGTGAGGACCAGGTCATCTCCCTCTACCGCCTGAGCACAGGGGCTATTAGGGAGCTCTATGAGGATCTGAGACCTGACCTCGAGCCCCTGACTGGTTGTTCACATGCCATACTGGGTTTGGTCAAGCTCCTTGGTGCCCTACATTTCTTTGCCTCTGGCTGTTTCCAGTCATCTGTGGCCGCAGTGGGTGGCATGAGCCGCCCCACCTTCTCACGCTGTCTCCACAAAGTACTGCATGCCATGATCAGCCGGGTTGGGAATTATATTGCATTTCCTAACACTAGGCAACAGTGGGGGACCCTGCACCAGGCCTTTGAGGCATTTGCCGGGTTACCACACGTGATGGGAGCTATTGATTGCACACATGTTGTCCTGGTCCCGCCTAGAGACAAGGAGGCAGTGTATCGCAACCGCAAACACTACCACTCCATGAATGTTCAAGTTGTATGTGAGGCAGGTATGCGTATTCTGAATGTGGTCCCACGGTTGGCAGGGTCCACCCATGACTCCTATATCCTGCATCACTCGGCACTGTTTAGACAATTTGAGGCAGGACAATTTGAGGACTGTGTCCTGCTGGGTGGGTATTTTCCATCTCTGAAATGCACATCGTATATCCCTGCTATCCGTCCGCACACATGTCTGTCTTTTGACATGTGTCCCGAGTTGTGTGTGTGTGTCATCTGTGTGTGTGTGCGAGCTGCCAGGGGGAGGGGGGGTTGATGCCAGGTCCTCTGTGCTGCGGTGCTGTGTGTTGGTGGCACACTGACATTTGACATATAACGCCATTTGGTATTTTGTGTTTCGGTTGGCTCGGTATGACACACATGCATGCTTCCCGTTTATCAACAGTGTGGTGTTCTCTATGCCATCCTGCCTGCCACGGTGGGGTGACTGTTCCTGTTGCATCATCTGTTTGTGGGGAATAGCATGACCGTCACATGCTTGCACATGTGTGCATCTCTGCCCTTGTCCAGGGTGCATTGCATGTGTGTCTCTGATGTGTTCAGACCTGCCGCAAATGCCTTTCGGCCTCTGCCCATATGCCTGCTGTGGTTCAGATTATTCTTGTTTGCACTCCATCTACCTCACCCATGCTCGGTATCTCACACCTCTAGACACTGGCGCATAGTGGTTGTGTCCCATCATGTGTTCCCTTATGTTTCTGTCTGACCTGTAGGTGCTGTGGGTCTGCACGTACATTCATGTGTGCATGTGTACGGTCATCAGGTACTGTTTTAACATTCAACATTTCTTTCTGCAGGTGACGCAGGATATGGGTGTCGGCCGTGGTTGCTAACCCCTGTGCATCTATCACGGACACATGCAGAGATGAGGTACAATGAGACCCATGCCTCCAGTCGTTCCGTCATTGAGCGCACCTTTGGTGTTTTGAAAAGTCACTTCAGGTGTCTGGATAGGACTGGCGGGGCCTTACAATACCAACCCGTGACACTGGCAGAGATCATTATTGCCTGTTCCATCCTGCACTACATTGCTCTCAGGCATGATATCGATGTCGAAATTAATGAGGATCTGGAAGACGATCCAATGTGCCCTTCTATCCGTGGCCGTGGTGACACATGTGAAGGCGTAGCACTCAGGCGCCAGCTGATTAAGGAGCTATTTGCATGTGAGTAATAGATGTTTCCAATTGACACTTTTGTATAGATATCTTTTTTTTTTTAATCTTTTATTTAAGTTTTCACACAACCAAACAACTTACAACAGAACAACCACCAATCCTTCCCCCTCCCTACCCACCTCCTCCCTCCCCTCCCCGTGGCCAAACCATAGGCCACAACTCACCCCATTCCCGACCTTTCACATACCAGGACGCTAATACAGGACTAAGTGAACCTGACAGTATCCACCAGCATACTCAAAAAAGTAATCCCTTAGTTGAGCATCTCGCAACATTGCAAAAATTTAACAGAGGTTGCCACTTTCTCCAGTGACCTGCCGAATGTCTTATACCCTTGCGTGGCATCATTTCATATTTACTATACAGACACACACAATTCCACCAAATCTGCCACTGAAGGTCAGACAGTACTTTCCAATTTCGCAGGCGACAACAAATGGCAATCCCCAGCAGAAAATCTAGGAGAAAGGAGTCATGCTGCCCCCTCAGGGGAACCCCGGATCTCGAGCGGAAGATCAAGATCTCCCACGAGAAAGAGGCCCGAAAACATAAGACTTCTTGAATACGATCCCAAACCCGTGACCAATAAGAATGAAGATGGGTACACTCCAAGACCATGTGCCGAAACGTTCCCATCTCAACCCTGCAGAGCCAACATTTATTACTTGCCGAGGTATCCCATTTAGCAACCCTCTCTGGCGTAATAAAAGCTCTGTGGGCAAAAGAAAACAGGGTCTGTGCAACTGAAGCTGACTTGGATATGCGTGTTTGCTTGGCCCAAAAGCCCACCCAGTTCCGCAAGGACAGGATAACACCGGATTCACTTTCCCAGATCTCTTGTGTCTTCTGCACACGCAGAGAATGCTGCTGACCAAACATCTTGTATAATGAGGAGGCTTTGCCCTGTCCCGCCCCTGCTTGAACAATTTTATTTAGCAACATCCCGGTTTCACTGGAGAGTTGTACATTACGCAAGGCCCTCCCAATGCAATGCTTTAACTGCATCCATTGAAAGACTAACGTTCCTGGAATGTTGAATTCCCTCTGCAAATGCCCAAAGGCCTTCCATTTACCATTGCAGACTAACTGCCCCAGTGTCCAGACACCTCTACTGTACCACTGCTTCCAGGCAAAGGGCTTACCTTGAATCCTAAAAAGGGGATTATACCAAAGCGGAAGGTCGAGGGAAAATCTCTCCACCATTGTCCCTTGAGATAGCAGTTCCTGAAAAGCCCTTTGGGTATCCACCATAAGTAATGACCGTCTATGAGACGGAGGAAAGAGCATTCCAGGAGCTAACGCCAAAGGAAACGGAGCCACGATACCCCTCTCCATGGCCAGCCAGACAGGACTGAGCTCAGACACTTCTTCCGTCCACCGGCCTCCTTGTTTGATCAGGAAAGCACAGTGATAGAACTTAAAATCAGGAAAATTCACACCCCCCCCTCCTCCTTAGTTCCCTTCAGCTTGGAGAGCACAATGCGCGGGGGTTTACCATTCCACAGAAAACCCGTGAGCAGTCTCTCAAGCTGCCTATACACCTGATTTGAGAATAATATCGGCAACATTTCCAGTATATAATTGATTTTAGGGGCAATGGTCATTTTAATAGACTCCAGACGACCCCACCACAATAAAGACAAGGGAGACCATTTGGTTGTCAAAGTCTTTACCAAAGCCACGATCTTATCCACATTAAAACAAACCATGCCCTCTAAGGGGTAACCATAATAGGCCCCCAGATATTTAACCATCCCTGTCTCCCAGACAAATGGAAACTGAGCCATATCAGCCTTAAATACACGGGCATTCAAAGGGAAGGCAACAGACTTTGACCAATTAATCTTGTAACCCGACAGAGCTGCATAGTCTCCAATCTGTGTAAGAATATGGGGGACCGAATCCGGTGTCGTAAATAACAACAAATCATCAGCATACGCCGACAATTTGACCACGACGTCACAAATATTAACACCCTGAATCAATGCATTCTGCCGGATTAAAAGAGCCAAAGGTTCTAGTGCTAGATTAAACAGCATAGGCGAGAGGGGGCAACCCTGCCGCGTTCCTCTACCTAAATGAAACTCCTGAGAACAGGCATTGTTAACACATATCCAGGTGATGGGGTTAGCATACATTACGTTCAGGAGGCCAATAAAACCCTCCCCAATCCCGAACCACCGAAGGGTATGGAACAGGAATGACCATTCTAAGTGGTCAAATGCCTTCTCTGCGTCGAGGGATAGCCCCACCCCAGGACCATCATGGGATGCAGCTTCGGCCAAAACATGACACAAGAGCCTAGCATTATCAGCAGTCGATCGGCCACCAATAAATCCACACTGGTCCGGGTGAATCAACAACGGAATCATGGAAGATAAGCGATTTGCTAAGATAGAGGCATATATCTTATAGTCCGCATTCAATAATGATATGGGGCGATAGTTCCCCACTTCCAGAGGATCCCTCCCGGGTTTCTCTATAACAACAATGTTTGCAGACGCAAAGGAACTTATCCGGGGATACTCCTCTGATAGTGCTTGGTAATATTGTAGCAGAAAAGGGCCCAGATCATTAAGAAACACTTTGAAAAACTCAGCCGGCAACCTATCTGGGCCCGCCACTTTACCTGCGGCCAGGGAGTCAACAGCTCTGTGAAGTTCCTCTAAGGATATCGGAAGGTCAAGCAAAGACACCAATTCTGGGCTCAGTCTTGGCCTCTGAACCTTGTCCAAGAGCTGCTCGAATGCCGCAAGAGAGCAGGCCGTTTCAGAGGAATACAGCTGTTCATAAAAACCCTTAAAAAGGTCCAGGATACCCAGGTCCTCCACCACCAGCTTATCCCGTTCGGCATCCCTAAGGGCGGCAACTCTCCCCATCTCCTTCCGGGCTTTCAGTTTATTGGCTAACAGCTTACCTGCCTTATCGCCCTCCCAATAATACAGGCCTTCCTGTAATCAAATATGTTTGACCGCCTCCGAAGTAAGAAGTTGGTTATACTGAAATCTTAAGCATTGTAGACGAAGCAGGACACCCGGGTCTGATCTCTTAGTCAAAATCCGTTCCCCAGCCTTAATCTGGATATCCAAAGCCTCAAGCCGCTTCTTATTTAACTTTGCCTGCCCGATACTAAAGCTCGTAATGACCGCCCTCATAGACGCTTTGAAGCCCTCCCATCTTGCCCATCCAGAGGTCAGATGAGGGGGATTCAACTCAACGTAATCCCGTATGGCCGTTTTCATCTGCAGCTGGAATTCAACATTCTCTAACCAAGTCCTATAAAAACCCCACCTCCCGGGCCCAACTACAGGTCTAATATCCTCCAGACTGATAGACACAGCAGCATGATCTGAAATATGCGAAGTATGAATATCTGCTGCAACTAAATAGGGAGTGAGGGACCTGGATATCAAAAGATAATCTATTCGAGACAGGGACTTATGAGGAAACGAGTAAAAGGTAAACTCCTGCGTGTCTGGATGGAGCAATCTCCACGCATCTATCATCCCGGCTTCCCGCACCAATGAATGAAAAACCCCCTGAGCCCTGCCTCCCCATGTGTCCTAGGGGGCTTCCTGTCCACCAGCATATCCATGACTAAGTTAAAGTCCCCCCCCCCATGACCATTGGTGTGGAAGAGGCAGTGCAAACCAAGTCAGCCAAACATTGAAAAAAGACAGGGCAATCCCCACTGGGGGCATATACATTGACTAGCACCAAATCCATTGTCCCCAGCCCCACACAGACCTTGACCCATCTACCCTCTTCATCTGACTGTGGGTGACTCACCTGCAGCTTAAGAGCCTTCCGAGATAGAATAGCTACCCCATTGTGTTTACCCGTCGCTGCCGAGAATGCTATTAAAGTAAAAGGACTAATACTCAATTTCAGAGATTCCTTTTCATTCAGATGTGTCTCCTGCAACATCAGTATATCACACTTAATTTGCTTGGCATATAAAATAATTTTCTTTCGCTTAATAGGACTGTTCACCCCCTTTACATTCAAGGAGTGAATTCTCAAAGAAGCCATATTACAAGCAGAGACACATACACATTATTTCCCTTTGCGCACTCTCGCCTTCCTAACAGCATGACTCCCTTTTCCATCGAACGCTCCGTCCTGCAGCTCATAATCATCAGAGATGCCCACAATTTTAGTTACACAAGATGCTGTAACGCCCTTAACACTTCCGCCATTAATGTAGCCCATGGAGCCCACGGGGGGGAGGGGGGGGAACCCATACAACTTTATTGGGTGAACCCAGACTGGAGGGGATAGGACGCAGACAGAGGGTAAACTACGCTTACAGTAAGCGTCTGCGCCAGCCAAACGGACACTACTATATCAGACAACAGTCCACATGACTTAAACCTTTGCAGGGGGACAAGCTCCCCAGGACAAGCAGACTGCTGAGCCGCTATCCCAGACACTCAGCCGCAGCCACACATCTAGCAGAGGAAACAAGGTCCATCTCATACATTCAACTGTTCATCAGTTCTGCTTCTTTCTCCTCGATATACAAGCCCAAAGCATTCGGGTCATCAAAGGTTTTAGTAACATTATGCAATGTGATCCGCATCCTCACGGGTTGGAGCAATCCAAAGCGCGCCTGCAGCCGTTGTAATCGTGGTCTCAAATCCAAAAAGCGCTTCCGTTTATCCACGGTGCTCTTAGAAAAGTCAGGGAAAAACATCAACTTATGACCATCAAACTCCACGGGAAAACGTGCCCGCGCTGCCTCGAGAATCTTCACCGCGTGCTGGTGCCTTAGGGTCTTGAAAATAATGGGCCGCGGCCTTTTGTTGTTGAGCATGGCATGTGTGGGGACTCGATGCGCTCTTTCTATCTCAAGTGGCATATCAAAGGATAATTTCAGCGTAGAAACCATCAGTTTTTGTATAAAATCAAACATATCCTTCCCTTCGGCCCCTTCAGGGACCCCCACCACACGAACATTATTTCTCCGTGCCCTGTTATTGATATCTTCCAATTCCTTCTGCAATTGATCAATTTGCCTGGAGTGCTTCTCCATGACTTTCAGCCTCTCCTCATGTACCACCGACCTTCGTTCCAATTGCTCCTGTCGGACCGTTAAGCTCCTGAATTGCTCCTTTAGTTGCACAATATCGTCTTGCATACTTTGGAGCGAAGCGCTATTAGCAGTCACAATATCTTTGACCGCCCGAATCTCCTGCAAAAGCTCCTGCAGCGCTTCTGGTTGATCTCGCCCAGCCGCCATTTTATGCGGCGATGGGGGCTCTGTTTTTGATCGTTTATTCCCAGTACCAGTCCCAGAAATAAAGTCCAAGCGGACAGGCTTTGAGTTTGCCATCTCCGTCTGCTTTCCGCTGCGTTTTGGAGCAAATTGGACCAACTATGCCGGCACAGACACAGGATTAACACTAAGTCCCTCCGGAGCACTTGCTCTACACGTCCATTCCTCTCCTCTCTAGACTCCACCTCTCCCTTGTATAGATATCTTTACTACTACTACTACTGAGCATTGGTATCGCACTAGCTGTCATACACAGCACTGCACTGACATTGCTGACACAATGCCTGGCCATCTGAGCTTAGAATGTGGTCCAACTGCTAACACAGACGGTGTGGGCAGGGGACAACAGTGGGAGGAGGTGATTAATGTGCGCAGGTTTGTTAGACTTAGGTAATATGTAGGCTGACACACAGGATTTTGGATGGTTGTTAAGCGTGGCTGCCCTGCAGCCACAGGTAGTTAGTTCCAGGCATTGGGTGCTGCAAGATGACAGGTGTGTGGTCCCACATTAACAGTGGGTGAACGGCCCATAGATAGGGCCAGCTGGCTTGATGTATGGGGATGACATTTGGGGGATATGAGGGGATTGAATGGATCGTATGCTGTGATGAGCAGGGACTGTGTGTTACAGGTTTCGGTATGGCGATGCATACAGGTGTTAGCACTGTTTACATGCTCAGTAGTAGTAGTAGTAGTATTTGTAGTACTTGGGTTATGCAGTTCAGGGTACAGGGCAACCACAGTATGACTCCATGTATAGATCAGCAGGTGCATCTTGACATCACCTGGGGCCTCTGAGATGTCATGGCAGGTAGGGTGTTATTGTCATACTGTGCATGTTGGTAGCTTAGCCATGCAGCGCAGTGTTGCATACATTGTGACGGACATAGATGATTTCGAGACAGACCAGCAAGGTGTAGGCTACAGTGACCAGGTTGGAGGGTAATGGAGGGGGTCATTAGTGCTTTATGTGTGTGTTCTGGGTGGACGGCAGGGACCTTGCTGATGTTATCTAGGGGGACTCCGCAGGCCTTAGCTACATGATGGGTATGTGTGGGGATGGGGAGCGAGGAGTCACAGAGACCTGCTACCTTGACAACCACGTCGACAGAAGGTGTATCTAACCTATAGAGACACTGTAAGGGTTGGAGAGGGTTTAGGGGGATGCCCAGATGTCAGGTCGTGGCCATGCTCAATTCATGCAGCGGGGGTACCTGCAGCCAGCAATGTCAGGGGGCAAACTGAGGTCGGGGTGTGGTTTGCAAAACATAGCTCATGCGTGGTGAGATATATTTGAGTCACATCAAAATACAGCTGCTAGGGATAGCCAAGGGATGTGCCTGCTGCACCAGGGAACTGGGTATGGGGCCAGGGGAATGTAGCATCCCCTGCATAGCTCCCTTTCGTACAGCACCTGGGAGTGGATTAGCAGGGGAGGTGGACCCACAGGAACACACACTGAGGGTGCTATGGAAGACATATGGGGGTGGAAAGCTTGTACCAAGACCTTGGGGATGAGCACATACAGGGTAGCGCAGTGACAGTTGTGGTCAATGGTCCCAAGGGCAGCAGACAGGTCCCAGAAGGGACAGACAGGCTACAGGCCCTTGGACCTAGCCAGGAACACGTCAGTGGCATGTTTGGATGGGGACAATTAGGTACCGTGTGATGACGAACTGCCAGACTGTGACGGATCTAGGGGGTTATGAGAGATGTTGACGTGAAGCTGGTGTGTTTGTTGCACAGCTCCAACATGACATATGTATGTTTCCCTTGTGTTTCTCGATCCACAGGACATGCGTGGTGATGTTCCAGGTGCTGTAGTGCAGTATCAGCTGTGTGTACCTCATTCAACGTGCAGGACACTGGGGTAGATGGACATACAGGTGATTTGTGTGTGTGGACAGTCAGGAGCAACACATGTCACAGGTTATCTATCTACTTCACATATGTTGTAGGTGACCTATTTATCAGGCTCCCCAGTACCCCATATGGTGATGTTGGCCACACATATCCACATGTGTTCATGCACAGTTTGTCTTCTCTGGCACTGTCTCTGGGACACATCCAACAGGGCTGTGTGTGTCTACAGGTCCTAGGTGATCTGGTGGTGGGCCCCACTTACACTCTTCCATGACATTGTAGCATCGGCCAACAGCAGTGTATAATAGCATTTGCCAGGCCTTTATATCCACTATTCGCCCATTGCGCACATACAGGCCATATGTTGCTGGTGCCACGCTCACCTTCTCATACTGTGCATGTGTGTGGGTAGCTCTGTTATGATACAGTGTGCATGCAGTTTGCACTATCATGTGGTGTGAGGGGTCTGTACACCTGGGGAGTGGTGGTGACTGTGCTATCTCTACCTTACTGCTGTTTACCTTGTGGACATTGTGGACATGTGTTGTGTGTTGTGAGCTGACCTATCTCTTGTGTGCTGACAGACCACTGCACATCATCATTTTTGTATCACAGATATCGCCATAATGTGGACATGCATCAACAGTGGCTGGACATGGGAACATGGTGACTCTACACATTTCGATGACATCTTCTCCCTTCACTGTGACGTGTTGTGGCCTTTGAGCGCTTCAGGGGATCCCAAACATACACTTGCTGCAAACCCATGGTAGGTTGCACCTTTGGTCTTTTGTGAATGATATCAGCCTTTACATGTTAATGATTTACTGTCTGTCTCATAGACATTTCCTGTTGCGTCTCTGTACACGAATGCTGATGCACATGGGGTGGAGCTGTGAAATGCCTATGTAACATGGGCATGGACATGACCATATCCATGTGACACCCTCGTCTGCAGTTCCAATTCAAAATGTCCCCAACATGCAGTGTGTTCTGTGTTGTGATCATGTTATGTTTGCCTGTGTGACGTTTCCTTACGTACATATTGATGTTTGACTCTCTGCAATTTGGGCTGATGTTGCAAGCAGCATATCAATACATTGTTTATCCTCTTCTGATACAGGGCAGTGAACACACAAAGCACATCTACTACAGTGCATCCGGTGTCACCATCAACCACCTGTTCGAGGACACAACAACACCATGGAACTATCCCTGGGAAATGGTGCTATAGGATGTTTGACCTCTGCGAGTGGGACACATGCCTAGGATGGACAGTATTATTGTTGGACTGCTACTTTGGGCATGACAGACCTGTCCAACACACCGTTGCTGCTGTGCTCTGGCTGGGTGTCATGTTCATCGCAGGGGACACACATGACCTTTCCAGTACTGTGCCATATTGGGATGTCACACTTGACTATGCATGCCCAGGGTTTCAAGGACAGTCGTAACATGACTTGTTGGATTGCAGACACCCTTTGCACTTTGGACACTGTGTACTGGTCCCCACGTGTGCAGCAGGGACTGACATTGTTGCTGTATGTTGTACATCCTTCTGACATTGTGTTGTTGTGTTTTGCCCATGTGTATGACATGGAACGCAGGATACACTCATCTGTTTGTTTCAACATAAGCATACAGCCATGCATGTGGCACAGGGGAAGCAATGGAGAGGTCCTCTTGTCCATGTCCACCTAGCATCCACTTGGACATGACACAGTATTTGCCACAACGCCACTTTACTGCACACCAGCATCTTGGATTGATGTTTGCAATCACCAAGGGTGTTACAGTGCATGTGTGGCATCACTGTATCATGTTTCAACGTACACGGTGCATGTGCATGTGACTGACTATGTTGGTGCAACACAACAGGTTGCAATATGGCTTCTGGTGGGTTACTGTAACAAATTTGACCTTTTTTTCCATTTCTATATACAGGTTATTGTGTCTGTTTACTGTACAGACGTGACACTCTGCATTGATTTGCAAACATAGAAACAGAAATATGATGACAGAAAAAGACCACATGGCCTATCTAGTCTGTCCTTCCATATCAACAACTACAACAGTCCCCTTTTTACCTTTAGAGAATCTCTGTGTTTGTCCCATTCTTTTTTGAATTCAGTTACTGTCCTCATCTCTACCACCTCCACTGGGAGACTATTCCATGGATCCACTACTCTTTCCGTAAAGAAATATTTCCACATATCACTCCTGAATCTATCTCCCTTCACCCTCATCCCATATCCCCTCGTAGCAGAACTTGCTTTCAATTGAAAGAGGCTCTCTCCCTGAACATTTATGCTACGGAGGTATTTAAACATCTCAATCATATCACCTCTATCCCACCTTTCCTCTAAGGTGTACATATTAAGATCCTTCTGTCTGTCCTCATATGCTTTATAATGAAGACCACTAATCATTTTAGTAGCCACCCTCTGCAGCGACTCCATCCTGTTCACATCCTTTTGAAGGTGCGGTCTCCAGAATTGCACACTATACTCCAAATGAGGTCGCACCAAAGACTTATACAGAGGCACTATCACCTCCTTTTTTCTGCTAGCCATTCCTCTCCCTATGCACCCGAGCATCCTTCTAGCTTTTGCCATCGCCTTTTCTACCTGTTTAGCTACTTTAAGATCATCAGACACAACCACGCCTAGGTCCCGCTCTTCTTTAGTGGACAAAAGTACTTCACCCTCTATACTATATTGCTCCCTTGGGTTGCTGCAGCCCAAATGCATGACCTTACATTTTTTAACATTACATCTCAGCTGCCAAATTCTAGACCATTCTTCAAGCTTAGCTAGATTCCTCCTCATGTTATCTACCCCTTCCTGGGTGTCTACTCTATTGCAGATTTTGGTATCATCCACAAAAAGGCAAACCTTACCCAACAGCCCTTCCGCTATATCACTACAAAGATATTAAAAAGAATCGGACCAAGGACAGATCTCTGGGGCACACCACTGGTAACAATCTTCTCCTCAGAGTGAGCTCGATTTACTTGTACTCTTTGTTGCCTCCCACCCAACCAATTTCTAACCCAAGCAGTAACTTTAGAGTCCATCCCTAGGATGCTCAGTTTGTTTATAAGTCGCCTGTGAGGAACAGTGTCAAAGGCTTTACTGAAATCTAAATACACCACATCTAGGGCTCTCCCTCGGTCCAACTCCCTCATCATCCAGTCAAAGAAATCAATCAGATTTGTTTGACAAGACCTGCCTCTGGTCAATCCATGCTGCCTCGGATCCTGTAATCCACTGGACTCCAGAAACCTCACTATTTTCTCTTTCAACAGCGTTTCCAATAATTTACCTAGCATTGCAGGTCTGTACAGTCCTATTTATCCCCCGAGGTAACGACACTCACATTGCCCCATTATATTTGGAGTGTGGCAGTGTGAGTGTCCATTTTCTTCCTTCATCTGTGCATTCCATGTACCGTGTTATATGTATACAGACACTGTATTCACACCAACCAGTGCAGGGGGACCTTCTGCATAGTGTTATCTCTGCATGTTTTTGCAGTTTGTTTCATTTGAATTCTCTGTGTTCATGTGCCTCTGCTACCTGTTAGCATATCCTCATTGTGCATTTGACGATTGTTTAGGGCTACATTGTTGCAGCTTTTATTCCTATATCAGGCATTATGTGACAGCTGTAACATATATTTCGATATCTGTGTTTACACTTTCTTACTTTTGACAAGATATGCTGTTTCATTTGTGTGCCTCCTGTGTTGGCAGACAGATATGTTTTAAGGAACAGATCATGATTGATGTGTGTTGGGCCCTCATCATGCACCGCCTACTGTCTACATGCACACATATGTAACTAACACATTTGGGGCATGCAGCAGCATGTGGGGGGTGGGGGCCTAATGCATACTGCACACCATGCACCTGATGCACATTCTCTCTCCTGCCCATCATCTGTGGACGGGCCAGTGACCTTTCTGTAAGATGTGGGTTGCTGCCCTGCAAAATGTGTTCTCAGATTTTCACCTGGGATCCAATCACCTTGATATTATGATAGGCGGTATCTACACTGATGATTAACCGAAATAAAAATATGTGTTGGATGTACATTTGTCTCTGCTGCTGCTTGAACACACTGACACACGTATTTAGTGATTTCCTGGTCATGTACATGGCCCACCTGTGCTCACATCCTTGTACGGTGCCAGCTGTCTATCTGCCAGCTGTCTGCCACATCACTGGGTGTTACAGGTTCCCATACACACATTCCCTTTGAGGTAATATCTTGGCATTGTGCTTGGTGTGATTGTTTGAGATAGTGGTTACGGAAATGTGTTGTAACACCATAGGTAGCAGGTTTTATTCCCACATGTTTTTTTTTTTTTTTGTGTTATGCTAACCTGACCATGAGCTAACTACAAGGTTTATCACCTATCCACACACTCTTCCACCTCTTCACTGTACACCAAAGTGTGCCCTCTGTGCTGCCTACCATCACATATTAGCTGTTACATATGTCTCTTTCTTTGTAGTGTTCACATAGTTAGTCTGTTTGGGGGATTGGCATTGCTGTCGTTCAGCTGGTCTGTAGCACACCTGTTTGCAGGTTCATTTCTCACATGCTCCTTTTCTATTCTGTTCCATATTTTGCCCTGCTCCACAGAGCATCCCCTGCTGCCCTTTGGGTTTAGGTTCTTTTCTCTTTTGCATGCTGTATCCATTGCATAACATTTCATTGTGTGTGTGCATGTAGTTATATGTGGCTCTGGTCCCAATTACAGACTGTGATTTGAGCTGTACACACCAGATCTGCATGTGCATTCCATCATGGTTACTGTTGGAGGTTTGCCTATCCTGGTAGCCAGCAGGCTTCTTGTGTGCAGTATTCTTGTATGCAGCCTTTGCTAATGACCTCACGTTGGTGGTGTGGCCTACCGGTTTGTGCACTGACATTTGTACTATTGGTCATAGGTTTGATTCCTCTCTGTTCTCTTTCATTTGTATGCCTGTCCTGCACAGATACTTTTCATTCCTGTGACAGTCATATCTGTGCTGTTAGCACATTGTACCCTTATCAAAGTTGCTAGCCATCCTTCTGTCCTTCTATGTGTGTCTGGCAGCTGTGTGCCATCCTGCCCTGATGTGCAAGCTCCTACCCCATGTCCTGCACTGGTACACGTTTCTGCATTGCAGCTGTTCCTGGTTGCCTCTTCTGTGTGTGCTCTGCATGGCACTGCTACTCCTCTGTCCTCCTGTCATTACACCTATCCTGCCACTTCTACCTCCTTTGCTGGACACGTCTTCCCATCCTCTGCCACACACTTTCACTGTTGCATGGTACATTACCATCACCCTGTGCATCACTACAGCTGGCCCCGATATATTTGTCCATTTTTCAAACTGCCACATGGGCTGAACGCAGATTTGTCTGATCCATCAGCTCAGATCTACTTCCTTCCATCACTTGTGCATTGTCTTTCCTTGGTGCTCTGTGCAATGTTGGGTTACATCTGCGTTTGGCCCATACCTTTCTTGCTTTTCAAGTTGGGGAACCTTACTGCCCTTGGCCAACATTTCTTGCGTGTCCTATATATCCTTGGGGCATCTTTAGCCACACCTTAGATTCAGCCAGCTTATGGGACGCCTAATGTGGTGCCTTGGGGGTTGACAACCTTTCAACATGCCCTCTGGGGCACATTATAACCCACCTTGGCTGACATGGTGGTTTAGTATGTGCCTTCTGGGGCACCCTAAAAGGTGCATTAGTTTATGGCACTGGGGTGTGGGTATTTTTAGCTGGCAGCACAGATTGTTGGACTGTTACGAGCAGGAAAAGGAATTGCCTTGGTCACTCTTATTCATTGAGCCCACTGGGGGATTGACCTCATGACCCCTGCTTCAGCAGTCATTGTATTAACCAGTGTGCTACACCTCTATTGTTGTGATTGCAGGTCAGCACGCAAAGTTAAGGTTAACGCGCGGTAACTTGCGTGGCTCCCTCTATCGCATGATAACAGACAAGGCGCACTTTATCGCGCGATAACCCGCAATTGCTACCTTAAGACCGGAACGCCCACTCCTTATATGGCATTCTTCACATTATCGCTGTAACTAGCACCGGTGACATTAAGACGGTTTAGTAAACATATCCCAATATGAATAAAATGCTACAGAGGCAAAGTGCAGTTATTTTTTTTTTACCAGTTTTAACAATTTTAGAATACAAAGCAAAGAGAATGGAAAAATATTGTAGTCTGAAAACTGTAGCATGCCGGCCCCTTTCTTTCTTCTTTTTCACTCGGGATGTCTGGGGAGTCACTGACACACATACCTAAGCACATCCTCAATTCTTCCGGTAGCCTGCAGCAGAGAAGCATTGGGAGCTCAAGAGAGGGAGGAGGGAGGCAAATAAAAACATAAGATATGCCATAGTGGGTCAGACAAAGGCCCATCAAGCCCAGTATCCTGTGTCTAACAGTAGCCAGTCCAGGTCACAAGTCCCTAGCAGGTTTCCAAAAGGCACACAGGTTCCAAAATATCTTTCCTGGGGTTAGCAGTGGATTTCCTGGGTCCTCTTTAATAATGTTTTATGGACCTTTCCTCTATGAACTTTTCCAAACCTTTTTTAAACCCAGCTACACTAACAGCTTTTACTACATCCTCCGGTAATGAATTCCAGAGTTTGATTACATTTTGAGTAAAAAAAAAAAATTCTCTTATTAGTCTTAAATGGGTTACATTGTGGCTTCATTACGTGTCCTCTAGTCTTTCTACGTTTTGATGGTGTAAATAACTGATCTACCTTAACCCATTTCACTCCATTCATTAATTTATAGACCTCTATCATATCTCCCCTCAGCCATCTCTTTTCCAAGTTGAAGAGCCCTAACCTTTTAAGCTTTCCTCATAGGGTTATCCTTCCATCCGCTTTACCATTTTGGTGACTCTTCTCAGTACCTTTTCTAATTCTGCTATATCCTTTTTAAAATATGGGGACTAGAATTGCACAAAATATTCAAGGTGTGGTCATACCATGGGACGATACAAATACATTATAATATTCTTAGTTTTATGCTCCAATCCTTTCCTTATGATTCCTAGCATTTTATCTGCTTTCTTGGCCGCCGTTGCACACTAGGCAGAGGGTTTCAAAGTATTGTCCACGATGATGCCTAAATCTTTTTCCTGCATCATGTGACCAAACTTTGGGTAGTTCTTTCCTAGGTGCATAACTTTGCACTTGTCCACATTAAATTTCATTTGCGATTTGGACGCCCAGTCTTCCAATTAATCTAGGTCCTCTTGCAATTTTTCACAATCCACTTGAGTTTTAACAGCTTTGAATAATTTTGTGTCAACTGCAAATTTGATTACCTCACTCGTTATTCACATTTCCAGGTCATTTATGAATATGTTAAAAAGCAGTAGATCCAGCAGAGATCCCTGGGGTACTCTGCTATTCACCTTCCTTTATTGAGAAAATTGGCCATTTAGCCCTATTCTCTGCTTTCTATCTTTTAACCAGATCCTGTGTGCTGTGCTTTCTCCTCCAAATCAATGTGTGTATACTTCAAAAATTTTGACATGATTGTACAAATCCATTTTGTTAATCAAACCGCTACTGATCGCTGGAAGTAGCGGTATACAAATGTATGCTAAATAAATAAATAAATAAATCCTGATCCACAATACTAGACTGCCTCGAATCCCATGACTTTTCAAATTCACCAACAGTGTCTCATGAGGGACCTTCTCAAAGGCTTTCTGAAAATCCAGATATACTATATCAACCTGCTCACCTTTATCTACCTGTTTAGTCACATGTTCAAAAAAAAATTGTGTTGCCACCATCACCACTTTAGACCATTGGAGAGGTGAGTTGCCAACTTTGGCCTCTTCCCTCCCCCATCTGTGCTGCTTAGTTGCAACTACCAGCCAGTGCCACCCATAGTCTTCTCCAAAGAAGTCCAATGGTGTGTCACCGCCTCCTTTGGCTGCTGCATATTGACCCCAGCTTGCATCAGACTGTAGGATATTGTGCTCTTGTTGCTCAGCCCTGTCTGTCTTCTTCCATTATCTTTGCTATTCCTGCTGCTGCTGCTACCTCTCCACCCCACACAGCGCAGTGATGCAGGAAGGCACCAGGAGCTCCAAGAGATGTTGAAGGTAGACTTACTTGTTTGTGAGGCAAACAGCCAGCTGAAAGCACGGCCCAAATTCAGCCTCTTCCCTCCCCAGTGTTCACCGCTCACTTGTGACTGTCGAGTGGTGATTCAGGGTTGCTGGGTTATTACATATTGGCCCCAGCCTGCCTTGAATTGTGGGATATTAGCTCCACTTCTCTTCTCGCTTAGCTCCATTTCTCTTCTCCCTTCCTCCTTCCTCCTCACGCTGCTGCTATTTCTTTCTCCGACATGGCACAGTGATGCAGATCATTGAATGAGAGGGGCTGGGGCAGATCTAATCATTGCCTTAGGTACCTGAGGGAGTGGAAGCAGGATCGGAGTGAGCAGTTGGGATAAGGCTCAATGAGGAGTCTGAAAAGCAGGGAATGAGGCAGGCAGCGACAAGGAATGCTGACAGGGCTGCCATTCTCGCGGGTCTGTTAAGCCCGCCGGGGCTGATGGGAAACAGGAAGTCCCATCAGCCCCGGCGGGCTTAACAGAGCTACGAGAGAGAAACTCTCCCTTCGCGGCTCTGAAAAGCCCGCGCTGAGGGAGCTGATGCAGGGAGGGCTCTGCCAGGCAGGGGGGGCCCCACGGGATGCTTGATTCTGCCGCTGCCACAGCGGCAGCGGCAGCAGCAGCCAGTTTGTTTGTTTTTTAATCTACTTGGGCTGATGAGAATGTTTTTTGCGCGGGGCCCCTGAAATGCAGGGCCCTGTGCAAAAAACATTCTTGCTCAATGGACGGGCCGGCCCTGTACAGAAACTGAAAACAAGGTAGCACCACAGCTAAATTAACCAGCTGACAAATGAAGTGGCAATAAGTGATATAATCATTTTGGGTCTGATAAGTAGCATATATCAAAGTTGTTCCTGATTCTTGCATCATTGCATCTTCATATTTATGCTTTGCTATGAACAATAGATGGAGAACTCATTAGTAGCAAATGAAAAATATGAGGCTTACAAAACAGTCCAGTGCTACAGTTAGTTCAATTGCCTGGAATCTTTGGCTGTGGATTACAAACAGTATCGACTGTAAAATTCAGTAAAGCCTCTACCCTATCTCCATCCTTACAGTATGCAGCGGAATGATCAGCCTTGCACATAATGAACGATTTCATAATGATGTGCAGTTTCATTGCAGTTATTTTTGTTTCATTTTAGTGTGAATTGTTTTGCTTAATGTGCACGGAATAGCTTGTGCTATCACAAAATAGCATGCAGTCTTTTGTGTTAGCATGTGTCAAACAAAATAGCATTCACTAAAATGAAAATGACCCAAAGGGGAAAAAAAAAAGAAAATGAAAATAAAACAAATTTCTGCTGTATGCTCCTCCATTTTAAAGATGTTTTGTAGCCACGTTTGGTTCTCGGCCTTTCTGTCCTAATTTTTAAGCCTGTCCAACTGCTGTCTAGTTTGCTGCCCAACTTGGAATGACCTGCATCTGCGTGGCATTAATGATTACATGTCTTATCTCTCCTTCCTGTGCTGTCCCATAAGTTTCACACAATATTGCAAAGAGTTCCAAGCATTTCTGTTAATTATTGCTTGAAAACCATTAATGGCTTGGGATGCCGTACTTACAAATGCAATTGAGTGTTTAAAGAAAATTAATATTTAAAAAAATAAAGGCAGAGAGAGACTGCTGTGAGACGTAATTAACAGAATTAAAGCTGATGGCATTGTTTGAAAAATTTATTAACTTTCTTCAAGCGTAAAGTCTACTGTAAAATAGAGTTACCAATAGACTTTGCCTAAATTATTAAAAAGCAGAAGTATGGATAAATGCAATATGGATTAATTGTGACATCATGATCAATCTTGCATTGCAGCCACTAATGAAATATTTAGCAGACGTTGTCTCTTTCTCAAATATACTGAAGTAATTACTAAGATGCAACCCTTGGGTTAGCACATCACATCGGTGATGGCGCGTCAAATGAGGAGCCAAGTCTGGAAAATGCAGACTCTGCAGTTCTGCTGAGAGTAGGGGGATCTTTCTCCGCAATGGGCCAAGGCTGCCTGTTTATGGAGAAGCCTAATGGTTAGAGTGGCGATCTGAGAACCATGAAAGTCCAGTTCCTTGTGATCCTGGGTAAGTCGCTTAAGGATATTCTTACTAAAAGAACTTATTGCATGTTCCATCCCAAAACCTAGCACAAATGTGGCACCAGGCATGCACTAATGAATGGGGATGTGCATGGCCAGCACTACTATGTACCAAGATGATGACCGTGGGTGAGGTTACTGCCTCTCACTGGTAGTGAGTGCACCCACACTAGCTGAGACATTGAGAGTGAGCACACACTAATGACATTCATGCTAATTGCAATGTGCAATCAACGCGCACACTCTGCCGCTGACTAGCCCAGTCTTCGCCCCAACCTATGCTAAGCAGTTAGCATAGGACCTTTAGCAGGGCCACTTATTTAGCTCATGGTAACTCCATACTAACCATTAGTGCAGTTTAGTATCCATACCCCTTAACCTTCCATTGCCTCAGATATATGGGATAGAAAAATACCTTCTGTATCTGAATGTAACTTGCCTTGAGCTGCATCTGAAAAACGGGTGAGAGAAATCTAGATTCCCCCTCCTCAGCCCGCTCCCTACCAACATGCATTGAGCAATTCTTCCCATGGTGAGAAAGGCAGAATGTTCCGTGGCCCTGTGACACAGAATGACCACATTTTTACGGGGTAATGGAAGAAGTTGCCTGAGGAGTTTCAAACAATTCTCCAAAATTGAGGGCATTTGTTAACTTCCTTTATACCTCCAAATTAATTTCAAAAACATTAATCTAATTAAACCGGGATGCATGATTTATTAGCTTGCAAATAAGGAAAATACTCCCATGGTACTCTGTGTTTGTTTCCCTACAATTATATTTTAAAGATTAAAGTGCATATATTATGCATCTAAAAGAAAATAGTTTAATTCTGTCCTCTCTGCTGTTTTGTAGGCACATATAGATTTGAAAACAAATGCATCTTTTGGCTCTCCATACTGACAGTGTCATTGCTTTTCCTTCTAATGTAACAAGCAAAGTCTGTAGTTAATTGGGGCACCTAATGAGGTGTGGGTGGCTGCAGCCCAGTGATCTCATTTCTCTGTGTGCCTTAGAAAATTCTGTTTTTTAAAAAACATGAAAGAACAAGGCAAAGAAATCTCATAAGAGATCAGAGAAGAAAGACCTCTTTTCTTGAACTGAAAGCCGTGCATAATTTCTTTAGAACTGGGCACATTAAAGCAAAGAGTGTGCTAGTTCAGGCAGATCATTAGTATCTTAACCACATGGCAGGCCCAGTCAGAAATGATCTCTGCAGCTGCCAAACCCCGTTCGACAACTCAGTGAAGAAGATATAATGGGACACTGGGAATAGAGGCAGATTACCAATATACGCTGTCAATATTATCGTTGAACTAATATAATTGCATATCAAAAATGACAAGTCAAATCAAGGCAGCGGTTAAATATACAGGGGTCCAGGGCAGAAACTGTGAAGGAGGCCCCAAAGCCCAACTTCAACCTATTCCTCCTGCAGACTTGGGGCTCATGTGGCATGGGGGCCTGAGGGCAATTGCCCTGTTTGCCACCTCTTAATGCCGGCCCTGAGTGGAACAGTTGTGTAGAGGGTGTTGGATAATGTTGGGGGGAGGGACATTCTGTGTGTTAGGAGTTGTGAGTTGAAGCATTCTACAGGGAGAGCTTAACTGAGGTGTAAATAGGGGTAGATTTAGATATGAGTATGGAGAGTTGGTGTGTATGTGAGCAGGTGTGACCTGTGCATGCAAGTGTGTGCAAGGCACATGAATGGGTAGGGTATGTAAGTAAGCAAGGGTAGGGTATCTTTGTGAATCAGTGTGCATTTGTGAATGGATGTGAGTAGATGGCTTTTTCAGAATAAGTGAATGTTAGTGATTGAGTGACAGCATGTGGACCTCTGGATAGTGAGTGACTAGGTAGGTAGAAGAGGTGAATGGATGAGTGGATATATATGAGGAGCGTGAGAGAGCAGGCAGGTGAGTCTGCAGGTTGATAGGATGCAAATGAGGGGTGTGTTTAGACCATTCCTTCCCCTTAGACTGTCCATTTTCCAGTCTCTGTCCTCCTCTCCTCCTATATCTCTTGTCCTCTGTGCCATCCCCTAGATGTCTATACATTTCCTCAGGGCCTCTACTCTCCTGCCCATCTGCTATCCTGTACAGATCCTTCAGCAGTATCTTATCTTCTGAAAGCAGAGCATGAGCACCCCGTTTTTTATGCCACTGAATACCCCTGATGCCACCAGTACTTCAACTCTGAGGCCTGACTCCCAATGAGCCATGCTACACAAAAGTATTGTCGTTTTCAGCATGTATGCGGGACCAAGTTTTCCAACTGTACTGTTCAGTTTCATTGGGTACGCATGTAGCATGCACCTCCTAGATGTTTGCAACTTCAAGGGGGGATTGGAGGGTACGGTGAGCAAGCCTACAGCATGATTGTACCATGGAATCATATATAGTGGTGAGGAAGTCAGTCTGCATATCAAATCATATAGAGGGTGGCCCAAAAAAAGTGAGAACATCTTGTAAATTAAAAGGTTGGGCCACGCTGTATATATGTAATATTCTGCATTAATTTTATGTAGTGGCAAACACTGGAATTTACTACAAACCGCACTATACTATCTGCCCAAGCAGTGATAGTAAGTTATTGGAAGCTGCATGGGCCTGTGCCCCCAAATATTTGTTATGTTCTTTAAGGCAACAAGGCACATTGTTGTTAACATCATGAGCAATTGCATTCCATCCACATGAACGATTCACTGTAAGGATACTGTGAAGTGGTAGCCCCATAGGCTGCATCAGTTCACACTACAGCGAAAGAGATTATCTTTGCATCTCCTATCTGACAATGAAGGTCATGCATAAGAGCTTCTCAAGGATGGGAAGGTCATTGCTACTATCATTGGTGAAAGCTGCTGCTGCTGCTGTTGGTGTGGGACCTAATCTTCAAGCATAGCTCCCTCTAATCATTTGGGTCTTTAAAGGTTCGGGTACTGCCCAGTCATGCTGCCAAGGGCTGTGGAATGGGAGGGGGGGGAGGAGGTACTGTACAAATCTCGACATGGGGAATACACATGTAGATTTTGACCATTCTGGCTAAGAACATAAGATATGCCATACTGGGTCAGACCAAGGTCCATCAAGCCCAGTATCCTGTTTCCAACAGTGGCCAATCTAGGTCATACGTACCTAGCAGTTCCCCCAAAAGACACAAGTTCCACAATGCTTGTATTGGGTCAAGCAATGATATCCTGAGTCCCTTTTTAATAATGGTTTATGGACCTTCCCTCCAGGAACTTGTCCAAACCTTTTTTAAACCCAGCTACACTAACAACCTTTACTACATCCTCCGGTAACAAATTCCAGAGTTTGATTAGACGTTGAGTGAAAAAGTATTTTCTCTTATATGTCTTAAATAGTTTACTTCTACCAATGTCCCTAACATGCCATTGTATAACTTAAACATGGTCGGGACATGTATGTGTAAATTAAGCCCTTCCTAAAATGGCTTTTTAGGCGTGACTGAGAACATGTACAGTTGTTCTGTGCCAGCATATACATGTGCAAAACCCAAATATGGGGTCAACTTACTAAGGTGCGCTCACATTAATGCGCATTAATTCACGATCAATGTGTGCTATTTTAACACAGGTTCCATGCTATTCAACGGGACCTAATTACTAATAGTGCACATTAAGGGAGAGTCATCCCAGATTAATGATAGCCCGCCTTAGGAACCAGACCCATAAGGCTTTGAAAAGAATCTCCTTATCATTTCATTGGAGTTTCATCTGCAATTGAAGGGGGGTAGTTGCACTACCACGTTACTGTGCACCAATGCCATTCATACAGATTTTGGTAAATAGGTCCCACTGCATAAAGTGGGATCTGTGATAAATAACAAACAGTAACGTACATTAGTGTGCTCTATTAGGAATGTGCATTCATTTCATGTCTTTTTAAACCTGAAATGAGAGGAAAAACTCTATTTTTTTTGTTTTTTACTCCATGTCGACAATAATATGTCCAATTGCTCAATAATTCACACTGTTTCGTTAGGTGCACTATTGAAGAAAACTGCTAACAATTCAGCAATAGAGTATAGCACAGAGCAATAGTGCACACTGAGCAATAGGGCACATCATTAATGACATCATTTCCTGAAGGGAACAAAATAAATCCAATTAAATTAAAAACCCTGTAAATGGCATGGGCTATGAAACCAAAAGGCCTGATATGCCTATGCACCATTTAGCTCTAATATTGGGACCTTAAAAATGTTTACAATACAGAAATCATATATATTTTTTCTGAGGAGGGGGCATTTCAGGGTAAATAACCATCCACGACATTTGGATGAATGTAGAATGAGCATAATAGTAGTTATTGAAGTCTTATGACTAATAACAGGACCTGTGGGTATGTGCAAAGCCATTCCCCCTGAAAATGGTACAAGATAAACAAAAAACTGCAAAAACAAAATTTTTAAAAAACTAAAACTAAAGGTGCTGCAGAGATTCTTTTCAGCATAGAATTAATTGGAACATTCAAAGCAGGAGACACAATGAGAGGCAAGATGCTGCAAAACTGGGAATTATTGCTACGTTCAGCTTTTTTTTTTGTTGTAAATTCTCCCTTTAATGTTTATGTCCTATAGTTTAAGGAGATATGTATATTTTACCATACATTAGCCACATCAGTCTTGATGTGGAAATATTTATATTTGCCCTGCTGTCTAGCTCAAAAGTCTAATTTTGGAAACTATTCCTGATTCTCTTTAGAAATACGTAAGCAGTGCAGCTCACATACCTCTAATGTGTGAAGTATCTCTTAAATGTGTGAGACATATATATATGGTTTTTTTAGGTGATGGATGATGAAATATTTAAGTGATACAGTGCTGCTTTTAAGTACTAGATGTCCTTAGTGCTAGGCCCCTCTAGACCTCAAGGAACACAAACAAATTGGGTTGTCCAGTTATTCATGCTTAGGACCAGGTTTACTAAAGGTTAATGTGCGTTAAGGGCTTTAACATTTGCTAAGTGCTGCCATGTGTTAACCTTTAGAAAACATTCCTCCTAATCTGTGTATGTAAGATCTTTAGTAGTGGTTCCATGCTATATTTTTTGTAGCCCATTTGCAGCCTGGGAAGCCAGAATGGTGGCCCTTTCCACCAAACACAGAGGCTCTGTCACACTTGGAGCTGACCTGGAAAGCTGCGGGAACAGATGTCCACTGCTTAAGGTTACCAGATTTTTTGCAGGCAAATGTGGGGCACTTGTCTGAAGTTTGGAGGGGGAGGGGGTGGGGGAGGCTGAGACACCTTAGTTCTAGGTTTGAGCAGCAAGGTGTGTAGGAGGGAAGAGGAGTCATTACCTTTTCTCCCCCCACACCCATCCCATGACAGCAAGAAGATCACTTTCAAGCAGACACATTGACAGAGAAATAGAAGCCGTAGCAGCGATGCATTTCCCCTGTACTATGACAAATATAAAGATAATAGATGTAAATTCTAAAACCTGATGCGTTCAAATCACCAAATTCAAAATTATTATTTTTTTCTATCCCATTGCTGGAATCAGGGACAGGAAGCTGCCAAATAGATGGGAGTCAGAGACACAGCTCTAAAAGCTGGGACAATCCCCCAAACCCCTGGACATCCTTTAAGTGGCAGTCAGTTTCACCTTGCTGCCACTACCTGATTTTAGGTATCCCGGGTCCCCGGGTCGTACCCTCACCTCTCCCACCCCTAACCCTCCCCCCTCCCATACTGTGAGCTAAGCAAATTCGGAGCTGTAGGCCACATGGTGCTTCCTGTGCTCATCCGCAGCCAACATGCTGCACGGTTCTGCTATGATCTCATTATCTTCCCCCACTGTCCATATTGAGCCATAGTCACAGGCCTCGTCTCCGGATTTATCAGAACTTGCCTTCTTCCTTTCTGTTTATTAGGGAAGCGCTGACCTGCCATGGGAACTATTAGAGTAACATCATATTAAGAGAGAGGCAGAGGGCGGATAGAAATAGACAGGTGCATACATGTATATATAGATAGACAGATACATGAAATGTGATGCTAGATAAATATAGCTGCATATATGTATGGTTGTTTTTATCTGTCATTATGTGCCTTGTTACTATGTTAACATTATACAGTTTTCTGTCTTGAAGTGGAATTTGAATTCAGTTGCAAGTATTTCCAAAGGCGAGAGTGAATCTCTATTTTCTTTCCTCCACTAGGTGGCACTGTGTGGATGTTTCTAGCTTTGAGTTGTTTTCTAAGTACCATCAAATTACAGATTGTGCTATAAACCTTCATTGTTTGCAGCCTTCAGCAAGTGCCAAGAAGATTATATAGTGGAGTTCAGAAAATTAGCATTGTTGGGCATATCGCATATATCTCTAATAAAGTTCCATTATTTACACTGCCAAGTTGAAAATCACTTATTTCTGAATCAATCAACTCACTACTAAATAAATTGTCATACATGCATGTAATGGGAAGCGATAGTGATCCCATATCCAGTTTCAGGTTTATTAAATGTGCAAAGCTTCACTTGTAAAGGTATAAATTTACATATAATGATCTGTTGGTTTTCAGAAGCCAAGCATTTTGGAGAGGAAATGTCCATCAGATCCAGTGCAGGAGCACTCATGGCGTAAGTTCATTTTTCAAGCATCATACATTCGTCCCTGCCTAGTTTACAACACTGAAAATGAAGAGAAGAATGGAATCTTTTATGCCTATGTGACTGCATTTGCTAAGGTAGCCCACTGAACTGAACGCAAATGGAAGGTTTTGAGATAAAGCAAAAATTCCTTATTAAGAATGAATAATTTCAATCTATGGTTTACTAACATGCTTTATTAATAGGGTTGCCAAATGGCTCCAGATGCGCCCGACAGGTTTGATCCACTCCTGGGATTACCTCATTGCATGCAGGGATATCTAGTTCTGATTTCTCCATTGCACTCCATAAGAAAAGGAAAACTACAAGTCACTGCATGCAAAGGGGCAAAGACAGGACTGGTTCAAGCCTGTCGGGCCCATCTGGCAGCACTGGTAACATATGGACATCATCCACCCATCCAGGCAGCGCCAGAAGGCAAGAGTGGTTTGCCCCACCCCTGTCTGCCCTCCATGACAATGTACCCTGGCCGCCTAGCTAAAGCTCAGATGTCTGCCTGGCTCCCGTTTTACTCAGTGCTAGTGGAGGAGCAACCATGAGGTTGATTCCATAAATATCTGGTGAGACGTCCTGGTCATGAGAACGTCCATGCAAATGGTCCATTTTGAATGTTGAGACTTCCAAAGCAGGTACATGCAGATACAAGCCATCAAGACATATAAAACAGCGCTGCCATACATGCATATAGTGAATTTTGCATCATGGGTGTGTGACTGATGCCAGAGGGTAACAGGTATGGCTCCAAAGGCAAAGGTATCCAGTAGAAAGGAGAACCTCTGTTCATCTGAGGTTGAACTGTTGGTGTGTCTGGTCCTTGACAAACACCACATCCTGTTTGGCCATGCTGGCTCCAACTATAGTGCCCACCACAAGGTACGTCTGTGGCATGGCATTAGTACAATGCTCAATGCAATGTATCTCCACAACCATGACATTGAGGACTGCAAGAAGAAATGGAAGGTGATTAAATGCAAGACAACGGTGAAGGCAATCAAGCGAGGTCTGGATATTCGAGCACCAACACTGACATAAGAACATAACATAAGATATGCCATACTGGGTCAGGCCAAGGTCCATCAACCCAGTATCCTGTTTCCAACAGTGGCCAATCTAGGTCATACGTACCTAGCAGTTTCCCCAAAAGGCACAGGTTCCACAATGCTTTTATTGGGTCAAGCATTGATATCCTGGGTCCCTTCTTAATAATGGTTTATGGACCTTTCCTCCAGGAACTTGTCCAAACCTTTTTTAAAACTGGCTACACTAGCAGCCTTTACTACATCTTCCGGTAACAAATTCCAGAGTTGATTACACGTTGAGTGAAAAAATATTTTCTTTTATTAGTCTTAAATAGTTTACCCCGTAACTTCATTGCATGTCCCCTAGTCTTTCTATATTCTGATAACGCAAACAATTGATCTACGTTTACCCATTCCACTCCGTTCATTAATTTATAGACTTCTATCATATCTCCCCTAAGCCGTCTCTTTTCCAGGTTAAAGAGCCCTAACCATTTTAGCCTTTCTTCATAGGGGTATCCTTACATCCCCTTTACTATTTTGGTGGCTTTTCTCTGAACCTTTTCTAATAATGCTATATCTTTTTAACATACGGCGACCAGAATTGCACACAATATTCAAGGTGCGACCTCACCATGGAACGATACAGAGACATTATAATATCCTTTGTTTTATTTTCCATTCCTTTCCTTATGACCTAGCTAGAGGAACAGGCACTCTGCATGATGGATGAGGAGACACTGAGTGGTATCGACAATCTGGATTTCACCTCACGGTCCTTGCAGCAAACAGGTCTGTAGCAGTCTCCTGCAATTTACGGTGGATGGCCAGTCATCTCAGCACCACAGCTGGGCAGGGATTTCAGAAAAGGCAGCCTGATGTTTTCCACTCACCTGCAGGTACTGGTGCTGTTGGCAAAGTGGTGCAGCAGTCCTTGAATGAAGGTGAGGGGGTCCAGAGAGAGTCATCCAGGAGTCCAGTCCAGGTATATCAGATATGGACACTCAGCACTGTCAGAGGCAGGAAGAAACAGGTGCCGTGGTGGACAGGGCGGAGGGTGAGCCACAGCAGCCACCCTTGCAGTGTGAAGCCGAGGATGAGCACATGAAGGAGATGGTGCAAGTGGAGGTGGCTCACCGCCACATTGTCACAGTGGACCCATCTCAGGAAGAGGCAGCAACTGTATAAGCAGAGGATGGCCCACTGGCCCATCACAGACAGCTGCTCATCTGCTGTGGGGAGCAGTTCCTTGAGCTGGAGTAGGTGCGCACCAGTATTCTTGAGGGCATTCTTAGTGCACTGCAAGAGAGAAATGAGAGTGATGAGCACACGCATCACAGGCTGGAGCATATCAGCCAGTCTTTATATATTCTAGTGCACATGTGAAAGTTCTAGCATCCCACATTATCCAAACAGTACCCACCCCTGGCAAAGTGTCTCTACTGTTAATAGCAACCTTCATGGGTATTTATTTATTAAGTTTTCCATACCATCTTATCATCCTTCAATTAAAGTAGTTTACATTGTGTAATTACTATGAGTAGGTACTGGATATATTCCCTCATCCCCAAAGGGCTCACAATCTATGTGTACCTGAGGCAACAGAAGGTTAAGTGGCTTGCCCAAAGCCACAAGGAGTGCCTATAGGACTAGAAACCCCAGTCCCTCCAGCCTGAGATTGCTGTCCCCAGGTGGGACTTGAACCCCTGGCCCTCCAGCCTAAAGTACCATGTCCTGACCATTAGGGCACTCCTCCACAGACCCACAAATAATGTTAGGCATCCATGAGCAACATCCTCAGAATATCCCACCCTTGGCACTTGCACCCCCCTAAAGTTCTCGGATTTCCACTCTGCTTTACCACAGAGTGTGGCAAGGTTGGGTGAGGAAGGTGCTAGCTCCTTAGAATCCAGTGAAAGTGTACAGGATACCTCATGCAATCACACACAAGAATTATCAGTTGTAGAGGGCCAGGGCAGGAGTGGACATGGGGCACAGGGTCTCAGCAAGGGCAGAGGGAAGTGTACCACATAGGCAGCAACATGTCTTGTACATTTTGTTCATACTTATAAGTAAGTTATATTGTTACATGTCACAGTTCTAGCACAAATGGTCTCAATATCCTCATTGTTCTATATGTAATGTTTTTGATAGTTATCTGTAAACCGCTTTGATTTTACTGAAAGGCAATATATAAAACCCATAAAAAAGTAAATAAATGCATGTCTGTGCTGTGCATGCATGGGTTTATAGCAATGGTCCAGGGGGTCTCTGAGCATGCTGCCAGGGTGGGTGTGGGCGGCAGGGATTCAGGGGCAGGGGAATGCAAGAGGATTGGGGGTCAGCCAGCCGCTCAGGTAGTGGTGCTATGGGGGCTGTGTGGGGGTCTACTTGGTGGAGGGGACAGCGTTAGGGTAGCATTGTTCGCAAGTGTCAAGTTTTGGACTGTTACAACCTTCAGTGGGGTTTGGCATGGGGGCAAGAGGGGTGGGAGGATGGTCAAGGGGGGATGGGTAAGGGGAAATAGGCAAGGGGCTCCTTCTATAAGCTTGCTTTAATGTTTCAGAATAAAACATATACCTTAGGAGAAATGGTTCAGTATCAACCTAAGAAACACAGAAGATTCAAGAAATTTAACACGGAGACCTTTCCTCAACAAGTACTAACACAACTGGATTCAAATCTGTCGAGTTTGGACAATATAATTGGCAATTGGAACACTGCGCTCCACAGTGCTGCAGTTGCTCCTTACAGGGTAATAACAAACAATAGGAATTACTCTGCATCATGGTTTTCTGCTGAAATCAATGCCATGAAGAGGACTCTGTGTAGACTAGAGAGGAAATGGAGATCTATCAAGAACCAAGAAGACCTCAGAAACTATACCAGAACACTTAGTTACAGTATTACCAACAACAAATTAATGCATGGAAAAAGCAATATCACACCAACTTAATAATGACATCCCTCAACAAGCCAAGAGAGTTGTTTGAAATTGTTCTCTCCCTCACCAAAAATCAGCCTTCGCCTAATGAGGGAGGCATGATTAACCCACATCTTATAGCAGACTCCCTAAACCTTAAATTCAAGCTCAACCCAGAAACATCTCCATCCATCGCAATGGATTCAACATCCACGATCCCTCCCTTGGACCTTTGGTGCTCCTTCCATGTGCCCTCACTAGAACACCTGGAGAAAACAATAATGAGTATAAACACAACCACATCACCCCTAGACCCATGCCCGGTCTCTTGAATTAAGATCATTATTCTGCCCTACTCTACTGAACATCACACAGCTATCACTTGGTCAAGACCAAGTACCTACCACTCTCAAAATATGCAACAGTTCAACCAATATTAAAAAAATACAAAGCTGACCCCAAGGATCCAAACTCCTATCGTCCAATCTTAAGCCACCCATTCCTTATGAAGATGCTTGAGAAAGTGATTCAATATCAATATCATGTTGATAACCACTCTCCGGTAGAACCAAAACCAACACTGCTTCAAGCCCCAACACAGTGTGGACACTTTTCAACTCACTCTTAGACAACATTCTGCTAGATATGGATAACATTAAAATGGGCTTTCTGCTCATATTTATTAATATCACTGCAGCTTTTGACTCAATTAATCACAATATCATGTTGAGACTGCTACAGGAAATAGGGCTCCATGGCAATACCCTCCAATGGTTCATCTTTTACTTATCCCACAGGAAAATTCAAGTATAATGTAACAAGGGCCTTTCTGACAATAGATCAACCACAGGGCATCCCACAAGGATTGGCACTGTCTGCCATCCTCTTTAGTATTTACATTCAGCAACTATGTAAAATTATCAATCACTACATGATACAATATAGAATTTATGCAGATGACATGATGCTTTTTGCCCTTTTTAACGTAGATCAACCTGATTTCTCAAATCAAATGGCATGTTTGAAAGCAATGCCGGATTGGCTACAGCAACAAAACCTCAATATAAACTATAAAACACCTGAAGCACTCTTTTTGACCAGAAACACATCCTTTATCCCACCAGAGTCCCTGAAATTCCTGCATAATGACATAAAAGTTAAAGAACACGTAAAATACCTTGATGTGCACCTGGATCGGAACCTATCATTTCAAACCCATATTACCAGATCCACAAAAGTGGTGTACTTCAAGCTAAATATAGTGTGAAGACTCAAGCCATTACTCGACCAGATCCACTTTCACACAGTGTGTCAGGCCATGATTATGCTAATACTAGATTATTGTAACATGTTATATCAAGGACTCCCAAAACAATCCACGCACCTGTTACAACTATTACAGAACACGGCTGGTCGGATAATTGCAGGAAAGGCAAGAAATGATCACATAACTCCAACTCTGAAGCAGCTCCACTGGTTACTGATAGACTCTTGCGCTAAGTACAAATCATTGCTTATTATCTTCAAAATCACCCAACAGATATACCCAGAATCACTTCAACCACTGATCACCAAGGATCCTACTCTGAGAGCAAAACGAACAACACAACAGAATCAGCTACACACCCCCGCTATTAAAACCAGAGCAAGGCAAGCAACATGTAAGAGGGCATTTTCAATTTATGCTCCAGCGATCTGAAATGCCCTCCGTGTGAACATGAGAGCATTCAAAGACCTAATGGACTTCAGAAAGGCCCTGAAAACCTTTTTTTTCCAGGAGCATTATAAACAATTAATGTTTAATCCTTACACTCATAATTGATTTCCCCCAGATCAGAGATCTTCATTCCTCCCGGGTCATATTTTGTACAATCACCCGGACACTAGATAATTCCCTTCCACAACACCTTACACATTACACACAAAGATATATTTCCACCATTGCCCCTGTGTATCCAACCCCTCTACATTAATTGTTACTCCCAGTTGTAAATCTTGTACAGCATCCTCCCCCTTAACTCCCCCTTTGATTATCTGTTCACTGTAAAGTTCTAAAAGTTGCAATGTTGTATGTAAACTGCTTTGAATGTAAGAAAGGCGGTATATACAACTTGTTAAATAAATAAACCTGTTTCTTGCTTGCTCCCCTTGTCTGAATGGCTGGCCTGTGACATCTGCACCACTGTCCGAGCCCTCCCCAGTATTGTCATCCTTGGGTGCATTTTCCAGAGGCAGGGGCTGTCGACTCCTCTTAGCCAGGTTGTGTAGCATGCAGAAGGCCATGGAGATCTGGCAGATCTTTTGCAGGCTGTACAGAAGCTCACCCCCTGACCTGTCCAGGCAATGAAAGCATGTTTTCAGCTGGTCAAATGTACGCTTAATGATGGAATGAGTTGCCCCCTGTGCCTGGTTGCAGTGCTTCTCTGCCTCTGTGTGGGGAAACGACAAGGGTCATTGACTAGCTCCTTAGAGGGTAGCCATGATCACCTGTATCAGGGACAATGAAGGAGGGGGCCACACATCATAACGTTCTCTCCCATTACCATTCATTTGTTTTCCTGCTGATTTCAAACCAGCCTTTCATTTTTTGCATGCACACTTCCTCCTCCTGCTTTGTGTCACTAGGTGTAGCCATGGTGCTATGTCTCGGTCGAGAGGCTGTGACTTAGCAAGGAGCCAGCCACGTGTGATCTCCCCACTGTTGAAGTGCTCGTGAATGCCTGATGTGACATCTGGCACGACCCTGGGAAAAGGGAGAAAAAATCGGTTATTTCACCCTCACAATTGCAGACTACCTGCATGTTCATGGAATGATATGACTTGCGATTCTGGTAGTTTTCTTCCTTCACACATGGGGTGTGCAAGGTCACATGCATGCAGTCTATGACACCAAGAACCACAGGAAAGCCTGCCCCTGATGAAAGTCCTTTATGGTCTGTAGGTGCTGCTGCACAGTGCTGGGAAAGCATATGTAATAAACTATCCTGGGGAGGAATGCTGTGAAGAACTGTGTGAGACTCAGTGACACAGCCAACTGAGTGATGTCTACCATGGCTGCAAATACAGACTGGAATCTGCCAGTCACCAAAACAATGCAATGGCTGTGTGATCTTGACAGCCACAGAAATAGGGTGGCCTTGCTGTGTGCTAGCACTGAGGTCTTGCTCTAACTCCTGGCACAGCCATTGGATGGTGACTTTCTCAAAATGGAAATGTGTCAGGCACTGATCATCTGTGAGCCCAATGAACAGGCCTCTCGGCTGGTATATTCTGTGGTATGGGCACCTTCTGTGCACACTCCCGCTCTCCCTCTGCAGCCCCTCGTGAATGGCTTCTGCAAACTAGCAGTTGGCATTCTGCATGTCTGCTCCTCTACCTACAACTGTGGGGACCCATCATTGCATGCCCCTTTCACCCACCTCTGACTACACTGCGCTACCACTACCGACATGCAATGCTGCGTGTTGTGTCTGATGAATACACAAATCGATATGGATAGACAGACAGCAAATGGATACAAAAATATCCTCCTCCACTCCTTTGCTCCTGAACACAGAGACCAACACCCACTACCGCTCTGCACGCACTTGCACTGATTATTTTACCTTGTGGAGTGGGGGGATGGGAGGATGGGTACCTGTGTCCAGAGTAGTGGGTGAGGGGCTGAGGGGTGCCTATCAAGCTGGGTGAATGGGGGGGAAGCATACAGGGTGCTGGTTTGTGACACAGGGGTTCACTAGGCACAGCACGCAGCAGACAGCCCCAATAGGCAGGCTTTACCACAACTACTACTAAACATTTGTATAGCGCTACAAGGCATATGCAGCGCTGTGCATATAGATGTAAGACACAATCCCTGCTCATCAGAGCTTACAGTCTAATCAAGACAAAAAACATAGTGAAACTGGTGACTAGAGTAATATAAGATACACATAAGTAGTGGACAAAAGAGTAACATAGTAACATAATAACATAAGAAAGATCAAGCCATTACTCCACCAGGACCACTTCTGCACAGTGTGCCAAGCACTCATCACACCCCTGCTTGATTACGGAAACTCGTTATATCGAGGCCTTCCTCAGCAGACCTTACACCAACTTCAAATGGTGCAAAACACTGCAGCATACATCATTACAGACACTCCAAGAACTGAGCACATCACCCCCGTCTTACAGCAACTATACTGACTCCCAATGGTGGCCAGAGCAAAATTTAAAACAATCCGGATCATCTTCAAAATCATCCACCATCTCTCGGCAGATGCACTCCAAGATATCATAAGAAGGGATATCAGTAAGAGACCAAGAAGGACCAATAATGACAACACGATCAGCATACCTGTAGGATACCACAAGACTAAACAAAATACTTCAAGAAGAGCTCCATCACTACTGGCGTCCACACTATGGAACTCCCTCCCAACAAGCTGAGGGCATTAAAAGACATCACAGACTTCCGTAAGGCCCTTAAAAACCTGTTCTTTACAGAAATCTATGAGCAGACAGACAACAGTCCCCACCTGAACGGTATTGCAACTAACCCCGCCAACTCAATACCCAATCATCCCAACTAGACTTACGAGTTCATTGTATAATATTGTTAAATACCCTCATGCTAAATGTAACCCTCCACAATGTTGTTAAGTACCCTCATGCTAAATGTAACCCTCTAATTGTGCTGTCTAAATGTTGTTAAATACCTTCATGTTAAATGTTGTAAAGTACCCATGTTAAATGTAACCCTCCAATTGTGATGTAACCACTTTTATTGTAGGATAATGTGGTATACAAATCTGTCTAAATAAATAGCATAGTATATGATGGCAGATAAAGACCAGTATGGTCAATCTAGTCTGCCCAGCAAGGCGGCAAGAGTAGGTGCACTTGCCGCTCCGTGCAGGTCACCTTTCCCCATGCCTTTGTTTAGGGGTGTACCCACCGCTCCATGTAGGACACCCTATTTGTTCAGATATGAGATAGTTATGCTTATTTTGATTTTATCCTGTTGCTGTAAAGGGATCCACTATGTCTGTCCCATGCCATATTGAATTCTGTCACAGTGTTTTCCCCCACCACGACCATCAGGAGGGCATTCCACCCTTTCAGTGAAAAAGTATTTCCTGACATTGCCTTTCAGTTTACCCCCTTGCAGCTTCATATTATGCCCTCTAGTTTTACAGCTTCCCCGTCTTTGGGAGAGGTTTGTTTGTCCATTAATATTCCTTAAGTACTTAAAAATCTGAATCATATCTCCCCTGTCCCTCCTCTCCTCCAGAGTGTACATATTTAGGTATTCAAGTCTCTTCTCATAAGTCTTCTGATGCAGGCTCCAAATCATTTTGGTTGCCCTCCTCTGAACCGCTTCCCGCCTTTTTATATCCTTTGCGTGATATGGTCTCCAAAACTGAACACAATATACTAAGTGAGGCCTCACCAGCGACTTGTACAGTGGCATTAGTACCTCTTCCTTTCTGCTTGTAATTCCTCTCTGTATGCAACCCAGCATCCTTCTGGCTTTTGCCACCGCCTTGTCATGCTGTTTCGCCACCTTGAGATCATCAGAAACAATCACACTGAGGGTTTTTTTTCCTGGTCTGTGCACATCAGTCTCTCGCCCCCTATTGCATACAATTCCCTTGGTTTTGATTCCCAAGTGCATTACACTGCACTTCTTCACATTAAATCTTAACTGCCAAGCATTAGACCATTCTTCCAGCTTTTGTAGATCTTTCCTCATGTTATCCACTCCCTGAAGGGAGTCCATTCTATTGCAAATTTTGGTGTCATCCATGCAAAAAGACAGACTTTTCCATTCAGACATGCGGCAATATCACTCACGAATATATTGAGCAGTACCAGTCCCAAGACCGAACCCTGGGGTACACCACTTATCACCTTCCTTTCATCCGAGTGACTTCCATTTACCGTCACTCTCTGTTGTCTGTCAGTCAACCAATTTCTGATCCATTTCACCATCTTGGGACCCAAACTGTTGAGTTTTCTGATAAGCCTCGTATGAGGAACAGTATCAAAGGCTTTGCTGAAATCTAGGTAAATCACATCCATTGTATGCCCTTGATCTAGTGAGGGAGGAGCATCAGGATCCAGAAGCAGCTTCAAAGTCTTCAGCCTGGACTTGAATAGGGCCAGAGAAGAAGCCCAATGCACTGATTAAGGTAGTCTGTTCCAGGCATATGGAGCAGCAAGGTGGAATGAATGGAGTTGGCAATGGCAGAGAAGGGCAAAGATAAAAGGGATCTGCCAAAGAAATGAAGTTCCCGAGGATGGGTTTAGAGTGAGATAAAAGACAAAACGTAGTGAGGAGCAGCATAATGAATGCACTTGTAGGTCAGTAGGAGAAGGTTGAACTGGATGCGGATCGAGAGAAGTGACTTAAGAAGAGGGGTTACATGAGCATAAAGACACTGACGGAAGATTAGCCATGCAGCTGAGTTTTGAACATGGAAGGGGAGAGAGATGATTTAGAGGGAGACCAGTGAGCAGCAGGTTACAATAATCAAGATGGGAGGTGACTAGAAAGTGGATAAGAGTCATAGTAGTGTGTGTAGAGAGGAAGGGGTGAATTTTGCTGATATTAGAGAGAAAGAAGAGACAGGTTTTAGCTGTCTGTTGGATGTGTGCAGAGAAAGAGAAAATATAGACAAAGATGACCCCAAGATTGTGACCTGAAGAAACAGTGAGAAATGTAGTGTTATCCACAGAAATAGAGAAGGAAAGTAGGGGGGAGGTGGGTTTAGGGAGAAAGATTAGGAGCTCAGTTTTGGCCATGTTCAATTTCAGATGGTGGTGAGACATCCAGGCAGCAATGTCAGATAAGAAGGCAGAGATCTGGATCTGGACTCCTGGAGAGATTTCAGGAAAGGTAGATCTGAGAGTCATCAGGATAAAGATGGTACTGAAAACCATGGGAGGAAATAAGTGCACCAAGGGACTGTATGAAGAGAGCGAAAAGGAGAGGTCCCAAGACAGATCCCTGAGGTACATCAACTGAAAGCGGGATGGCAGGAAAAGGGGATCCACTAGAATATACACAACAGAGCCCCTAAATCCAAGCAAGGACAAGGTATCTAGAAGAAGGTGGTGATCAACAGTGTCAAAGGCAACATAAAGGTCAAGGAGGATAAGGATCGAGTAAAGGCCCTAGGATTTGGCGAGGAACAAGTCACTGGAGACTTTGGCAAAAGCTGTTTCTGTGGAATGTAGAGGGTGAAAACCAGATTGCGGTGGATCTAGAAGGGCTTGAGAGGAAAGAAAGTCAAGACAGTGGCGGTGAACCACTTGTTCAAGTAGTTTTGAAGCAAAGGGGAGAAGAGAGATAGACCAATAGCTAGAAGGACAGGCATGGTCTAGCGAGGGCTTTTTGACGTGTGACCAGAGCATGTTTGAAGGTCACAGGAATAGTTGCAGTGGAATGTGATAGTTTAAGGATATGACAGATGGAAGGGATGATGGTGGAAGTGATAGAGGTTATTAGATGGGTGAGTATGGGATCAGAGGAGAAGGTAGTCAATTTGGAGGAGGAGAGAAGATTTTCAATTTACTCCTCAGTGATTTCAGAAAAGGAAGAAAGGGTGACAGAAGGTGAGGGAAGGATTTGGGATTGAAGAGGGGGAAGGTGAGGTGGAGGTAATCCTGCAGAGAATTCAAGGCTAATCTTCTGGACTTTGTCATGGAAATACTTGAAGGAGGGATAGGGAAAGAAGGGACCTTGAGGAGAGAATTGAACGTAGCAAAGAGATGACGAAGGTCAGAGGCAAGAGAGTTAGTTAGATGGACATAGTACTCTTGCTTGGTAAGTACTCTGAATCGTCCACGGAAACTATTTAAGATTGTTAAAACTTTAACACACACAACTCACACTGACCCAACTTCTCAAAACATAAACATCCAAACATTAGCAAACTTCTTCCAAGATAAACTAAAAAAGAAAGAGGTTAGCATGAATTTGAAATGTAAGTAGTCAACAAGTGTACATGATGTAAGCCAAAGGCAATCAACTTAGCAGGCACAGAAATGCAGGTAGTAAGTTGTTGAATACAGCCAGGGTTGAGGTACAGTACATTTCATAGGATGTGGAATGGGAGGAGCCAGTAAATCCAAAGCAGAGGAGAGTATAGAATTAAAGGAAGATACTATCTTATTAATGGACTCAGATGATTGTAAGCTCCGATGAGCATGACTCTGACGGGCAGGGACTGTCTCTTGTATGTTGGCTACCTCTTGTAGGTTAGATGTGCAGCGCTGCGTGCGTGGCGCTTTAGAAGTGCTGAATAGTAGTAGTAGCAGTAGATGGCATAGTGTAGGAAAAAGGTGATGAAACAGCAGTGGAGAAAGCTGAAGAGTCGATAGTGTGAATATTCCTAAACATGTTGTTGGAGATTGGGCGAGACCAGGATAGGGGTGGTTAAGGGTAAAGGTTAGCAAGTGATGGTCAGATAAGGCAAGAACTGAGGTGGAGAAGTCTGAGGACAAGCAGTTGGAGAAGATAAGGTCAAGGCAGTGGCCATGCTTGTGAGTAGGAGTGGTAGAGCACAACTAGAGGTTGCATGAGAAGGTTAGGGAAAGGAGCTTTAAGGCATAAGGAACAGCAGGGTCATCAACATGAGTGCTAAAATACCCAAGAATAAGGGAATAAGAAGATGCATCCAGAAAGGAGGAGAGCCAGGAGTCAAAGTCAGTGAGAAAGGAAGAGGTGGATTGGTTGGAGGGTCAATAAATGACAGCTACCCAGAGAGGTCATGGAGTTAATAGGCAGGTGCTGTGGACTTCAAAGGAAGCAAAGGAATTAGATAGAGGCAAAAGGATGGGCTGAAATTGGCAGGAATGAAAGAGTAGAAACCCAACACTGCCACCATGGTCAATGGGCTGGGGGGAATGGGAAAATAGGTAGCCTCTCTGACAGATGGCAGCGACTGAGGCAGAGTCTTCAGGGAGAAGCCAATTTTCAGGAGATACAGAGTACTAGAGATAAAGAGGCCATGAATGAAGGCAAGTTTGTTGGAGACAGAATGTGCATTCCACAAGGTGCATGGAAAAGGGAGAAAAGAGAGGGATATGAATCAGATTTGAGAGGTTATGCATTGATCTACCTTGGGAGTGAAAAAAAGTATAGGAGGGCCAGGTTTGGGTTTAACATCTCCAGATGAGAGAAGGAGAAGGAGCAGGAAAGAATGGGGAGAAATGAGGAGGCACAACGGAAGCGAGCGGAAGGTTCCCTCGGTGAGAGTGGAGATGGCTAAATGAGAGCAACAAAATGGTGAAACTGGAGGACATATGATAATGTAGAAGACAAAATGGTAGGGGAGGTGGGGACAGTAAGGAGTGGGTAATGTGAAGTAGGGCCATGGAATTATCAGAATGAGGTGAAAAGATTAGGGAGAGTTAACATCAAGTACACAAAGTGATGTGGTGCCATAGGAGAGGGAGAACAGAACAGAATGCAAATAAGTGGAGATAGAGGTGGAGAGGGAAGAGAGAAGTCCTAGTGGGTTCTGGTATACTTGAGTAATTGCATCAATGAGTAATTACTCAGGTGCTCCTCTCTCTCTCCTTCGTGCTTAACCAGCATGCTGCAGTCATGCTCAATCACACTGCAGTCAGCATGGACTACAAAGTCCCTTACCTGTTCATGATTTATACCAGATCCAGGACACTGTGCGAAATATGCTTTGATCATCTGCATTCTGGCTCTATCTTGGCCATGCCCCAGAATGCTCTCAGACATGCCCATTTTTGAACACTGGCATTTGTATGAGCTTGCCATGGGGATGTCCAGATTTACCTGCATCCGAAATTGCATTTTCGACGTCCCAGCCGGGAACATGTCCACATTGCAGTTTTACGATTGTCCAAACCACATCCATTTCTTGCAAAATAACCCCTGAAGAGCCCAATTCAATAACATGCACATCCGGCCCATGGACAAGTCTAAAACAAAAATGGGCCACCTTTGAACCTAATTCCGCATCTGTGGGTCTAGACGTGCTCGCGGATCTGAAATCAGGAGGATAGATGTGTTCAGCGGGCAGGTGCAAGCGCTATTCAGCCAGCCCCATTCCTCGGATGTGGGGAATGTTTTGGACATCCCCACACCCACCGTATTCTGAAACACTACACGTTTCAGATCCTGCCCATCTGCACAATGTACCCACAGACACCATGCCCCTCGGGAAAAATGTGCATCTCCTAAGCTGCCCATCACAGACAGTAGTGTACTGATGCACACTGGACATAAATACCAATGAGAAATGACGGCTGCTGCAAGCTAGACCATATATCAGTTCCCCTCATGCCTGAAAAGTGCTAGGTAAGCCCAGTGCACCCCAATATAGTATACCAGAATGTAAATGTGAACATATATGTCAGGACAAACCTTGCATCAAATGGTACATGGCATTAGGAACCTGTCCCAGTGATTCCTGCCCTGGTCATCTCTATAAACATGCCTTAAACTGCTAGGGGTGGATCCTCACCTACTCCACAAAACCCCACAGGTCCCTAAAGGATGCATAATATGTATGTCCTTTTCATGCCTTTGGCCTAGAAGTGCACTCATTCTGCTGCTCTGCACTAGCATTTCCCTCCTATCTCTCCCTACATCCCTTCCCGTGAACACCACTCTTCTGTCAGATTGCCTCTATCTGTGCCCTTCTCTTCTATTGCTAACTCCAGACTTTGCTCCTCTCACCTGGCTGCACTTTATGCCTGGAACAAACTACCTGTGTCTGTACGCCAGGCATCTTCTCTGACCCTTTTCAAATCCAGGCTGAAAACTCACCTCTTCGGTGCTGCTTTTGGATCTTGACTCACCTGATCTCCTTGTTTCTTTACCTTCCCCCCACCCTTGTTTTATCCCTGTCTACACCTTCTGTGTTGTCTGTCTTGACTAGATTGTAAGCTCTGATGAGCAGGGACTGTCTGTGCAGCACTGCGTATGACTTGTAGTGCTATAGAAATGCTCAGTAGTAGTAGTAGGAGTCCTTCCCTTCAACTGCCAAATGTGGACATCGCTCCCTTCACCTTACTGATCCATATTCCTGGAGCAAACTACCTGAGTCTGTACGTCATGCTTTGTCCCTGGCCCCTCTCAAATCTAGGCTGAGCGCTCACCTCATCGGTGCCGCTGTTGGATCAGGTCCGCCTAAGCTCTCTTATGTTTCCTGTCCATTCCCCCTGGATGTATCCTGTTCACAGCTGCTGTGTTGTCTGTCCCAAATAGATTGTAAGCTCTGCAGAGCAGGAATCATCTTTTATGTGTGTCTGTGCAGCGCTGCATACACTTTGTAGCACTTAATCAGTAGTAGTTGCCGTAGTTGTAGTAGGGCCTTCTGGCTATGGCATCTGAGGCCCACCTATTTGGGTCCTGGCATATTTTACAGCAGCTACACCTGCCCCATCTGGCATATGTTGATCTGTATACATCCACTGTCTGTGGAGCAACCCTGTCTGCCTTCCCACAGTCAGCTTTGCAGCACTGCTCCCCGGTCAGGGCTGTGTGGGCATGAGAGGGGAGATCCCTGTGCCATCACACCAAGTAGCCAGACTCTACATATCTCACCACTCTCGCAGCTCTCAGAGATCCTGGCCTGTGTAGAGATGTGAGCTGCGTGGGACAATCCGTGGAATGCTGACACTACGTCAGTCGTGTCTCCCAGTGCCGGACACAGTGGATGTATGGCTGCCCTATCACACTGCCAACAATTTCTAATCTAATTAGAGTCCGCTATGTAAAATACGCCAGGTGGAACCAGCATAGGTTCCCTATGGCTAAATGTCAAAACATATTGTTGTCAATAATAGGGTCCCTCAGATTAAGGGCATTCAGCAGTGCATATAGCACTAATACCTGCTCAACTGCAAAATGTGCATAATGGGCATGCATTAGTGCTGTTTGCACTATTGAGTGCCCTTATTCTGCGGGCCCCTTATTGATAGGGATAAGTTTTGACATTTGGCTACAGTGAACCCTCTATGGCTTCCCAATCACACTGGACCTGGTGATGCTGAGGTCATTCATACAGGTACCGGCCAGGCTTTCATAGCCCCTTGAACTGCAGATGGGAACACCAGCTCCCCCCTCCTTCTCCATGCACTCCTCAAACCACACACATACACACACACACACACACACGCTCACTTTCTGTCACAAAAACATGATTCTGCCAAAAGGATGCCCTGAACCTATACATAACAGCTATGACACAACATAACCGCATGGGGTACCAGGACTAGATATATGTTCTCCATTTCTCACCCCAAAAGGAATAATTTCCCTGCACACGTCCATACTATCCCTTCATCAGCAGTCCCATTTTTCTGAACATAGGAATTGTTAGGGTCCCATAGATTGTCTCTTTTAACACAAACAGCACATAGGTGCATAGCATGAATAACCACTATTGCTCTTCTGCATATTTCTGTAAGGGTGTTTAGAAATGTTTCTTTTCCTTACAACATTCCTTCACTTCTGCTCCCTGTACCTTATGACTGCATTTTGTATTTTTCTAGACTGCAGTCATACGAATTCAAAACATACTTGTCACAACCATTCTTCTGTATGGGCCGCATTCTGCCTTATACCACATTTCAGCAGGTATATAATGGACATTTCCGGGAAACACCTAATACGTACAGGCCTTTCCTGAATACACTCTCTACGTCTCTGCAGCTGACTACGCCCCTGTTCCGTCCTCTCCCGCCCATGTTCTAAGATCCCCGTGCTAACGCCATGGATGTGCATGTCAGCAGTGTTTCAGATATGGTCTGGGACATACATGTCCCCACTGCATGTACAAATCCCTTATTTGTGTTCTGGAATGACCCCCATAGAGTACAATCCAACCTTTCGTGATTTTTGTATATGTTTATTGTTTCTCATTATTTATCTCTTTTCCAAGCTCAAGCTTTATTTCCATGTTCTTTATTCTAGGGGCAATTTCGCCAAATGGGTTATTTTTGTGCATTCAAAAATTATACTATAACACTGCACTAAGGGACTTTAAAAAATAAACCCCAACAACACCCTTAGACTTAGGGGTCTGTTTACTAAACATTCCTAATGTGCGGGGCCGTGGTAGTGTGCCTGTGCCATATAAGGAGTGGGCGGTTCAGGCAGAGAAAAGAAAAAAAAACGGGAGTAAGAGATCGCACATTTGCGCGGGGCACAATAGTGCGTGGGAAGGCTAAGTGGCGCCTGATGTGCACACACAAAGGAGCAGAGCCATAGTACAATGGTTAAAACACTGATTGTGGGTGCAGCTGCCATGGGTTCAATTCCCCATTGTGCACAACAAAAAGGGCTGGCTGAGGCATTAACTGTAATGGGTAAAAGTGCTTTAGGAGGCATATTAATTTTGGGCGGCATAAGGCGGTGCACTGTTAATTTTGGGCGGCATAAGGCGGTGCACTGTTAATCTCAGGCGGCATAAGGCGGTGCACTGTTAGGTTTGGGCGGCATAAGGCGGTGCGCAGATGCCCAAGCATAGGAACAGAGCCACAGCGCAATGGTTAAGACACTGACCAATGGTGCAGAGATCAGGGGTTCAATCCCCCACAGTGCCCAATGAAGAAGGCTCACTGAGGCAGTGTGTATTATGGGGATGAGTGCTGTAGGGGGCAAGCTATTTTTATTTCAGTTATCACTACTAGCAAACGCACTCACAAAGCGTGTTAACATAAGGCGGCCCATAAGGCACATGTTAAAGTTCACTGTCCGCCAAGGCACCCTTGAATGTCCCCTATAGGGCACCATATATGTTGCGTCACAGGATAATGTATAGTGCACCTTATATGGACGGCAACCATAAGGTGCCCTATAGGGTGCCCTATAAAGCACCCTCAGAGGCACCTTATGGGTACAGTACACTGAGGGTGTGTTTGATGGCAGCAACATATGTACATTAAATCTAAAAAAAGCTTTGGACAACCCTATCAAATAACCCCACTGTGGGCTCGAACCCATTACCGCTGGCTCCACAGGCAGTGAAGTAACCATTGGGCTACAGCTATATAGTTGCCAGCAAGCCCCTAGCTGGCTGCAGAGAGCCTGCATGTCACCACACAGACAGTCTGCTGTGGGAACCAGGATAGGGTTAGGCCACCCATACCCATGATGCACTGCACATGCAAATCAGCTGTCCACAGATGAACACAAGATGGGGAATGCACCCCAACAGCTCCCCGGCCTGGTAGGGGGACGTGTCCGTGTGCACCCACACAGCACCTTGGCCTGGTAGGAGGTACTGACCGGGTGTTTAATTTGCACAGAGTAGCTACACACAGCCACACTGTGCGGGAACTGTGCTCACCCTGAGTGTGCGATGAGGCGCCCTGGACCAGGTCCACAGCTGAGAGAGGCCATGGCAGAGCTCCAAAACAGTCATAATCTGTGAGTTTCTGCAGGAACACCTTGGATATCTCTGTCTGTCTCAGTCAGGGGAAACCCCACAGACCCCTAGGTGGGCCATGTACCACCAACCCCAACCCCACCCCCCCCCCCCCCCCCCCCCCCCGTGTGGGGGGCAAACAGGCCGGGTCTCCTATCACCGGTTCCCCATTATACACCCCCCCCCCCCCCGCGCAATGATGGCAGTAGAGTGGACCATCAACCCCAGTCCTGTTGGGGAACAGACACCCTACAGGGCAGTCCAAGCAGCCCCACACACACCCAGACCACAATATCAGACAGACAGTAGGCCTGGATATGCTAAGATGCACCCCACCACTATCTGATATTCCCCTGCATCAAGCCATCAGCCACTGCACCCTGCAAGGCACTCCAGCAGGGCACATACCAGCTGTGAACAGTCTGCTGGTTAGTCCCACTGGAAATGCATGCACCCACAACTGGGATGGCAGCACACACAAGCAGATACATCAGTGACTAGGCCCCAACAGGTGACCCATATATATCACATGAGGAAAGTGCTATGAAGCACTATGGGGGTGCCTAGCCATGCTGCCATCACTGCACAGTCAGGGTGGAGTGAAAGCCCAGCAGCACATACAGAGGTCACCCTGTCTGTGGAGGTGGTGGACGGCCACTACAATGTCCCTGCCAGTGCCCTATGCCCTGTGCAGATGCATCCTGGCCAGCCCACCCTGTCTGAGCTATACCCATGGTACCATGCTGCTCATTATGCACATCATCAGGCCACAACTGTGGACAGTGTTTGCAGCCAACACACACTGTATAGACAGACACACACTCCCACACGTATGCCAGCATTGTGCTACTATAGAGGGGTTCAGAATCCTTGCCCACCACACCAGTCCTGGGCACAGTACAGGCATGGGTATGGTATGCAATACCATTGGGGGTCCCTCCCTAGGGTGGTAAACACTGTCAGGGGCCAGACCTGACGCACACACCGCAGACATCAGATAGATTATTATGATGGAGCTCATAGAGCAGACTGTGCGTAACGTAGGGATATCTATCTGCCAGTACTCATAGCAAACGTTTGAGAGCTGTGTACCATATACCCTGGTGTAGGGTGACATTGCTAAGGTATGCAAGTGCTGGTATTGGGAGATGCACGCAGGGCCCAATGTCCTGCCTCACCAGGAGGCATTGGCCAATGGGGCCTGTGGGTGTGGGTGTGGGTGTGTCTGTCCCTGTTGGCTGCTGCTGTACGGCAGAGGTTCCCAAATCCAGTCCAGGTTTGCAATACACTGGTTGGGGTTTCCTGCTGTCCCTCATGAATATGCATGAGCTACATCTACATGCCATGGGGGTGGTGCATAGATATACAGCACGGTTATTGGTATGAGTGGCAGCATGGAACCTGAATGGTGTGTGGTCCTCCAGGACTGCATTTGTGAGACTCTGCTCTAGGTAATGCCCCTGGTCATGGTGTCTGTGCTTGGTGGTGTAAAAGATAGGCGTATGACCAATGCGTATATCCCCAGCAATAAAGGATTGCCCTTACTAACATGGTTTAGTTGTGGGGAAAATATGTGGACAGGATTGGCAGTAGCCCCAGCTGGGCTTTGAACCTGTGACCTTTTGCTCCTGCACACACAGATGTGCTGAATTCCCTGGGAAGTCCATGACTGTACATCTGACAGGGCCTATGTTGCAGTGGACGTGCCAGCCTGCACATGGCTCGGCCACTGTCTTCTGTGGCTAGCAGCCACTGCCCCCTCCACCACCTGTACCCTACCGCCAACATGCTGGCATGTCCGTATCTTGGAAAAGCATATGACCTGATTGAGTTGTGGCACTCCAGGACTGCATTTGGGGGACTCGGCTGTCGGTAATGCCCATTGTTATGGTGTGTGTGCGGTGTTGGGTACAAAATGGGTGTGTGAACCATGCTTATGTTCTCTGCAATAAAGGAGTGTCTTTACTATCTCTGTTTAGTGGTGGGTAAAATATGGGGACTGGGTTGGCAGGAGCCCCAGCTTGGATTTGAACCTGTGACCCTCTGGTCCTAGAGGTACTGCCTCTGTCTGTTGCACCACACTGTGGCCACAGTGATAGTGCAGTCCCTTGGGGTGGGAAACCTGACCAAAGGAGTCACAAACCCTGCTCTGCACATTTGTACTGTGGGCTCAGTCACCTTGTCTGGTGACAAACGTGCAAATAAACCCCTCAACCGACCACGACGAACTGGGGATAAATATATCCAAGCTGGGCAACAGTGATATGAATGGGCAACCATAGCAAACACTCCCAGGAAGGCTCAGAAAAAAGGAAATGGTGTTTGGAAGGGTCTCCGCTCCGTAGCCCCTTCCATACTTCATTTCATTTTTTTGGAGCTTTCCTGGGTGTGTTTCTTATGTTTGCCCATTAATATCAGGGTTCCCCAGCTGACTTCCTATTTTTAATATGTTTGTTTGGGTCTTTTTCTATCTTTATTTGCACTTTTGTTCTGTGCACATGTATCACACTGCTCACGTTTTGCAGGTTTCCCCGGTTTCCCTGTACATTGCTGACGGAAATGGTTTCTCTTCCCTTTAAATGCCCTCTACCGTGAGTGTTTCACTCGCGCTATTTTTAACCTGCAAATTCGTCCCCGATACTGTGCGGGGAGCCTCTCCCCTCCCCTTCCCCGCCCATTGACCCCGTCTCTCCGCCCCTCGGGAGCCTTCCTCCGCCCTCAGAATGCCTTTCCACGCCTCTATCGGACATTTGCGGGCCGGGTACTTTTGCGGGGCACGTTAGTGCGGCGCGCAATTGTGCGGGGCCCAAGCGCACTTGTGCGGGGCGTTTAAGAGCGTTTCTGAGCGTTTGAGTGCCGCGTTTCCGTGCGCTATTGTGCGGCACGCAATTGTACGGCTTTTAGTAAACATGCCCCTTACATTTCCACTTATTATACTTAAATTTATCACACTCCCTCACTTCTAAAGTAAGCCTAAACCTTTTTTTATATATAAGACTAAACCTCTTTTATGGGAGAAAAAGACCTCAGATTAATACAACACCTCCCACTATGTGGTGAAACAAATCACCATAGGGGATTAAAGCTTCATGCATCACTGGTCTCAAAAACTCTCTTTTAAATAACAGTTTATCTCACTAAGCTATTGGATAATCACACAGAAAAAATACTTTTTTGTATTTTTTAAAATTTAAACCACATGTAAAATACTTCTATCACTCTTCTAAAGAAGCTTATATTACATTTTACTTCTCCAACACACCATCAGTAAATTTCTCCACAAAATTCTGCAAAAGACACAGTATCAAAAGCAAGTCACCATTTTTTTAAAACCTTAGAGCAAAAGTTTAACTTATCTTCTAGGCTTCAACGCCGCTTCCAACTATTTTTCAACTGCACTTTCAACAACCTCTTTACTCCATAACACGTTGCCACCTGCACTTCAATCACTAACCCAACGAAGATCCTTGTTTCTCCTTAAAAAAGGATCCATCAGGGGTATACTTAGATCACAGCTGTTGGGTAGGTAGGAAGGGCTATTTCATGAAGGCAACATAAGCACCTGTGTCTTTATAAAAGAGCTTCACAAAACCTGCAGAAAGCATTGCAAAAATATACCTGCACATATTCTAGGGATGTGCTTTTATTTGTAACAGAAGCGGAGACCTGGGCGAAACGGGAAATGATGAAATTTAGATCATATCCTGGTTGCCATCAATAGTGCGCACTATTGTGCAATAGCGCACACTATCGAACAATAGTGTATACTCTTGCAGTAATGCTCACTATTGCAAAAGAGTAGGCACTATAGCTCAACAGTGCATGTTATTGTACAAGGAAAACAAAATGATAAGAAAATTAATGAAAAATGAAAACGAAAGAAAATGAAAACATTTGGCGTGCACATCCCACGTACATTCACACGTTCATACCTGCTCAAGAATGGGTTTCAATATACATGGATTCAACAGACAGGTGCCTCCATATTTTATAAACCAGGAGAATTATTCACACATAAAACATAAAGCATTGTTTGTTCTACACGCAAACTACATGCCTGTGAATCCCTACACATGAGTCACGAAAAGTAAGCCCTGCTTTGCCGCTATGCATACCTTAATGTGTGTATATGGCTAGGTAATTTTATAAAAGCCCTTTTCCAGTAGTAAAATGGGGCTTACCTGTGGAATAAAAAAGACTTTGAAAACTACCTCAGAAATGCGCATTTGGGCCCCGATTTTCTAAGTTATTTACACGGGTAACTACTCTAGTTATCCATGTAAATGCATTATCCGGGATTTTCGAAAGGCACCTACATGGGTAGTACTTTTCAAAAATCCAGGATAAGTCCCTAACGTGCCCTGATGTTAAGCGGTTAGCATCGAGGCGTGTTGGGGCGTTCCGGGGTGGAGTGGATTAACCGGGTAGCAGAGATTTTCGATGCTACCCGCTTAGCCCCTGTGCCTTAAAGATAGGATTTGGACACAAGTGAAAATCCGGGTTAAGGGGGTTAGTGGGCAGGCTATGCGTCATGTCGGCACATAGCCTGCCAACTCATAATCGGGCCCTTAATCATTAGATGTGATCATGAATTAAAAAATATTTCCATATGTAGAAAAAAAAATCATTTTTGAATAAGGTCGTGTGTGTGTATGGGGGAGGGGGTGGGGGTGCCACTGCTCAGAAATCCACTTTTTGTACAAAATCATCAACAGGTGTGATCTTATTTGAAGGGTCGTGTGGATTCTCCAATGTGATCATTTGCTATCATGAAGACTAAAATAATGAGATTGATCTAAATAAGACAGTAACAGCAATGCAGATTGTGCATCTGAACCCATCTGCAATTGGCAACTGCACCTCTGTAAAGCTGGCATACCACCTATCGACCAGGCATCATGCCATCCTGACAGATGTAGGCAGTGAATAGGTCCTGTTCAAACATCAAATCTGTTTGCCGAGAACAAAGATCCCATGATCAGAACAAGAAACAGATGTCGTTCATGAGCTTTTGCACCTCTGCTTAGAGAGAAACACTATCACAGTTGTGCCTCTGAGTTTTATTTAGCTCAGATATCAACACATGTTTCTATCAGCAGCACACAATAGTTTTCCAGTTTCAAAATCAAGAAGATTCCTTTGATAGGAAAAAAAGTAAGGTGTTAAATGAACTCACTCTTCTACTTCTGTAGATCTTCATAGAAAGGAGTGCTTGATGCTGAACAGGAAAACATGTTAAGAAACCAGCATGTCTGGAAGAGAAGGGATTTGGATTTAGTTTATGCTTTTTTCAGTAGCAGCTCAAGGTGAATCAAATTGAGGTAAAGCAGGTATTTCGCTGTCTCTGGAGGGCTTATAATCTAAGGGGTCGATATTCACTGGCAGCAGTGGTCAGTAGTTTTAAAGCACTGGGTTACCATCTCTGAAACTATCCAGTTTTTGCTATCCGGTTAGCAGTGACACCAGATATCCCTGTCCTAACTTTATGCGGTTTGCTGAATGTCACCACTAAGCAGATAGGCACTGAGACTGCCCCAACTCCATCCACAGACCACCCCAAAACAAACTGCATGTTTCTAAGACAGTCTGAGGAGACATTCAGACAGAACATGGTTTAATCAATTAGCAGGTCCTGCTCCACTTAACAGGTGGCCAGATATGACCCTGGCATTGAATATCCAAGTCCAATTTAAAGCAACGATATCCAGAGCTTTTCTCAGGCCAGCTGTTGTTGCTGAAAATGCCCCCCCCCCCACCATCATTAGTATTCAAATAGATAATGCAGCTTGCAGTAATTTTATGCAAGTAACCTCCCACATGCCCCTAATCCACCACTCCAAAGCCCTATTCATAGGCGCATCCCCTTTAAGGCGTCCTACCTCTGCACCCCAATTCAACACCCCACCCCATCCTCTATAGCGCCCCCTCAGGTCTACCTTCAGAGGCTAAGTGATCCATTGGACTCAGACATAAGCGAGTCCCACTGATTCCCATCCATACCAGTGCCAGGTTCAAAATGGTGCCCATGATCCCTTAACAGTGGTTTCACAATACTACTATTGAGTGTGATCTCCAGACCACCCATGCACTTACATTACAGCATCTTTAAAATGGTTGCGTCTTAGTGGCAACTTGCCACTAGCAGAAAAAAATGTCATATTTGAGCTGACAGTATTTTTCCCTTGGAATTGCATGGCTAGCTGTGATCACCACAAGCTGTGTTATTCCTTTACCGTGGGAGTCACTGATCTACAGTAATGAGTTTCCGCGGCTTAGCATTAAGGTGTGGAAAATCCATATATTTACCACAGCATAACAGCTACTCCCTTTAGTGCATTGGGTCAGAAAGGATTAAAGTTTTGCAGGAAACAAAATTTGCTGTAGAATCTCTATGGATTGAAATTCCATGTAAAAAGGGGAAGGCAATGGCAGTGGGGGTGTACTATCGACAGTCTGGCCAGAATGAACAAATGGATGATGAAATACTCAAAGAAATCAAGGAAGCTAACAAAAGTTACAGCGTGGTAATAATAATGGGTGATTTCAATTACCCAGGTATCGACTGGGTCAGTGTCATGGCAGGACATGCTAGGGAGATAAAGTTCCTAGATGAAATAAATGACTGCTTCTTGGAGCAGCTGGTTCATGAACCGACCAGAGGAGAAGCCATATTAGACCTAGTCCTTAGTGGGACACCAGATCTAGTGCAAGAGATAAGGGTGTTGGGACCACTTGGCAATAGTGATCATGATTTAATTAGTGGAGGAGGGATAGTAAGGAAATCCACAGTACTACCTTTTAACTTTCGAAAGGGAGACTATGATAAAATGAGGGAAATAGTTAAGAAAAAACTAAAAGGAGCAGTTGCAAAGGTTAAAGACTTACATCAAGCTTGGGTGTTGTTGAAAAATACTATGTTGGAAGCCCAGACCAGTTGTATTCCACGCTTTAAGAAAAGTGGAAGGAAGTCCAAAAAACTGCCAGCATGGTTTAAAGGTGAGGTCAGAGAGGCTGTTGTTGCCAAAAAAGCATCTTTCAGGAAATGGAAAAAAGAGCCAAACGACAAAACCTGGAAAAAGCACAAGCACTGGCAAGTCAAATGCAAGGCATTGATAAAGCAGGCAAAGGGAGAATTTGAGAAGAAGCTTGCTGCGGAAGCAAAAATGTGAAATAAAGATTTTTTCAAGTACATTCATAGCAAAAAACCTGTTTGAGAGTCAGTTGGTCCATTAGATGATAGAGGAGTTAAAGTGGCACTAAGAGGTGACAAGGCGATAGCGGAGAGACTGAATGAATTCTTTGCTTCGGTCTTTACTGAGGAAGATGTAGGGATGTTACCCATGACTGAAGTGGTATTTAAAGGTGCGGAAGAATTGAAGGAAATATCGATACATTGGGAAGATGTATTACAACTATTAGATAAACTGAAGAGTAGCAAATCACCTGGGCCGGATGGTATACATCCAAGGGTGTTGAAAGAACTGAAATATGAGATTGCAGACCTGCTATTAGTAATACATGAACTATCATTAAAATCATCTCTAATACCTGAAGATTGGAGGATCGCCAATGTAACACCAATTTTTAAAAAGGGTTCCAGGGGTGATCCGGGAAACTACAGACTGGTGAGCCTCACGTCGGTACCGGGAAAAATGGTAGAAACCATCATAAAGAACAAAATTACTCAGCATGTAGATAGTCATGGCCTAATGGGAGCTAGCCAACATGGCTTTACACAAGGAAGATCTTGTCTTACTAATCTGCTATGTTTTTTTTAAAGTGTGAATAAACAGGTGGACAAAGGTGAGTCGGTTGATATAGTGTATCTAGACTTTCAGAAAGCCTTTGACAAGGTCCCTCATCAGACTTTTGGAAAAACTAGAGTCATGGGATAGGAGGCAGTGTACTACTGTGGATCAGGAACTGGTTAAAAGATAGAAAGCAGAGAGTTGGGCTAAATGGCCAATTTTCCCAATGGAGAAAGGTGAATAGTGCTGTACCTCAGGGATCTGTGCTGGGTCCGCTGCTTTTTGACATATTCATAAATGACCTGGAAAGAGGAATAACGAGTGAGGTTATCAAATTTGCAGATGACACAAAACTATTTAAAGTTGTTAAAACCCAAGAGGATTGTGGAAAATTGCAAGAGGATTTTGATAAATTGGAAGACTGGGCATCAAAATGTCAGATGAAATTTAATGTGGACAAGTGCAAAGTTATGCACCTAGGGAAGAACAACCCAAACTATGGTTACACAATGCAAGGATCCACATTAGGAACCACCACCCAGGACAAAGTTTTAGGCGTCATTGTGGATAACATGTTAAAACCCTCGGCCCAGTGTGCAGCGGCAGCCAAGAGAGCAAATATAATGCTAGGTATCATAAGGAAAGGAATGGAAAATAAAACAAAAGATATTATAATGCCTCTATACCGTTCCATGGTGAGACCGCACCTTGAATATTGTGTGCAATTCTGGTCGCCATATCTTAAAAAGGATATAGCTTTATTAGAAAAGGTTCAGAGAAGAGCCACCAAAATGGTAAAGGGGATGGAAGGATACTCCTATGAAGAAAGGCTAAAAAGGTTAGGGCTCTTTAACCTGGAAAAGAGACGGCTGAGGGGAGATATGATAGAAGTCTATAAATTAATGAACGTAGTGGAACGGGTAAATGTAGATCGATTGTTTACGTTATCAGAATATAGAAAGACTAGGGGCCATACAATGAAGCTACAGGGTAAACTATTTAAGACTAATAAAAGAAAATATTTTTTCACTCAACGTGTAATCAATCTCTGGAATTTGTTACCGAAGGATGTAGTAAAGGCTGTTAGTGTAGCTGGGTTTAAAAAAGGTTTGGATAAGTTCCTGGAGGAAAGGTTCATAAACCATTATTAAGAAGGGACCCAGGATATCAATGCTTGACCCAGTACAAGCATTGCGGAACCTGTGTGTTTTGGGGAAACTGATAGGTACGTATGACCTAGATTGGCCACTGTTGGAATCAGGATACTGGGCTTGATGGACCTTGGTCTGACCCAGTATGGCATATCTTATGTTCTTATGTTCTTATGTCTCAGATTATTGCTTGTGATGCACCAAATATAAGGTCTAAATGTGTGAGCATTGTCTTCCCGAGTCAAAATTCAAAATAAAAGTATGCATACATCTTTGCTTTGAAAATTCAACCAAAACCAGATAATAAAAAGTGCACACCTAGTTAAGTTCAGCAGAGGTTATCAGCTTTTGTTGGCTTTTGTGAGTTTATGGAAAGAAAAGGAGAATAAAAGGGAATTTTATTGTTTTGCTATGCAGTTTTGTCTAAATTATTAGATGGACTTGCTGAGGGGAAGGAGTAGTACCAATGATGGTGAGAAGTGGGAGGGCTTGTATCTGCAAAGCACTACTAACAACAGGTGGTGCTGCTGATAATAGGAAGTGACTTACTGGTTGAATGCATTTATTTATTAATCTAAGCTTCGATACCGCTAAATCTATGAGTCAGAGTGATTTACAGGATAACAACATAGCCAATGTTGCTTTACATAGAACATAGAGCATTAAGGCCCCGATTCTGTTAGGTGGATAGTGGGGCTGCACATCCCCGCTATCTGCCTTTTCTGTATTCTACCCCCCATTCCCCCTGCATGAACAGAGCCACTGTGCATGCTGTAGGGGATGGGGATGGAGAATGGAAGGAGCATGGGTGGGACCGACACCTGGACATACAGAGCTGATTCTGGTCAAGGTTTTGTGCGTCCTGGGGGTACCGGGGGGGGGGGGGGAGGCAGCCAGATTATTCTACCTCAGAGGTGGACTAAGCTCTGGCCACAGCCTCCCCTCCCTGGATCAGTCAGCCAGTCCCCTGGCAGCATCAGCGGTAGGCATGATGAGTCCCCGCTGCTTGATCCAGGCTCTGGCTGGCCCTGTTGGGGGTCAGATGGCAGGGCAAAGGGGGACAGTAATGCATTGGGCTGGCTGGGAGGTTCTGAAGATGTCTCCTGGCTGACTGCAGGGGCACCCAATCTTGCACTCACTGGAGTGTCTTGCTCCCATGGTGCAGAATTGGGTCCTAATGGGCCCGTCCTCTGTGGTAGTGTCACATCGAACTGAGTGATTAAGTTTTGTCATTCTCAAAGTGCTCAAGGAAAAGGAATTATTTGAGACTCTTTCTGAAGGTCATAGGTCCTTTGTGGAACAGAGGTTGTCTGGGTTTGCATTCCATAGAGTCGGAACAAAAAGGGAGAAGACTCTCTTTGATATCATGCAATTGGTCTTGGTCTTTAGTGCTGGTATGCAGTGTGTTGAAGGGGCCAGTTCTTCTATTTTGGTTGTCTGGTGTCCTTTGAATCAGGGATTGTAGGTGGACAGTGGATAGGTCATGGGTGACTTTCAATATTGTGAGTATTTATTTATTTATTTATTTATTTATTTGAAAACTTTTATATACCGCCCCTTCCCAAGATCAGTGGCGGTTTACATAGAACATTGGTGAACATATACATGGAACATTATGCAACATTGCATAAGTATGGACTTATATCCGATCCTTTCAGCAATGGATAACTAGTGCAACAGTTTGAGTAGAGGGATGATGTGATCTGCTCTAGGGGGTGTTGCAGTGAATGCATGCCTCTGTGTTCAGGGCTAGCAGTAGTAGATGAATTGCGGATTTTGGTAAGCATTGAAAGATTAAATTACAATAGCCAAAGTGAGGCAAGGTAAGCGCTTGAAGAACTGTGTGAAAATTGTGAGAATCCAGGAGTAGTCTGAGGTGTTGTACCATTTTAAGCTTGTGGTGTATGCTCCTCAAGATGTTATTGATGTGGGAGGATAGGGAGAGGCTTCAATCTATTTAAATGTCTCAATCATATCACCTCTATTCTGCCTTTCCTCTAAGATGTACATATTAAGATCCTTAAGTCTGTCCTCATATGCTTTATAATGAAGACCACTAACCATTGTACTAGACACCCTCTGTACTGACTCCAGCCTGTTTATATCCTTTTGAAGGTGCGATCTCCAGAATTGCACACAAAACCCCAAATGAGGTTGCACCAAAGACTTATACAGAGGCACTATGACCTCCTTTCTTCTGCTGGCCATTCCTCTCCCAATGCACTCAAGCATCCTTCTGACTTTTGCTGTCACCTTTTCTATCTGTTTAGCTACTTTAAGATCATCAGACACAATCACGCCTAATTACCACTCTTCATTAGTGGACAACAGTACTTCACCCACTATACTATATTGCTCCCTTGGACTGCTGCAGCCCAAATGCATGACCTTGCATTTTTTAACATTAAAGCACAACCGGCAAATTCTAGACCATTCTTCAAGCTTAGCTAGATCCCTCCTCATATTATCTACACCTTCCTGGGTGTCTACTCTATTGCAGATTTTAGTGTCATCCACAAAGAGGCAAACCTTACCCAATAGCCCTTCTGCTATATCACTAGTAAAGATGTTAAAAAGAATTGAACCAAGGACAAATCCCTGGGGCACACCACTGGTAACCTTCTTCTCCTCAGAATGAGCTCCATTTACATGTACCCTTTGTCGCCTCCCACTTAACTAATTTCTAACCCAAGCAGTAACTTTACGGTCCATCCCTAGGGGTGCTCAGTTTATTTATAAGACGCCTATGAGGAACAGTATCAAAGACTTCTAAATCTAAATACACCAAATCTAGGGCTCTCCTTCGGTCCAACTCCCTGGTTACCCAGTCAAAGAAATCAATCAAATTTGTCTGACAAGACCTGCCTCTGGTGAATCCATGCTGCCTCGGATCCTGTAATCTGATGGACTCCAGAAACCTCACTATTTTCTCTTTCAGCAGCGCTTCCAATAATTTACTCACCACCGAAGTTAAACTGGCCTGTAGTTAGAACATCCCCATGTTCCCTCAGTATTCTAGGGTGTATCCCATCCAGTCCCATCGCTTTGTCTACTTTAAGTTTAGCTAGTTTCTCACAAACACAATCTTCAGAAAACTTTCAAGATGCCTGTCACTTCTGTTTCTGTTTGTGGGTGGTTTCTGAGGTCCTGCTCCTGGTTCTTCATCTGTGAACACAGAACAGGAATATTTGTTAAGCAATTCCGCTTTTTCCTCATCAGCTTCTACATATTACTCCCCTGCACTCTTGAGTCTGACAATACCACTTTTGTCCTTCCTCTTCTCACTGTTGTTGTTGTTAAGTGCCGTCGAGTCGGAGTCGACTCATGGCGACCCTCTGGATAGCTATCCTAAATTGTGTTCGGTCTTCAGTCAGGCGGCTCATTGTTGACAGACTGGTACCCGTAGCTGCTGTTATTGTATTGATCCATCTCATTGCTGGCCTTCCTCTTTTGTGTTGACCTTCTATCTTGCCAAGCATAATGTCTTTCTCTAATGATCTCTCTCTTCGCATGATGTGTCCAAAGTATGAAAGTCGAAGTCTTGTCATCTGAGCTTCTAAAGAAAGCTTAGGTTTGATCTCCTCTAGTACCGACTGGTTTATTCTTCGGGCAGTCCATGGTATACACAGTATTTGCCGCCAGCACCATAACTCAAAGGCATCAATTTTCTTCCTGTCTGTCTTTTTCACTGTCCAGCTTTCACATCCATATGATGTTATTGAAAATACCATGGCTTGAACAAGTCAAATCTTTGTATGGAGAGAGACATCTCTACTCTTGTGAATCTTATCTAGGTCTTTCATAGCCATTCATGGCCACTGTTCGAAACAGAATACTGGGCTTGATGGACCTTGGTCTGACCCAGTATGGCATATCTTATGTTCTTATGTTCTTATGTATTCTGCCAAGAGCAATGCGCCGTCTGATTTCTTGACTGCTTGTTGCTTCTTTATTGATAGTTGATCCAGGTAGGTTAAAGTTGTTCACAATTTCAATTTCTTCTCCTTCAACGATGAACCTGTTGATTATGCCAGTTGTCATGATCTTTGTCTTCTTTACATTAAGGTGCAGGCCCATTTTGAGACTATGTTCTTTGATTGTGAGAAGCAAATGTTTCAGATCATCTTCACTTTCAGCCAGTAATGTGGTATCATCAGCATAGCGAAGGTTGTTGATGAGTCTTCCACCAATCTTCACACCTCTGTTGTCTTCATACAATCCTGCTTCTCTGATGATTTGTTCTGCATATAAATTAAACAGGTAGGGGGAAAGTATGCAGCCTTGTCTTACACCTTTGCTTATTTTAAACCATTCTGTTTCTCCTTGTTCCGTTCGAACTGTTGCTTCTTGATCAATGTACAGATTGCGCAAGAGAATGATCAGGTGTTCTGGTATACCCATGCTTCTTAATGTGTCCCAGAGTTTCTCATGGTTTACACAGCCAAACGCCTTGCTATAGACGAAAAAGCACAAATAGATATCCTTTTGGTATTCTTTAGTCTTTTCAAGGATCTATCTCACATCCGCAATGATGTCTCTCATTCCTCGCCCTTTCCTGAACCCTGCTTGCACTTTGGGTAGTTCTTGTCCCAGATATGGTTGTAGTCTCTTTTGAATAATCTTCAGTAGAATCTTGCTGGCATGTGGGATCAGAGCGATTGTGCGATAATTTCCACAGTCAGTTGGATCACCTTTCTTTAGTATTGGTAAAAACACAGATCTTTTCCAGTCAGTTGGCCATGATGTTGTCTTCCATATTTCTTGGCCCTTGTGAGTACAGTAACAGCTGCATCAGATTGCTGCAATACTTCTATGGGAATACTATCAATGCCCGGTGCTTTGTTCTTTGATAAGGCTTTCAATGCTGTTTCAACTTCTTCTTTCATCACCAATGGTTCCCAATCGTAAGGTACAGGTTGAAACGGCTGTTGGTCCACTTGATCTTTATCATATAAAAACTCTGTATATTCCTTCCACCTTTTCTTGATCTTCTCAGCATCATTCAACATAGAACCTTGAGCATCTTGTAACATTCCAATTTGAGGCTGGAACTTTTTCTTTAACTCTCGTAGCTTTAGGAAAGCCGATCTTGTTCTTCCTCTAATAGTTTCTGCTTCTATTTCCTTGCAAGTGTCATTGTAGTACTTTTCCTTGTCCTGTCTTGCTGCATGTTGGAAATCTCTGTTGAGTTCTGCGATTGACTTTCTTTCTCCTCTGGCTTTAGCTTCTCTGCGTTTCTGGGCAATATTCAGAGTTTCTTCTGCCAGCCATTTTGGCCGTTTTTGCTTTTTCACCTTTTGTAGAGACTTCTCGCATTCTTCGTACACAACATTCTTGATGTCATTCCATAACTCTTCCGGAGTTCTGTCATTTGTATCTAAAGCAGCAAATCGATTTTGCAGGCAGTCTTTAAATTCCAGTGGTATATTCTCAAGGACATATTTTGCTGCGTTCATGAGTGGTTTGCTCTTTTTCAACTTTAGCTTGAGTTTGCATACTAGTAGTTGATGATCAGCTCCAGGTTTTGTCTTTGTTGATGTTACAGAGCTTTTCCATCGTTGACTTCCACAGATGTAGTCAATTTGATTTTTATACAATCCATTAGGTGAAGTCCATGTGTACAGTCGACGCTTGTGTTGCTGGAAGAAGGTGTTTGAGATGAATAGATCATTGGTCTTGCAGAATTCTATCAGTCTTTCTCCAGCTTCATTTCTGTTGCCAAGTCCATATTTTCCAACTACTTTGCCTTCTTCTTTGTTGCCAACATTTGCGTTCCAGTCACCCATGACTATCAGGATATCCTGTTTGCATGTTCTGTCAATTTCAGCTTGTACTTGTTCATAGAACTCTTCAATTTCATTCTCTTCTGCAGCTGTTGTTGGGGCATATACTTGAATTATAGTTGTGTTGATAGGCAATCCTCGTAGACGAATAGAGATTAAGCGTTCGCTGACTGCATTTTATTTAATTACTGTTCTTGCAAGTTTCTTCTTAATTATAAATGCAACACCATTTCTTCTTTGTCTTTCATTTCCAGCATAGTAGACCATGTGATCATCTGATGCAAAGTGCCCCATGCCAGTCCATTTCAGTTCGCTGACACCCAACAGATCAAGTTGTATACGTTCCATTTCATTCTTGACCACCTCCAACTTCCCTTGGTTCATGCTTCGTACGTTCCATGTTCCAATGTGTAAGACATCTTTACAGCTTCTGATTCTTATTTCATGCGCAGCTACATCAGCAGTCAGACTTCCCAAGGGCTTTGATCCAACCACATCATAAATGCTGGCTTTACTCTGAAAAGTCTTCAGCTCTTCCCCAGTAGCTAGTTGAGTGCCTTCCGACCTGGGGGTCTCATCTTCCAGCACCATAGCACAATTTGTTTTGTTGTAACTATCCTTTGGGTTTTCATGGCAAGATACAGAAGTAGATTGCCGGGCCTTTCTTCCGCGCAGTTTAAGTTTGGTGTTGTTGCCGTTGTCACAAAAATGTGATCCTCCGCTGTCAACACTGTCCCATTCTGCTGCTGCCCAGATGGGTGGTTTGTCTTGGTCTGGCACCTCAGCTGAGACCTGTCCATCTTGGGAGACCCTGCCAGTAGTTAAACTACCGATAGTTTAGCTCTCAGCATCACTGATGCACGCAAGCCCTCACAGCACGACAAGCTGCAAACCAAGTGAGAGCCTCTTCTCACTAACATATCTGAAAAATGTCTTATCTCCCCATTTTATTGATTTGGCTATTTCATCCTCTTTCTGAATCATTGTTTTCCTGACTACTTTGCTAGCTTCTCTATGTTTTTCCAAATATAGATGCCTCTCTTCCTCTCTCTGTAATCTCTTGTATTTTATGAAGGCCTCCCTCTTTTTCTTCACCTTTTCAGCTACTTCTTTCGAAACCCATAGCGGTCTTCTTTTCCTTTTACCTTTATTTAACATTTTAATAAAAAGGTTGGTTGTCCTTAAAATATCCCCTTTCAGTTCTGCCCACTGTTATTCTACATCTCCCAGCTGCTCCCATCCCACTAATAAGTCCCTGAAGTATTGGCCCATCTTGGCAAAGTTAATTTTCCTAAAGTCTAAGACCCTAACTTTTGAATGGATTTTAACAGCCCTAGTCCTAATACTGAACCACACCATCTGGCGACCACTGATGCAAAATGATCTCCCACTATAACATCAGAAACACTTTCACCATTGGTAAGCACCAAGTCCACTATGACACCATCATGTGAGGGTTCTGTTACCAGTTGCCTGAATAGTTCTCCCTGTAAAGAATCCAGGATTTTCCTTACTTCTAGATGATACTGTAGTAGGAATGTGGCAATCAACATTTGGCATATTGAAATCCCCTATCAGTAGCACTTCCCCTTTCCTGGCAATGCTGTGTATGTCTTCAATTAACTCTCCGACCACCTGTGAGGAAAGTCTGTATATCACACCAATGCAAATAGATTTCTCTTTCCCTCTTTCTAGTTTAACCCACAGTACCTCCTCACTCCCTTTTAAGCTCTGTAGTTCCAAAGCTTTAATATTATTTTTTTACATATAGTGTCACTCCTCCTCCCCTTCTTCCTACCCTGTCCTTTCTGAATAAAGTATAGCCAGGTAAAGTTACAACCCAGTCATGTTTTTTTTGTGAATCATATTTCTTTAACTGCCACTAAATCCAAGTTAGCCTCTCCCATTAAAGCTTCAACATCTGGGATCTTATTTCCCATGCTACGGGCATTTATGCACACCACTTTCCATATGTTGCCCCTTTTTACCCATTTCCATAAGGGTATTTAATGTTTCCTTTACCTGAGGACTTTCACTTACTTGGGGGCTTTCTTCATCCATCCCCAATGAATCTAGTTTAAAGCCCTCTTCAGTAGGTTAGCCAATCTGCTACTGAAGACACATCAAGCTTTCTTGTATAGATAGATGCCATCTCTGCTCTGTAGCCCTTAGAACAGCATTCCATGGTACAAGGAAACCAAAATGCTCTCGATGACACCACACAGCCATGCATTCATCTCCAGGATGTGAGCTTCTCTGCCTTGGCCTTTACCCTCAACAAGGAGGATTGAAAATAACACCACCTGTGCTCCTATCTGCTTCACCCTCTCTCCCAGAGCCATGAAGTCATTTTTGATATGCTCAGAAGGATACCTGGCAGTATCATTTTTGCCAACATGGATTAGCAATATTGGGTAATAGTCAGTGGGCTAATATCTCAGATTATGGCACCTGGCAAATATGAAACTTCCCAAAACTAAAATCTCCATTCCTGTGAATTCCTCCACAACAAAGCTTTGCCACTTGACTAGTCAATTGTAAACTAGCCATCATGAGGTACCCATTTTACCTTCTGGATGCCCCAAAGGGACACAGCCTGTGGTATCACCAAACTGTGCCATCCATTCTACTCCAAAAGCTCTATCCCCAACAGTTATGACACACATGGGCCTTGATTCTTCCAATGCTACTGATTTCTGAAATGCTCATTACTGATAGAATCCAGTTTGGGAGATGGCTGACCATCATGCTACTGCCACAATTTGTGTCACCCATAACACCACCCAATCTTCAACCCTAACAAAAAAGGGAGAGGGGTGGGAAACAACCAGTATTTCCCACCACATTGAATTAAACTTGCCCACCGAACTCCCTCACATAATCAAGCACACACCTAATGTCCACCACACCCATTCGTTATCCAAATTCCCTAAGGATAAATGGCTGACCACCTAAGTCCTCCTGAAATCTCCTAGTCTTAACTCCATGGAACCCTGTTACAAGGGGATTCAGCCTCTGTTAAAGCACCACTAATAACTCAAAGGACTTGGCTAACATAGGTGTCAAAAGCTGCTCTATCTCCTTTTTAAAGGTTAATACCAGCAGCCTGGTTACATCTTGGTTAAGGTGAAGCCCATCCCTTTGGAAGAGCCCCTCCTTTTCCCAGAATATTCTCCAGTTCCTAAGAAATCTAAAACTCTCATTCTTGCACGATCGTCTCATCCACGCATTGAAACTCCGGAGCTCTGTCTGCCTTTTGGGTTCTGTGCATGGAACTGGAAGCATTTCGGAGAATGCTACCCTGGAAGTTTTGGATTTCAACTTTCTACCTAAAAGCCTAAATTTAGCCTTCAGAACCTCTCCCCTCCCCATGTACCAAGACAGCAGATTCCTCCCCAGCACTATCTAAGACCTTGTCTAGGTGGTGTGTGAGGTCCACTATCTTCGCACCAGGCAGGCATGTTACCAGGCGATCCTCATGCCCACCAGTCACCCAACTATCTACATGCCTATATGATCGATTCTCCAATTATAAGGGCTTTCCTAACCCTTCCCTCATGGGCACATGGCCCTAGAGAAACGTCCTCGGTGAGAGAGGGTCCTAGCTACAGGATCACTTCCAGTCACACCAGGGTGATGCTCTCCTATCATGTGGCCTCTCTCCTCCATAGCAACAGAGATGCTACCAGACTGGAGGTGGGACTTAAGTACTATATCCCTGTAGATATACACTCTCACAAGTAATGTGTGCAGCTAAATGAATGCCCAAATTAGCACAAATTTTATATACCTAAAACAAGTGGTAGATAAACAAGAGAGAGAGAGAGAAAGGAACCTGGCATTTTTTGGTATATCTGTTTTAATGTTATAAGGTTCTCTAACCACAAATGACTGATCCTTGCAGCTGATACAGCAGCAACTATTTCACTGGCTTTGCTGTCACTTATTTAATTATGTATTCATTCTTGTATTATTGGTTAAAACAAATGAGCAACAAAAAGTGTTCCTATTTATTTGATCTTTCAAATTCAGTTACAGGGGCAGTTTTAAAGAAACATGTTCACAAGAACCACTAAAATGTGTTATTCCCTGAATTACACTATGAATGTCGACTAGCAGCTCTGTCAGTGCAGGTTTCCAGCACTTTCTTCAGCTCCTGAAAAGACATGCAGCTCAGTGAACAAATCCTAGGATTAGCTGCAATTCCTGGACAACCTAATCCCTATTTGGTAGGCTACACAAAAGTCATCGATTGTTAATGAACGTGCATGTCGTTTCACTTATTTACATAAACTCATCAGTCAAGTCTAGTAATGTCACCTGGAAAGTGAAATCAATCACCTGCCAGTGCAATTAATCCAAACAAAAAATATAGTTTTGCGACGTGCTATAATCTAACAGATAAAATCATGTTTTGCTTACAGCAGCAGTACTTTGACAAATACTTTTTTTTGCCATTGAGATTTTTATTCATTTTATATAGAGAAAATAGTAGCCATATATTATGTACATCAGCCCTGAATGTCTCGGAATGTAGTGTTAAGAACATGTTAAGCTGCCAAATAGAAAAATTCAGTGTATGAGCTAAATAATAATAGGGATTTTTTTAAAGGGGGGATGTGGTGGTACAGGTACTGACACTTTTTTCATTTCCTGCTAAAACTGACCCATGGTTCTCAGGTATTAATGAAAGAGCCCTGTATATGAGTACCAGCACCTGTTTTCCTAGGAAAAATGCATTGCATTATACAATTTTGTCCTGGAATTTAAACTCTCATATAATCCCAAATGCCAAGCACAAACATTACGACAACTTTACTTTATAATTCAATATGGAAGGGGGGAGATTTTGTCTATATAATTGAGTATTTTTATTCACTTCGTATATCTTACTTTACATCTAATTTTCAATCCTTGAAGTTACTTTGAAACATCTGCTTGTATGGGCAACTGATAAGGGCAGGACAGTACTACTATTACTACTACTGAGCATTTGTATAGCACTACAGGATGTCTGCAGTGCTACACAGACATGTAAGAGACGGTCCCTGCTCATCAGAGCGTACAATCTAGTCAAGACAGACACCACAGAAGGTGTAGGCAGGGATAAAACAAGGGGGAAAGAAAAAGAAACAAGGAGATCAGGTGAGTCAAGAACCAAAAGCAGCAGCGAAGAGGTGAGTTTTCAGCCTTGAATTGAAAAGGGTCAGAGAAGGTGCCTGGCATACGGACTCAGGTAGTTTGTTCCAGGCATAAGAAGCAGCAAGGTGAAAGGAGAGAAGTCTGGAGTTGGCAATAGAAGAGAAAGGCACAGATAGAAGCAATTTGACAGAAGAGCAGAGTTCCCAAGGGTAAGGTGCAGGGAGAGATAAGAGAGGAAAGGTAGTGAGGAGCTGCAGAGTGAATGCACTTATAGGTCAGCAGAGAAGTTTGAACTGGATGTGGAATCAGATAGGAAGCCAATGAAGAGACTTGAGAAGAGGGGTAATATGAGCGTGACGAGGTTGGTGGAAGATTAGCCATGCAGCAGAGCATTGAACAGATTGAAGGGGAGAGAGATGACTCAGAGGAAAACTGGCCATGAACCGGTTAGAATAGTCTAGATGGGAGGTAACTAAGGAGTGGATAAGTGTCTAAGTGGTGTGTTCAGAAAGGAAGCACATGTGAGCTGAAAATGTCAATGTGCAAATACTATTTCCTCCTCTGCAATAGACACATTTAGGCAATTGTACCCTATTAGAGGCTCGGACCCCCTTTCTGACTGTGAGTGATGAGATAAATAAAAGAGCATGAGAAGTTAGCGGTGCACAGATAGTCCCTGAATTGGGAGACATCTCTAGCAGTGAGATAATGAGCAAACCCCATAAGCCTCCATGCTTTGATTTCCTTCTTGTCCACCTAAGGTTCTCCAGTGGTGGTTGAGACCCAAGGTTTGGGCCTCGGATCTTCAGAACTCAGGAGATATCTTGAAGTCCTGAGAGTGAGAAGGACCAGAGGATGATCTTATGTAAAAAGGGCAATTAGTTCTATAATTCTCATCTGTTGTGAGAGAATCAAGAAATGTGGTCTCAGCAACAAAACGTCAGTGAAGCTTGGTCCAGGATTGTGAACAACCCAGTAGCAGTTATAATTGGTCTCACCAGGAGAAGCATAAACCCAGTGGCACAGCAGTGATAGAATTTTGGCCCCCAAGAGTGGCATGGACTCAGCTCCAATGTGGTGGTGGAGATTTTCTCCAGGGGGTGAATCCAGAGGCAAAACCTTGGTCTCCCCAAGAGAGGTACAGTATGTACCCACTGAAATCACGCTAACATAGCTTTGATCAATGGTATCCACAAGGTCTAAGCACTCCATTCTTGCTGTTCCCACCTATCCAGAAGTGACATGCTGGCCACATTCACGCAGTCGGCATCCACAAGGTAACCTGGCAGACTACTTAATCAAGTCCTCAGCGGCATTCTGCTCTGTGAGTGCATGCCGAAGAGCTCCTTGGAGCATCCCCGGCAATTCCGCCATACATGACCTGTCTACATCTGCCTTTATTTCCCTTCCATCTCTCCACTTTCATGGCCCTCCTTTGTTTGGTACTTCTCCTTTTTTCTTGCTTTATTGTCTTGCACCACCTTTGGCAAAACCATGGTGGCCATACCAGTCCACTGGGGCTGGCATCCCACAAATCTCACCCCTCCTGTGTCCTGTCACCTTTCATGAATCCCAGGCAATCTTCTTCATTTCTTCCCAGATCTCCCCTCCCCCTCCAGTCAGCTCCTTGCCTAGCAGCTCCATCACACCTCTTACTTAGCCTAGCACTGGTTAACTGCAGGCCCCTCTGTCCAAATCCATTCTGGTGCATGACCTCCTCTCCCAGCACTTCCTGGGTATGCTGTTCCTTACTGAAACCTGGCTGTGGGAGGCAAAGACCATCTTCTCAATCAGTATCTTCCTCCCGACTTCTCCGCTTATTCCACCCAATGTTTGGGTCACAGCAGATGGGGAATGGCTGTCCTTTTCCACTCCTCTCTCTCACTGGCCGAAATCTGTTCTCCTGTTCTTCACTACCCAGAAGCCCTTTTTCTCCATCTAGATTCTACCCCATCTCTTCATTTTCTTCTCTTCTACTCTCCTCCGTCTCTCCATCCTCACTTGTGGATGCTCTGCCTTTGACCCTTTCTGAATCCTCCCTTCTTTATCCCCATTTGGTGATCCTTAGAGACTAATGCCCATTTTGCTTGCCCTTCAAGACCCCGCAATAAGGTGTTTCTTGCCCAGCATCACAATCTCTGATTCCTCCAACATGTTCACTGTCATACACTGCCGGCCATATGCTTGACCTGATCCTCACTCCCTCTTATTCGCCCACTCATCCCTCTTCCTTCTCTACCATTCTGCTGCCCTGGCCAGATCATCTGATCTGCTCTTTACTTTACAACTTCCTTCAATGCCCTTCCCTTCAGCCAATCAGTCCTCTGCCATGGGTACAACTTTTCCGTCCCATCACATTACCTTTTCCATATTCAAGCACCTCCTACCTTCAGATTCACTTCTTCCCTCCAACTTCGCTTCCCTCCCCTCCGAAGCTCGTCCACACTTGAAATTCTACTCTCCACTGCCCTCGATCAGCTTGTCCCTCTCCATCCAGCATCACCCCTATCTAGACCCAACTGTCATCTCTGGTATCACTCTGGCTTCCAACTACATTGTTCCCACCTCCGTCATGTAGAGCGCCTTTGGCTCAAGCAGCCCTCCCTTGAGTCCTTACAGCATTTCCACCACTGTCACAGTCACTAACGCTCTCTATTTCATAATGCTAAGCAATTCTACTAAACCAACTTTATCTCCTTTTCCTCTAATTCCTCCTACCAGCTGTACTCTATCCTGCCATCCTTTTCAGCTCCACAATCCTCTCCCCCCCCCCCCCAGCCATTACCTTTCCCTCCCTGGATCCAGCCCTGCTTGCCATTTTTTACCATGACAATGTACAAGCCATTCATTCCATCTTCTCAGTTTTCCCCCTCTTCTCCCCCTCTCCTACTGTTTCAGTATCTTTTTTTTACACATGTCTGGTTCTCTTTCCATACCATATCACCAGTCTAAGAGTCCAAGACTCTCTTCTTCTCCCACAAGACCACATGTTGCGCCAACCCGAACCCTTCTCACAGGTTCCCTGAACCCTACCCTGCCCTTCTTCCTCCAATTATAGCCATGTTCAATACAATTCTTTCTTCCGACACTTTCCCATCTCCCTGGAAACAGGCCTGATCTTTCCTCTTCTTAAGAATCCTTCCCTGGATCCCTCAGTCCTAGCACAATGGTGTCCCATTTTGAATATTCCTTTTTTTATCTAAAGTCCTTGAAAAATTGGTCTTTGCTCAACTTTCTTCCCATCTTGATACCCGACATACCATTCACCCTGTCAGTCTGGCTTCCATCCTGATCACAGCACCAAAACCAGTCTCCTCTCCTTCCTCAACAAACTGCACTCCTCCTACGACCATGGTGACATTTCTTTGGATGTCTCTCTGGACCTCTCTTCTGCCTTTGATCTTGTTGATCAGTCCACCCTTCCTTCCTGTCTTCATGTCATGCACAAGGGAAGCAAAAATCCAAGGGAATTGTACACAAAAGGGGGGAGAGATTGGTATGCACGGACCAGGAGAAGGACCTTGGAGTGATTGTTTCTGAGGATCTCAAGGTGACAAAACAGTGTGACAAGGCGGTGGCAAAAGCCAGAAGGATGCTAGATTGCATATAAAGAGGAATTGTAATATAAATTATAAAATACCTTAATCTAAGCATGTATGTGCATAAAATATGTGGGAGCATATAGAGTACACCTGCTCGAGGTGCAAGTGGTTATGTCCATAGAGCAGACATGTTTTCATTCACTTATGCTTGTATTTTATAGAGGAAAGTGAGCACCTACTTTTCTTCATAAATTTACACAGGGGCCAAAAACCCTCTTAAAATAGGTATCCCCTATAAAATTACCTTCAAATAGACATGACATGGCTTATCTAAGAACAATTAAAGCAGGCAAAAATCACAAGCGTAATTGAATAGGTTCAAGACAGACTAAAGAATTATTGTATTTCAGATAGTCAATAAGTTTACACTAATTAAGTAGGTAGTAGCAATTTAGCATCATCAATATAAGCGTGTAACAAATTTGCAGATATCTTTCACTATAAGATGCTTTTACTAAGCAAGTAATTTGATACATTCAACAACATTAATCAATGTGGAGAGGTAGAGGAACTTGTGTGGGCTGAAAAGTAAATAGTGAAGTACTTCAGGGACCTGTGCTGGGCCCACTGCTTTTTAACATATTCATAAATGACCTGGAAATTGGAATAACGAATGAGGTGACCAGATTTGCAGATGACACAAAATTATTAAACATTTTTAAAACCCAAGAGGATTGTGAAAAATTGCAAGAGGACCTTGATAAATTGGAAGACTGGACGTTTAAATGGCAGATGAAATTTAATGTAGACAAGTGCAAAGTTATGCACCTAGGAAAGAATAACCCAAACTATGGTTACACGATGCAAGCTTTAAAAGATTTAGGCGTAATTGTTGATAACATGTTGAAACCCTCTGCCCTGTGTGTAGCGGTGGCCAATAAAGCAAATAGAATGGTAGGAATCATAAGGAAAGGAATAGAGAATAAAACAAAGAATATTATAATGCCTCAGTATCATTCAATGGTGTGACCACACTTTGAATATTGTGTGGAATTCTGGTCACTGTATCTTAAAAAGGATATAGCAGAATTAGAAAAAGTACAGAGAAGAGCCACCAAAATCCTAAGGGGATAGGAAGATACCCCTATGTGGAAAGACTTAAAAGATTAGGCTCTTCAACTTGAAAAAGAGATGTCTGAAAGGAAATATGATAGAGGTCTATAAATTAATGAATGGAGTGGAATAGGTTAATGTAGATTGATTGTTTACTTCATGAAAAAGTAGAAAGACTAGAGGACACACAATGAAGCTACAATGTGACCCATTTAAGACTAATAAGAGAAAATATTGTTTTACTCAAAACGTAATTGAACGCTGGAATTTGTTACTGGAGGATCTATGTAGTAAAAACTGTTAGAGTAGCTGGGTTTAAAAAAGTTTTGGACAAGTTCCTGGAGGAAATGTCCATAAACCTTTATTAAAGAGGACATGGGAAATCCACTGCTTACCCCAGGACAAGCATTGTGGAACCTGTGTGCCTTTTCGTAAACCTGCCAGGTACTTGTGAGCTGGATTGGCCACTTTTGGAAAGAGGATACTGGGCTTGATGGACCTTGATCTGACCCAGTATAGCATTTCTTATGTTCTTATGAAAGAGACCCTGAGGATTTTGATCAAATATTGGATGTTTTTTGGCATATTTCTTGATGGCTAATGATTATGTACTTCAGGTTCTGTTCATGAGTCTTTAACCAACGTATTACAAATTAGACTCTTACCGTCTGATATTTGAAAGGCATTTACATAGTTTACAGCCCAGTAAACAGTTCAAATGCCTTAAATGGAGATATGCAACGACACCTACTGGTTAGTGCCATTGAATATTCCCATCTATGTCCCCTACGTGTCCCAATGCTATCCGGGTAACATTGGGGCATGTTGTGGGGGGGGGGGGGGGGCATTGCAGGGAAGAGCAAAGGTGGAGATTGCCATTAACCAGGTAGCAGCGATATTTCACCACTACCCTGTTAGTAATTTGTGTCTAAAATTAATCCAGCTGTTGGCTCACCTAGTTTTGGCCGCAGATGCTAACCGGGTGGTGGTGGTGCATTATCACCACTACCCGGACAGGCTCTGCAGCAGTTTCCTCTGTGCACCAAAAACAGATATTCAATGCCATTGCTCTCTCCATGCCAACAGGCTTCACGACAGAATCCATGGACCCTCTAGTCTTGTACTTCGCTGCCGATGGCTTTCGCCTTCTGTTTGAAAGAGGTAAGTGGCATGAAGAAACATTGAAACATTGATTTCCCATCTGCCCCTGCGGGCTTAACAGAGACGCGAGGGAGACACTCTCCCTTCGCACCTCTCAAAGCCGGCACGGAGGGGCTCAGCCGTCGGGGAGGGATTCAGCCATTCAGCCGGGCAAAGGGGGCCCCGCGGGACAGTCCATGCTGCCGCGGTAGCAGTCAGCGTTTTTTGGTTTTTTTAAATTTAATTTAAAAAAACGCTAACAATTTGTGGCTGGAGCAATTGCAGCTGAAAAAAAATGCACAAAAGGTAGAAAAATCTCTTTATTTTGAATTTATTAATTGGAATATGTCAGCTCTGGTAAATGTGCATCATTAACGTCTGCGCTTTGCTTAGTACAAGAGCAAATTAATGTATAGTTTTATTTCCACAGTGTTGTACATTCCAAGTTTGGCTTTTGGGATTCCCAGTTTAATTATGACGTCAGGGCCAACAGCGCGCAGCTGATCCGGCCGGCTCGTTTTTATCTTTTCTGGGGGCCCACAATTTTTGTTGGCGTAGGGCCTCACTCAAGGTAAATCCGGCCCTGTTCAGGAGTGTTATGCAGAAATATTTCTTTACGGAAAGAGTAGTGGATCCGTGGAATAGTCTCCCAGTGGAGGTGGTAGAGATGAGGACAGTAACTGCATTCAAAAAAGCATGGGACCAACACAGAGGATCTCTAAAGGTAAAAAGGGGACTGTTGTAGTTGTTATGGAAGGACAGACTAGATAGGCCATGTGGTATTTTTCTGTCGTCATATTTCTATGTTTCTATGTAACCAGTTCTTGATCCACAGTAGTACACTGCCTCCTATCCCATGACTCTTTAGTTTTGCCAAAAGTCTCTGATGAGGGACCTTGTCAAAGGCTTTCTGAAAGTCCAGATACACTATATCAACCGACTCACCTTTGTCCACCTGTTTATTCACACTTTCAAAAAAACATAACAGATTAGTAAGACAAGATCTTCCCTGTCTAAAGCCATGTTGGCTGTCTCCCATTAGGCCATGACTATCTACATGCTGAGTAATTTTATTCTTTATGATGGTTTCTACAATTTTTCCCGGTACTGACGTGAGGCTCACTGGTCTGTAGTTTCCCGGATCGCCCCTGGAACCCTTTTTAAGAATTGGTGTTACATTGGACAGTGAAAAAGACAGGAAGAAATGTATGCCTTTGAATTGTGCTGGCGACAAATACTGTGTATACCATGTACTGCCCGAAGAACAAACCAGTCAGTACTAGAGGAGATCAAACCTAAGCTTTCTTTAGAAGTTCAAATGAGAAGGCTTTGACTTTCAAACTTTGGACACATCATGCAAAGAGAGTGATCATTAGAGAAAGACATCATGCTTGGCAAGATAGGTCAATGCAAAAGAGGAAGGCCAGCAATGATATGGATCAATACAATTACATCAGATATGGATGCTACTCTGTCAACAAAGAACTGCCTAACAGAATACCAAACACAGTTTAGGACAGCTATACAGAGGGTCGCCAGAAGTCAACACTGACTCGACGGCACTTGTTCAACAAGAGCAAAGGAAACTACAATTCTAAAATACAAACATTACACCCTTTTTTGGATGCACGTTCTAGTGATGTTGCTGTTTCGGACAACTGCAACCTTTTATATATAGCATTACCAGATTATATGCTTATGATTATATGGCAGGTATTTCAGAATATGGTGGCCCCTGTGTTGTCATGGAAGGGGAGATGGGGGTTAGTGGCTGACGTATTGCAGCAAGTCCACTAGCTCCCCTATTATGGATAAGAGTTTGTTTAAGATGCTGTCTTTAACTTTCAGGCTTCTATGGGGCAAGTCATCTGCATGGGCTGCTGCAGTGGTATCTTCCAGGAAGGATCTTGCGTTCCATTCAGAGTACATTTTTGGTAGTACTGGGTCATCGATACTTTCACTTGTTGCAGTGAAAGGGGAAAGTCTTTGCAGTAGTGGCATCTGTATGGTGAAGTAAGTTCCCAGTAGGTCGAGGCAGGAGCAGGATGAGGCTAACTTACACCAGGTGTAGAAAGCTTTTTTTATTTCCATGTGCGTGGCGTTGGAGGCCAATTGGTGGGTAATTTTGGGGGGTGGGTGGTAGGTTAGTGGTAAATTGTTATGTTAAATCAATGGTGTCACACGTGATTTATTTGATTCACTGCCCTTATGACTTGATTAACATTAGGTATAACAACAGAGAGTTTGGAATCAAGATATTGAAACATTGATCATGCCTGGCTATTAAAACCATCATAACCTTGGATAAACAACTCTCCTTTCATCAACTTAGGTAGTGCACCATTGATCATGCTGTGCAATACTTGTATAGTGGCAGTCATGAAGAACACTTGGCATTTTGTGAACAGTGATAGATATTTTCATTCAGTTCAGTAAATCCTATAAGATTAAATGCATAAGTAGAACCAGCTACATTACTATGATGTGTCTTCATTGGATTGGTGGGGTAGTGACCAAATGATATGTATTTTAAATGGTTTGGATGTTAGAAGAATGAACATGGAGCGTGAAGTTTCTGCACAGAAGATATGAAGTTATATTTATAAGATAAGTACTGTGTTGATGAACATTTCATATACCCTGATGCAGAGCATAGCTAACTTACCTAGTTCAAAATGTAATGCTATGTTGGAAGAACATATATGAGAGGAATATACCTTGATGAATCTTGATTTGAATGAAGTCTAAGTAGTTTTAATTATATACTTTTACAATAAAAGGGTCTAATTTGGTAGTCAAGGTGATCAGTCTTTTACTGTCAGCTTATATTGGTCCAACAAAAAAAGTTATTTTTACTGAAAACATTGGGCTTGATCATATTGTTGCAGCTGCTATTTCTGAGGACATGGGAATGGAAGCAAAACTATGTACATAGTTTGAAAATGCAATTATAGATACATAGGGGGGCCTTTTACTAAGGAGTGGGAGATTTTGCACTTACTGCACCATAATTGCAAAAGTTAAGATACATATGGTGAGTACAAAGCCTGTATGGTAAATGCAGTGGGCATGTCAAGCATCTGCCCTGCATTTACTGCCCAAGGCAGGGCAGACACTTGCCACACAAGCCATGCGTTACATGCAATGTAGTGCCAAATGCTGCCTCAACTCCCCACCGCCAGAAACAAAATCAGTGGCGGCAAATGCCACTGACAGCTGTCCCCTCTCAATCCTCCTGATCTCTGTTAGGATTAAGACCGCAATCCACTTGGCCTCCTGATCCAATCCCTTCCCCAAGATAAGCTCCTTTTCATTCTATCTCCATCCTTATCATAATTGAACCTGATATTCCGCCAGTAATCACAAACACTCTCCCCAGTTGCAGCCCTAACCAGGGCCATACCGAGTGTAAATCGCGCCCTGTGTGACTTGCACATCGGGCGCATGCCCCTCCCCCCCGCGGCGGGAGAGAAGAGGTGCGCCCGATGTGCAAGTCGCTGGCATGCTAAGCAGATCTGTCCCTCTTTGCAAAAGCTTTTGCAGGGAGGGACAGATCTGCTTAGCATGCCGGCGAGAAGGCTTAAGGGGCACATTTTAGCTGTCTTCCGTTGCCTGCCGTTGCTGAGAGAAGAAAAAGTGGTGGCGGCAGGCAACGGCAGACAGCTAAAATGCACCCCTTAAGCCTTTGCACCCTGTGCGGCCGCACCGCTTGCACAGGGCTAGGTATAGGCCTGGCCCTAACCCTCCCCCAGCACCAGATCCTCCCAGTCACTTACCTTGTGTCTAGTGGACAGGGCAGAAGCAATTCCCCTTTGCTCCTGCTTTGTTGCCACCTGGGTACAAAATGGCCGATCAGACCACAAGCAATAAATCTTGCAATACACATAACTTTAAAATCATCATTCATTCCATAAGCATCTTGTCAAATCCCTTGCAGTGTTTTTCTGCAATTCCATGAGCTTCAACAAATCTGGCAGTGTCCAGTTTAAAGTTCTTCTAATCAGTATAAAGCACTGAAAAGGTTGATATATGATTATACTGGACTTTAATATGACACATCTATAATTCTTTCAAAAACAAAATACAAGAACTATAGCAAAGGATTTAATTGTATAATGTTCAAGATTGTATTTTCTTTCCTTTTTATAGGCTCTAACCAGCATCAGTAATGAAGCTCCACAATTCAATGGCATGTGAAAGGATTCAACTTTTACTAGCACTAGCAATTATGGCAATTTGCTCTCAAAAACATATAAGAAATGTATGCAACTGACTACCTGTATTTCCCCTCCCTTGGTTTGCAGCTTGTCGTGCTGTGAGGGCTTGTGTGCATCAGTAATGCTGAGAGCTAAACTATCAGTAGTTTAACTACTGGCAGGGTCTCCCAAGATGGACAGGTCTCAGCTGAGGTGCCAGACCAAGACAAACCACCCATCTGGGCAGCAGCAGAATGGGATAGTGTTAACGGCGGAGGATCACATTTTTGTGACAACGGCAACAACACCAAACTTAAACTGCGCGGAAGAAAGGCCCGGAAATCTACTTCTGTATCTTGCCATGAAAACCCAATGGATAGTTACAACAAAACAAATTGTGCTATGGTGCTGGAAGATGAGACCCCCAGGTCGGAAGGCACTCAACTAGCTACTGGGGAAGAGCTGAAGACTTTTCAGAGTAAAGCCAGCATTTATGATGTGGTTGGATCAAAGCCCTCGGGAAGTCTGACTGCTGATGTAGCTGCGCATGAAATGAGAGTCAGAAGTTGTAAAAATGTCTTACACATTGGAACATGGAACATACAAAGCATGAACCAAGGGAAGTTGGAGGTGGTCAAGAATGAAATGGAACGTGTACAACTTGATCTGTTGGGTGTCAGCGAACTGAAATGGACTGGCATCGGGCACTTTGTATCAGATGATCACATGGTCTACTATGCTGGAAATGAAAGACAAAGAAGAAATGGTGTTGCATTTATAATAAAGAAAAAACTTGCAAGAACTGTAATGAAATACAATGCAGTCAGCGAACGCCTAATCTCTATTTGTCTACGAGGATTGCCTATCAACACAACTATAATTCAAGTATATGCCCCAACAACAGCTGCAGAAGAGAATGAAACTGAAGAGTTCTATGAACAAGTACAAGCTGAAATTGACAGAACATGCAAACAGGATATCCTGATAGTCATGGGTGACTGGAATGCAAAAGTTGGCAACAAAGAAGAAGGCAAAGTAGTTGGAAAATACGGACTTGGCAACAGAAATGAAGCTGGAGAAAGACTGACAGAATTTTGCAAGACCAATGATCTATTCATCTCAAACACCTTTTTCCAGCAACACAAGCGGCGACTGTACACATGGACTTCACCCAATGGATTGTATAAAAATCAAATTGACTACATCTGTGGAAGTCAACGATAGAAAAGCTCTATAACATCAACAAAGACAAAACCTGGAGCTGACTGTGGTACAGATCATCAACTACTAGTATGCAAACTCAAGCTAAAGTTGAAAAAGAGCAAACCACTCATGAATGCAGCAAAATATGACCTTGAGAATATACCACTGGAATTTAAAGACTGCCTGCAAAATCAATTTGCTGCTTTAGATACAAATGACAGAGCTCCGGAAGAGTTATGGAATGACATTAAGAAGGTTGTGTGGGAAGAAAGTGAGAAGTCTCTACAAAAGGTGAAAAAGCAAAAACGGCCAAAATGGATGAAGGAAGAAACTCTGAAAATTGCCCAGAAATGCAGAGAAGCTAAAGCCCGAGGAGAAGGAAAGACAATCGCAGAACTCAACAGAGATTTCCAACGTGCAGCAAGACAGGACAAGGAAAAGTACTACAATGACACTTGCAAGGAAATAGAAACAGAAACTATTAGAGGAAGAACAAGATCGGCTTTCCTGAAGCTACGAGAGTTAAAGAAAAAGTTCCAGCCTCGAATTGGAATGTTACAAGATGCTCAAGGATCTATGTTGAATGATGCTGAGAAGATCAAGAAAAGGTGGAAGGAATATACAGAGTTTTTATATGATAAAATCAAGTGGACCAACAGCCATTTCAACCTGTACCTTATGATCGGGAACCATTGGTGATGAAAGAAGAAGTTGAAGCAGCATTGAAAGCCTTATCAAAGAACAAAGCACCAGGCATTGATAGCATTCCTATAGAAGTATTGCAGCAATCTGATGCAGCTGTTACCATACTTACAAGGCTCTGCCAAGAAATATGGAAGACAACATCATGGCCAACTGACTGGAAAAGATCTGTGTTTATACCAATACTAAAGAAAGGTGATCCAACTGACTGTGGAAATTATCGAACAATCGCTCTGATCCCACATGCCAGCAAGATTCTACTGAAGATTATTCAAAAGAGACTACAACCATACCTGGAACAAGAACTACCTGAAGTGCAAGCAGGGTTCAGGAAAGGGTGAGGAACGAGAGACATCATTGTGGATGTGAGATGGATCCTTGAAAAGACTAAAGAATACCAAAAGGATATCTATTTGTGCTTTATCGACTATAGCAAGGCTTTTGACTGTGTAAACCATGAGAAACTCTGGGTCACATTAAGAAGCATGGGTATACCAGAACACCTGATCGTTCTCTTGTGCAATCTGTACATTTATCAAGAAGCAACAGTTCGAATGGAACAAGGAGAAACAGAATGGTTTAAAATAAGCAAAGGTGTAAGACAAGGCTGCATACTTCCCCCCTACCTGTTTAATTTATATGCAGAACAAATCATCAGAGAAGCAGGATTGTATGAAGACAACAGAGGTGTGAAGATTGGTGGAAGACTCATCAACAATCTTCGCTATGCTGATGATACTACATTACTGGCTGAAAGTGAAGATGATCTGAAACATTTGCTTCTCACAATCAAAGAACATGGTCCCAAAATGGGCCTGCACCTTAATGTAAAGAAGACAAAGATCATGACAACTGGCATAATCAACAGGTTCATCGTTGAAGGAGAAGAAATTGAAATTGTGAACAACTTTAACCTACTTGGATCAACTATCAATAAAGAAGCAACAAGCAGTCAAGAAATCAAACGACACATTGCTCTTGGCAGAATGGCTATGAAAGACCTAGATAAGATTCTCAAGAGCAGAGATGTCTCTCTCCATACAAAGATTCGACTTGTTCAAGCCATGGTATTTTCAATAACATTATATGGATGTGAAAGCTGGACAGTGAAAAAGACAGACAGGAAGAAAATTGATGCCTTTGAATTATGGTGCTGGAGGCGAATACTGTGTATAGCATGGACTGCCCGAAGAACAAACCAGTCGGTACTAGAGGAGATCAAACCTAAGCTTTCTTTAGAAGCTCAGATGACAAGACTTTGACTTTCATACCTTGGACACATCATGCGAAGAGAGAGATCGTTAGAGAAAAACATCATGCTTTGCAAGATAGAAGGTGAACACAAAAGAGGAAGGCCAGCAATGAGATGGATCGATACAATAACAGCAGCTATGGGTACCAGTCTGTCAACAATGAGCCGCCTGATTGAAGATTGAACACAATTTAGGATAGCTTCCAGAGGGTCACCATGAGTCGACTCTGACTCGACGGCACTTAACAACAACTTGTATTTCTGCAAGATACGAGGTGTGACATAAAAGAAACAAGACTGCCCTATAAATGTTTTATTACAAAATCTACAGAGAAATTATGCATTGTCCCTTTCAAAGTAATCCCCCCCTCCCCGAGTTAATGCACTTCTGCATTCACTTCTGCCATGTACGGAAGCACTCGGTAAAGTCCTCCTCCTTGAGGTCCCTCAGCTCCCTCATCACAGTGGCCTTGATCTCTTCTACAGATGCGAAATGAGTTCCTTTGAACATAGTCTTCAGCCTGGGGAAGAGCCAGAAGTTGCATGGTGCGAGATCTGGGGAATAAGGAGGGTGGTCAAGAACTGTGATCTGTTTGTTGGCCAAGAACTGCCTCACACTGAGCGCGGTGTGCACGGGCACGTTGTCGTGGTGGAGCAGCCACGACTTGTCTCTTCAGAGGTCCCGCCTGGTGCACCAAACCCGGTCATGGAGGTGATTGAGGACCCGCTGGATCTTCTCCAATCTTCTCCAGCAAGTCTCGACAAACATTGACCCGGTGCTCCTTCTGGTTGTCCAGTAAAAGCCTGGGCACCATCTTGGCACACACCTTCTGCATCCCCAGCTCCTGTACAACACTGACTCTTTGTCAGGCTGAGCTCCTCAGCTATCATCCACATCATCAATCTGTGATCACTCTGCACCAGCTGGTTCACTTTGTCAATGTTCTCAGCCGTCTTTGTGGTGGAAGGCCATCCTTATTTGGGGTCATCCCCCACCTCCTCGCGGCCAGTCTTGAAGCATTTGTGCCACACAAAGACTCGCGGCCTTGACATTGCATCTTCTCCATAAGCCTTTTGGAGATGTTAGAGACACTCAGTTGGGCCCTTCTCTAACTTAACCAGAAATTTCAAGTTGATTTTTTGCTCCATATTACTGCCTCCTCCAGTTGCGTAACAAAGTGATGGAGCAGTGTGCTACAAAAAAAACTGAAAAAGAAAAATGGAGTGAGAGAGATGAAAAATATTATAGCTGAATAGTAGCGAGATGTTGCACAACACAGTGACATAAGCAGCTAGCCAACTGGCATTGAGTCATGGGTGTGGCTGCCACAGTCTCGTTTTTTTTTTGTCACACCTTGTATGCCGAGTGGCACTGCATATTATATACTCTAGCAAATCTTTGCAATAAAACAGGGGTCCTCAACCCAGTCTTCAGGACATACCTGATAGTCAGGTTTTCAAGATATCCACAATGAATATGCACGAGAGAGATTTGTATACAAGGGCTAGGTGTTTCCAGAGGACTGGGTTAAGAACCCTTGTATTAAACAATGTCCCAATTTGTTTTTTCTTCGGTGCTGCTGGTCAGATGTACACAGTGATGGTGAAGGCTGTTGCTGCAGGATGCTGATGAGCTTCTAGAACTTCCAGCTCCAGTAACTGAAACCATAAGGATTCTTCTGCTTCATGGGCACCAGGCAACTTGAGATTTTCACCATGCATTGCCCCTTAATTACAAATAGACAATAATTGTAGGCATTGCAACACTACTTGGCCTATTTTATTAAGGACTAGTGTGCAATAATGGTGTTATCATGCACTAACTGCTGCAGAAGACTAACTGCTGCAGAAGATAACATGATAACATCATTATTTTGCACAAAGCATTATTAAATAGCTTTCTAACTGCATAACTCACATTAAAGAAGAGTCAGATTAGGCACAACCGCCCGCAGGCAAACAGGAAACAGCAAGGAGCGAAGCGGAGTAAAACCACCTCAAAAAGTCCAATAAAGCTGTTTTGGACTTTTTGAGGTGGTTTTACTCCATTTCGCTCCTTGCTGTTTCCTGTTCCTTGTTTTCTTAACTCACATTAATGTACATGACTATGCATTAAAATATTAGCATAAATTTGTACATGTGGCCCTTAAACTGCAAACAGGAAACTAACCTGCATATTACTCACCTTGAGCTTGGATCCAGAAAGGCAAATAGTGAAATCTAAAATGCTCGTAGAACTTAATGGTGGGGCTCAAGACAATGGTAAACCATTGCATTTCAGAGCCACCTCTTGCCTCCATACCTCTAGTAGCAATACTTAAAGTTACGGAAAATCACAGTTTTACAAAGCTGAGCGCATGCTCCGTTTTTCTGTTTGTTTAGATTTTATTTCTTTTCTTCCCTGAATGATCCTCTTTCATAAGGGAAACTCTGCATGCTGGGTCAATGGATTGTGGAGACATGGGACATGAAGAGCATATGACAAAATGACATTAATCCACATGAGGGGGGGGGTAACTTTATTTAGGTCAAATAGCTAAAAATTTACACCATAAAAATCCCCCTAAATGTGTGTCAGCATTTTATAAACTGTGCAAAAGGAGCTTCAACGTTTCTAAAATACTTGTATCTCCACTCCTGCTGAATGTGTATGCTAGAGAAACATCCATGTGCATGTTTGTGCATCTACATTTCAGAAATGGTGCTTTCAATAACGATTACAAGGAGACAGTGTAGCGCAAGCCATAGCTGCAGGTTTCTGCCACTTCAGTGCTCTCTGGCAATACCATTCACTATGTACAATAATGAATAGGTTTCTGCACAGAAAAATAAATCGATTCACTATTGTGCCATTTTTATATTTTTCCCCAATGTGTGGACATTTATTCAGTTCATTTCATGCATTAAATTGATTTAGAATGCACTACATTTTCTAAGCCACACTACGAACCACGTTCATGCTCACAAATGCATTTCCTTTGTAGCCCGTTATGTCAAACAGAATTGGAACATTCCCTTCTGCCCAAACCGCTCCTGATTCCACAGATGGAATACAATTGCTGTGCAAGAATGAGCAAAGCAGCCTAAGCCCAGTCTTGCCTTTTATTTTTGCTCAAGTACCACTCAATTGGTTTAAAGAAAGCCCAACTGTGTTTGCTTCTGTCATTTCATCGGTTGGCTGGCCCTGTGCTGCTGCCTTCCATTGCAAGCCACCTATTTTTGTGCCTTCACTTGTCATCCTTGTGTACCCCTGCACCCTCTGCCGCCCGAGCTCGCCCTACGCTGTGCTCCCTATGGATGAGACCTGCATTTCTATTGCTGCTTTTCCTTGCCAAATGGTTCCCTTTTGCCCCTGCCAATGCCCTCTCCCTGTTCCCAATGGCTCTTACTATTGCAAGGTCTGGTGGATCACTCTCCAAGTAGCTTGGACATCTCACCAGTCTGACCGTATTTCACAGGGTAGGTAGAGGAGCTCCTCAGTCACAAACCCGAGGCTGCCCAGACGTTTGGTCTCTGCATGAGAGAAGTTGGGGAGCCTGCCCCACATGCTGACACCTTCTCCACTGGCCCTTGTGCTCCAGCCCTACATTGCTGTAAATGCTTGTATATCCTCGCTTGCACCTGGACATCCATGGGCTGGTGCACCTGGACAGCACCCTGGGCTTCACCATCTCTGTATGCTGCATGAGCTGGCCGTGTGGGTGCCTCATCCACCTTGTGCATTCATTGTAATGCACTTCTCCTGTTCTATTTTACTACCAGCTGGGACATCCACATGCCCAGTTCCAAAATCATGCACATTTTCTATTAACTACCCCCCTCCCCCTGCTTCTGGACATCCTGCAAGCGCCCTATACATTTTTTTGATTCTTATCCCCTTGGTCTCCCGTTCACCTCCTATGTCTTTCCTATGTCCTTGTCCCTGGTTGTTGTGTTTTCTGTCTTGATTGTTGTATTGTCTGTCCTGACTAGACTGTAAGCTCTTATGAGTAGGGACTGTCTCTTACATGTCTCTGTGCAGTGCTGCGTACGCCTTGTAGTGCTATACAAATAATAAGTAGTAATATGTAAAATGTCCCTCGTCTATATATTCCAGTAGAGATGTGTAAATAACAGGTATGGTTTTACATGGATTTCTTATGCTTTTAAAGTTATACATGATTTTTTCATGGTTACACTCATATGTTTTATACTGCTGAAAATGCACAAAACTTTAAACAAATTTCTCATCCACTTAAAGCAAGAGTTCTCAACCCAGTCCTCGGGACACACCTAGCCAGCCGGGTTTTCAGAATAACCACAATGAATGTGCATGAGAGAGATTTGCAATCAATGAAGGCAGTGCATGTAAATTTATCTCATCCATATTCATTGTGGTTATCCTGAAAGCCTGATTGGCTAGGTGTGCCCCAAGGACTGGGTTGAGAACTCCAGATTTAAAGTAAGAAGGAAGCCTCACCACTGAAAATCAACCTCCTAATTTCCAAGTTCATGGTATATGGATGCTGATTTCCAGTCAGATAGGCTGAGAACTGACATTATTGGGTATGTTTACTAAACTGCGGTAACGTATGTAATGTTAACGTGCATTAACGTAACATAACATTAATGTGCGTTAACGTTACATAATGCGCGTTAGCGTTCCCGGCTGCGGTAAGTCCCGCAGAGGGTGGAGAGAGGGCGGAGAGAAGGGGTCAATGGGCGGGGAGTGGGCAGGGAGAGGCCCCTTCCACACTAACGCGGGGAAATGAAGGGCTGAATCTTAACGCAACTGAAAACCTGGCGTTAGCACATATTTGCAAGAGAGAGAAACAATTTCAATGTCAGTAATATACAACATAGGCAGAGAGCCCAAGAAAGGTGATAGTAGTGCTCCATTTGCAGCAACAGCATAGTGCCCAGGTATGAAAGGCCACTATGGTGATGGCGCAAATGAGGCATGGGGGCTGCAGGTGGGACATGCAGTGGGGGCAACTAGAGCACAGGGTGGATTAGGCGGATGCCTAGGTGACACATAGGAATGCAGACAATGGAAACCAGCAAGACAGCAACTGACCAGGGTCAAACATGCCCATGAGTCTGTGTCCCACAGTGTCCCATCCAGAAGACATTACTAAGAAGGTACCCCAAGGGGCACATAGCATTTACAGGCAGTCTCGGGGGATGCGTGGACAGCTATGTAGGCACCACTACCTCAGAACCCACACCTTAGCAGCTGCCTACCTGCCCCTGCATGGCCTGGGACTGCGCACCACTGGTACCGACAACATATGGGCATGGCGGCATGGCGGGGGGGGGGGGGGTGCTGTTTCTGCTGGAGAGAGTAGTGGCATCCACCTGCAATGGACCTAGGCCATGCCCTGTATCAGTATGTGGTGTGCAGTGCAACAGAAAAGGTATGGCTTGGGAAAGTAAGGGTAGCCCCAGGGACTACTATGCTGCTGTGGCAATAGTGTGGTGCAGTACACTCAGCCAATGTTTCCAAAAGGAAAGGGTCCAAAGTTTAAGTACCATCTGTGGATCCTGCTGAGCATCACCCCATAGTTTTATCCCACAACAACATGTGCAAACCCCAATGCAGTGGTGCACAGGGGTACAAACACCCACTCACAAAGACTCCACTATCCACAGCCTCATGGAGTGTCAGGCTGTTGGCCCCAGCATGGAGCTGAAGTTATCACCAGAGCACTACTACTATCCCCTGCACAGTTTAGCAATGTCGGCACTGTGATCAGGACAAGTGTGGGGGGTAGGGTTGTCACCCACCTCTATATCTGCACAATGCTGAGAAAGGTGTTGGAGTGTGCATATATCTATCCATTGTTTTGTGTCTGCCAACACCTAACTGAGCCCACATTGCTCACACTGTTTCCAGCATTAGCCTGCAAATGTGCATAATGAGGAGCAAGGTATTGTGACAGGGCGGATTGGCCAGGGCGGATTGGCCAGGATGCATCTGCACAGGGCGGATTGGCCAGGATGCATCTGCACAGGGCGGATTGGCCAGGATGCATCTGCACAGGGTGGAGGGCAATGGCTGGGACACTGCAGTGCTTGACCACCACCTGCATGGGCAGGGTGGCCACAATATGTCATGCTGGGAGGTCACTCTCACTCTGACCGAGCAGTGACCATGGCATGTTCATGCTCGCACATAGTGCCACACATTATTTGTTTCTAGTGATACCTGTGTGTTCCTGGTTCTTGGGCCTAATCATAGAGATACCTGTTTGGTGTCTGAGCTGTGCGTCCCACCTCTGGGTACACAGGGATCCCCCATGAGCATGCACCATGGACTGGATAGTGGGCTGTCTGCAGTTAGTCTGTGCATAGTGGGACCACCCTGTAGGATGCTGCAGGTGCACACTGATTGTGCTGGTGGATGGCAGACTGGCATGGGGCAGTTGAGCCTTGCCTTGCCCTGCCCACCCCAAGCATCACTGCTGGTCTGCCACGGTCACAGGTATGGCTCTGGTCCATCAGCTCTGGAGGGCTGTCATCAGCAGGCAGGACTGTGGTTGCTGGTATTACAGCCATTCTGCAGGGCACAGGCACCTGTCCCACCACACCCTCATCTGCAATTGGGGTGATTGTGGGCCCCTTGGGGTACATAGTGCATACCTCTTAGCGGCAGTGCTACTTAAACCTCATGCAAGTCTAGACACCCCTGTTGCCCTGATAACAGGTACCCATGGCAGCCAGACCTTAACACTGCGTACACACTAATCTTGGTGGTGTCCGGTCCCACAGGGGCACATGTGACTGCAGAACCCAGATGCTAATAGAAGCACTTTCAGTTGCACTGCTGGGAGCACCTGTCACACATTGGTAGTAATGGGGATGTGCAGCAGGACCTATCTCTAGCACCACATGTACTGTGGACCTAGTGCTGGGCGCCCATCCTATCCCTCAGGATGAACATGGAACCTGCACAATGGGATGGTCTGTAGCTACTCTGTGCCAGTATCACGCACTGTCAGTCTGTCTTACCATGCTGCAGTACCGGAGAGGTGCAGACCCCATTTGGTGGTCAGCTTTAGGCCGCTGTTCTGCATGTGCAATGCATCATGGGTACTGGTGGGGTTACCCTATCCTGGCACACAGAGCAGACAGTTTGTGCAGTGACCTGCAGTCCTTCTGTCCCCAGCCATTGCTATGCAACAAGCCATAGAGGTATAGCCTACTGGTTAGTATACTGATGTTCTAGGCAGTGGTCATGGGTTCAATTCCTCATTGTTCCCTACTGTCCATGTCAGATATTTTTCATGCCTTTGGCAGTCATATCTTTGCAGATCCATGCTGCAAACCCATAATACCCTCACAACAGTTGCCATCACTCCTTATACGGCGTTATAAGGCACCTTATTAGGCACAGTACAAGGGACATTATAAGGCTTGTTACAAGGCACCTTACTAGGCACAGTACAAGGCACGTCAAAAGGCACTTGCCTTGTACTGTGCCTAGTAAGGTGCCTTGTAACAAGCCTTATAACATGCCTTATGATGTGCCTTGTATTGTGCCTAATAAGGTGCCTTGTAACGTGCCTTATGATGTGCTTTATATTGTGCCTAATAAGGTGCCTTGTAACATGCCTTATGAGGTGCCTTGTAACGCGCGTTACCTGACACGGCTTGCCATAATGATGCACCGCCCATTCCCTTATATGGGCATACAGGGAATCTAACACGGGGAAGGTTACCATAGTGTAGTAAACATACCCCTATATTAGCCAAGCTACCATTGGGAGGTGAATGTGAAGAATTAAAAATGGAGAAAATCATAGATTAGTTGCCCAGAGCAGCCCGGTGCTGATTAACTTGAGAGTCTAAAGGCCAGAAGAAAACTGCTGACCAAAAAAAGGAGAGAAAATAAATTTTAACTGGAATTCTTTCAGAGAACTTTTAATTTAACATGAAAAATGGTCAATATATCAACATCAGTTCTTTAAGTCTGTTGATGAAGTATCTGTCAACCAAGGATGCATGCAAAGCTGGCCTATTCAAAGCTGCTTTCTTGAAGATTAATTTTAATTGGATAAGGGGTGATATATTTGAAAGGAAGACTCCACACCTATCAGTCCTTGGTTGAGCAATGTTGGTTCACAAACATAATCAATACAGAACAGGAAAATTCTTGGACAGATCTTGATAGTAAGATAAGTTATGATATTTATTCTTGAAAAGTATAAATGCATAATTGCATATTTTTTTCTAATTGCATAAACTGCTGAAATCAAGGAAGACGTACATTTCTATGAGACATGTACAGCACTATACCTTTGTACGGGTCTGTGTTATATCCCAGCCACACCAAACAATATCCCAACCATTCTGAAGGGACAAGTAACAACAGCTTGTTTTCTTGCTAATAATGTTGATGAATATACTTCTATCTTATGATTTTCAATCAGAAAAAAAAGCAGTGCTCCCATAAGAGGCAGCTAAACCTCTTTACTGTGAGCTATTGGCAACATTGGAATTTGTTGTTTTGTAGAGTATTGGATTATTAATGATTCATCATGTCTTTTCTGGGGCATGAGGTTGACTTTTGTTACATCCCTCCCAGCAGAGTCTGTCATAGTGCATCATTTTGATTCATACTGAGCACATTTTGTTTAAATGTTGACATCAAAAGAGTAGATCATTCACAATTTAGTCAATTAAATAAAGTTGGATTTTCTAATTATAAATGGATTTCACAGAATAGCTTGCATTAGGCAATTAGCTGCACTCACTCTTATAATCAAAATGATAGTCTAATATAATATATGCTTTATAAGGAAGAAGACGCCAGACCAATTAGTAAATAGCAAGTTTGGCCATTAATGTCTAGCCAAGAAAATTGGAAATCCTTCTGAACATGAAGAGGCACATACCGAGATGTGCATGTAGGATGTGGGAGGACATGCAAATCGTACACATACAAACACGGAGCCATATTCCATGCGCCGGCACGTGTACACACAAGCACGACCAGAATACCACATTGGATGTGGCTCCATATGGGTGCACAGTGACCCATTGTACGTGCATGTCTTGAGCATCGAGGGAGTATAAACATCCAAAACTGCAAAATGTCCGCATGGCCCCATGGCCCATTCTGTCTGTACATCCATACCTGTCCCGATTCCATGGCGCCCATGCATGTGCAACCCCAGGCCCATGCGCACCTTCACCACATGCAACAGGAAACAAGACGGCATGTGCCCCCCTCTCCCAGAGCCTGAGAGAAAGAGTGCACGATGGCCACCTGGCAGCCCAACTTCTCCGAGGCCGAAACCCACCTGCTATCTAGGCTCATGCCCAAGGAGGAAGAGATGCTTCTTCTAAGGGGCCACTGATGGCCAACCCATGCTGCCTTACACAGGGTCTGGGAGAGGACATTATGCGCCCCCCTCTCCGCCCCCCTCAACCCAAAAAAATGACCATGGTTAAGCAAGTAGTTCTTTTTAACGCATATCTCAGTCTATACCAAATTAGAGTTCCTTTCGATAGAAATGTCTTTTCAACCTTTGCTAAAGCGTTGTAAATAGTTGCCTTGTTAAATGTTTTACTACTGTATACTATTCCCCAGTTAACTCCTGTTTTTACTCCCTGTTACTTGTAAACTTGACTAGATCTCTATGTCTGAGTACAATTTTGTTCACTGTAAACCGCACTGATGACAAATAGCGCGGTATATAAAAGCTGTTAAATAAATAAATAAATAAATAAATAAATTACCCTCCCTTGCCTTTTAAGTACACCTAGTGCATCAGACCATTGAAACAATTTCTGAGTAAGGAATGTCGGAAATGTGCTGGGCCATATGGATGGAAGAAAAGTCTGTCCCCCATGCTGAGCAGGTTGCATGTATGTGTATGAACCTGGACATAGAAGAGAGTGAGAAAGGAGCTGACTGCCTCCCCCCCCCCCCTCCCAGGAAAGACAGGAGGAGACAGTCAGTGGAGTGAGTGATTCCCCGATCCTGACAGTATGCACAGAGGGAGATCACACCACCCAAAGAATGAACACACTACACAGGGAAGAGCATGACGAAGTAAGAACTTAAGATATGCCATACTGGGTCAAACCAAGGTCCATCAAGACCAGTATCCTGTTTCCAACAGTGGCCAATCTAAGTCATAAGTACCTAGCAGTTTCCCCAAAAGACACAGGTTCCACAATGCTTGTATTGAGTCAAGCAGTGATATAATGAGTCCCATTTAATAATGGTTTGTGGACCTTTCCTCCAGGAACTTGTCCAAACCTTTTTTAAACCAAGCTACACTAACAGCTTTTACTACATCATCCGATAACAAATTCCAGAGTTTGATTACGCGTTGAGTGAAAAAATATTTTCTCTTATTAGTCTTAAATAGGTTACACTGTAGCTTCATTGCATGTCCCCTAGTCTTTCTATATTCTGATGACATAAACAATCTACGTTTACCCGTTCCACTCCATTCATTAATTTATAGACCTCTATCATATCTCCCCTCAGCTGTCTCTTTTCCAAGTTGAAGAGTCCTAACCTTTTTAGCCTCTCTTCATGGTATCCTTCCATCCCCTTTGCCATTTTGGTGGCTCTTCTCTGTACCTTTTCTAATAACGCTAGATCCTTTTTAAGATGCGGTGACCAAAATTACACACACCATTCAAGGTGCGGTTGCTTCATGGAATGATACAGAGGCATTATAATATCCTTTGTTTTATTTTCCATTCCTTTCCTTATGATACCTAGCATTCTGTTTGCTCTCTTGGCCATCACTGCACATTGGGCAGAGGGTTTTAACATGTTATCCATGATGACACCTAAATCTTTTTCCTGGGTGGTGGTTCCTAATGTGAAACCTTGCATCGTGTAACCATAATTTGGGTTGTTATTTCCTAGGTGCATAACTTTGCATGTGCCCACATTAAATTTCTTCTGCCATTTGGATGCCCAGTCTTCCAATTTATCAAGATCCTCTTGCAATTTTCCACAATCCTCATGGGTTTTAACAACATTAAATAGTTTTGTGTCATCTGCAAATTTGATAACCTCATTTGTTATTCCCTTTTCCGGGTCATTTATGAATATATCAAAAAGCAGCGGACCCAGCACAGATCCCTGGGGTACTCCACTATTCACATTTCTCCATTGGGAAAATTGGCCATTTAACCCTACCCTCTGCTTTCTATCTTTGAATCAGTTCCTGATCCACAATAATACACTGCCTCCTATCCCATGACTTTTTAGTTTTGCCAAAAGTCTCTGATGAAGGACCTTGTCAAAGGCTTTCTGAAATTCCAGATACACTATATCAATCGACTCACCTTTGTCTACCTGTTTATTCACACCTTCAAAAAAACATAACAGATTAGTAAGACAAGATCTTCCTTGTCTAAAGCCATGCTGGTTGTCTCACATTAAACCATGACTACCTACATGTTCAGTAATTTTGTTCTTTATAATGGTTTCTACCATTTTTCCTGGTACTGGTGTCAGGCTCACTGGTCTTAGTTTCCCGGATCACCCCTGGAACCCTTTTTAAAAATTGGCGTTACATTGGCCATCATCCAATCTTCAGGTATTACAGATGATTTTAATGATAGTTCACAAATTACTAATTGCAGGTCTGCAATCTCATATTTCAGTTCTTTCAACACCCTTGAATGTATACCATCCGGTCCAGGTGATTTGCTACTCTTCAGTTTATCAAATAGTTGTAATACATCTTCCTGGTGTACCAATATTTCTTTCAATTCTTCCACAGTATCACCTTTAAATACCACTTCAGTCATGGGTAACATCCCTACATCTTCCTCAGTAAAGACCAAAGCTAAGAATTCATTCACTCTCTCCGCTATGGCCCTGTCCTCTCTTAGTGCCCCTTTTACCCCTCTATCATCTAATGGTCCTATTGACTCTCTTACAGGTTTTCTGCTACAAATGTACTTGAAAAAGTCTTTATTATGCGTTTTTGCTTCCACAACAAGCTTCTTATCTGAATTCCCTGTTTGCCTACCTTGTAAGTGCCTTGCATTTAATTTGCCCGTGCTTGTGCTATTTCCAGTTTCTGTCATTTGTCTCTTTTCTCCATTTCCTGAAATATGCTTTTTTTGCAACAACAGCCTCTCTGACCTCACTTTTAAACCATGCTGGCAGTTTTTTGGACTCCCTTCTACTTTTCTTAAAGCATGGAATACAGCTGGTCTGGGCTTCCAAGATAGTATTTTTAAACAACACCTAAGCTTGATGTAAGTCTTTAACCTTTGCAACTGCTCCTTTTAGTTATTTCTTAAATATTTTCCTCATTTTATCATAGTCTCCCTTTTGAAAGTTAAAAGGTAGTACAGTGGTTTTCCCTACAATCCCTCCTCCATTAATTAAATCAAACATGATCATGCTGTGATCACTATTACCAAATGGCCCCTACACCCTTATCTTTTCCATATTGTGTTCCTTTAGGGACTAGGTCCAAAATGGCTTCCCCTCTGGTCGATTCATGAACCAGCTCCTCCAAAAAGCAGTCATTTATTTCATCTAGAAACTTTGGGGTATGTTTACTAAGCAGTCTTAGGGGTATGTTTACTAAACCGTCTTAACGTGCGCTCTCCCACGTTAACGCGCGCTAAGGCGCAAACGAGCGCTGAAGGCGGAGAAAGGCTCCTGGAGGGCGGAGGAAGTCTCCCCAGGGGTGGAGAGAGAGGGTCAATGGGCGGAGAGTGGGAGGGGAGAGGCTCCCTGCACACTAACACTGTGAAATCCGAGGCTGAAAACTAATGCATTTTTTCTGAGAACCACCTGCAAATGCTAGGCCACAGTCTGTTATTTCTGGCACTGTAAACAATTGCAAATATTAGGTCAATGCTTGATATATTGTTTCTGCAAACCATCTGCATAGTCTAAACCACTGTCTGATACATTGTTACTGCTAACCTGCCTACTGTTTGATACATTGTTACTACAAGCCTGCAAGCCATCTGCAAACACTAGGTCTCTATTCTGTGATACTGACACTGTAACCAACTGCAGATTCCAGGCCACTTTCTGAGTTATAGATACAAAGGCAGCAATTAAAGGCAAAACCCAATATTCTACATTACACAGCGGACCTCTAAACAACTGAGGAATGGAGCTCCTCAACATTTTTCTAATATTATGTATGTGCATATTGGTTCCAACGCACACATTCAACCCAAACTTGCACTACATTCTGCCACACATATGCAATCCAATCTACTTTTTCTACCCCCTCTCAATACCTTCACTGCCTCCACACAACCCATACCACATTGCCATTGACGAACCAGCACTCACACCAACTCAGAGTCCCATCCTTGCCAGGCAAAACAGGTCACAGAAGTATCGTAAACATAAGACACAGAGAACACATGGAAACAAACCCACGCTAACCCAAAGCGAGCACATACAGACTTCACATCCAGCGCATGACACATGCAACATCATTCTCATCAACGCCAGATCAATAAGGAACAAAACACACATTATCCACAACATCATCACCGATGAAAAGCCTGACATCCTCTGTATAATGGAAACTTGGATCACTGACACAGACTCAGCAATAATAAACCAAATAAACAAACCTGGATATAAATTATACAACTGCCCACGCGCCAACAAAAGGGGAGGAGGAGTTCTCATAGTAGCCAAGACCAGCTTGCAACTAACGAGCACGTCCCTGAACTCAAATATGGACATCGACATACTAAAAGTAGAAAACACAGCATTATCCATCTGTCTAATCTACAGATCCCCTTCGTCGCACCACGAAACACTGGCTACAGCGCTAGAAAGCATCTCCACCACCCAAATCAAAAAATTCCAAATCAACTTGGGAGACCTAAATTTAGCATCAATGACATCTACTCAAGCGAGCACCTTCTGGGAAGCCATGACCCAACTAGGGTATCAGCAGATAATAAGCGACACCACCCACGACAAGGGAAATACCCTAGATATGGTTTTTATACCCACCAAACAGCAGCAAAACGAAGAGAAACCCGTGATAAGGATAACTCAAGTACCATGGTCAGACCACCACCAAATTGATCTTAAAATAAAACTGCCCTCTCAACCCAAAAACACAAAAGCCATGAGAACGATACACCCACAAAGAAGATTCAATAAATTCAACAAGTAAAATCTCATAAACACCATTGCATCCCACATAGATCTGGAATGTATGGACCTCGATGGTCTCACAAACAGGTGGAATGCAGGAATACAAGATGCATCAAACCCAACATGGAAAACCCCATCGAACACAACTAAATCCAGATCAGAACCTTGGTACACGGAAACACTGACCAGACTGAAGAGGGACCGTAGATTGGAGAGAAAATGGAGGCAAACCAAATCCATCGAACACAAGACTGAATACCTGACCCTTCTCGCAAAGTACAAAGATGAGGTCAACTCCGCAAAAAGAATGCATCACACTAACCTACTAAACAAGGCCATCAACAAGCCCCGCAAATTATTCGAACTAGTCAAATCACTAACCAAAACATCACAGGAGGACCACTACGACAACATAATCAAGCCCCAAACCCTGGCAAATCACTACGCAAGCAAACTTACTGCTTCAAAACCCCCTCAATGTTTGAACGCAACCCACCCAGCTCCTCATCTCAACATGGCAACCAGCACAATTCAAGACCTGGTATGGAGCAATTTTCACAAAATTGATGATCAGCAAATTATTAACATAATCGCAAACATCAACACCACCACCTCTCCACTAGATCCCTGCCCAGCCGCATGGGTCAAGGCAACGAAACAAGACATTGCACCTCACGTCTCACATATAGTAAACCTATCACTACAACAAGGAATCATGCCTACACAACTTAAGAAATCTATCATAAGACCTATCCTAAAAAACAAAACACTCAACAAGGCCGACCCAGCATCCTACCGCCCAATATCCAGCATATCCTTCCTAGCAAAGATCATTGAAAAGGCAGTCCTACTACAACTGCAAGACCATCTGAACGACAATGAAACCCTAGATGACCAACAATACGGTTTCAGGCAACATTATGGGGTTGAAACCCTACTGATAGCACTGCTTAAGAACCTCTTCAAAGGCCTAGAAGACAAAAAGAAAATGTTTATACTCATATTCATCGACATCTCAGCCACTTTTGATACAGTCACCATGGAACCCTTATAAACAGAATTAAATCAATAGGAATATCGGGAACCCCCCTAAAATGGTTCTCTTCATACATATCAAACAGAATGCAACAGGTTCAGTTCAACGGTGAAAAAGCAGAGGCATTCCCACAAACTCAAGGCATACCACAGGGCTCTGCTCTCTCCGCACTCCTTTTCAACGTATATATGCAACCACTTTGCAAAATTTTCCAACAGCACAAAATCTAATACCACATTTATGCAGACGATATTATGCTGTACACACAACTTAACGTGGATAACCCAAACTACACCCAACTAGAAACATGCCTAAGCGAGATGCAAACCTGGTTACAGCAAAACAACATGGCGATCAAACATAAGAAGACTGAGGTAATGTATATCTCCAGAAAAACAAATTTTGACCCCCCTGCAACAATCACTTTGTGCAACAATACATACCAAACAAAAAATGAAATAAAATATCTGGGGGTAACGTTTGATAGCGACCTAAAGATGGAGAAACACCTCCGCAAAACCAACAGGGCTGTCTTCCACAAGCTAAGAGTCCTACAACCACTATGAGCATCATTGAACCTCATGACTTCAGGTCTGTTGCACAAGCACTCATCATGCCACATTTCGACTACTGCAACACCATCTTACAGGGCCTACCAAAGAAAATCCTAAACATTCTGCAAATGGCGCAAAATGTAGCAGCTAGGATCATTATGAGAAAAAGTCTTGCTGAGCACATCACACCGGTATTGATCTAGCTACACTGGCTCCCCATTGCAGCTCGTATAAAATATAAAACACTAATAACCACATTCAAACTCATGCATAACATAGCTCCATCCTTTCTCTCCACCCTAATCAGCTCTCAACCACCCAACAGAAGCAGAAGAACCATCAACTCAAACACCCTCCACATTCCAGCTGATATAAGATCTGTCAAAGCCAGTACTAGTAACAGAGCATACTCATACACAGCACCGACACTCTGGAACCAACTGCCACCGGAACTACGAGCTATCAAAGACCTAATAGACTTTAGAAAGAAACTCAAGACTCACCTATTTCAAAGTCAGTACAATTTGATCTAAATCTAAGTGGTCTAAGATATCCCACCCAGGGAGCCAGGGATGCATTTATGTAAAAATGTACATATGCAAGTTATTGCTCCTCTCTACCAAAAAACCCCCCAAAACCATTACTGTGTTGTGCTTACCCTACAAATCAACGTGTATATACTGCAAATTTTTCTGTCCTGATTTGACAGTTTCCAAATTGTAATCAAACCTGCTACTGATCGCTGGAAGTAGCGGTATACAAATGTATGCTAAACAAATAAAATAAAATAAATAACGCCAGTGAAACCCTGGCGTTAGAGCTGATTTAAAGGGAAAAGAAATCATTTCCGTCAGCAATGTACAGCAAAACCAGGGAAACCTACAAAAAGTGATGTGTGATACATGTGCACGGAACAAAAGGGCAAAGAAACAGTGAAAATGACCAGAAGAAAATGTAAAAAAAACATAACCAAGCTGGGCAATAGTGATATCAATGGGAAACATCAAAAAACACCCCCAAGAAAGCTCCAAAAAAAAAGATATGAATTTTGGAATGGTCTATGCTCTGTCACCATACAAGGTGAATGAGCCCACAGTGAAATTGCGCTGATCAGGGTTTTCCTCTACATTGGACAGGTTTCCTATGGTGTGCACATGTTCCACAACAGCAGGGCGGGCATGTCAGAATGGGCAACTGGACAGATGCTGGAAAAGGGGACACAAAGGGCTGCAGGCGGCACATGCTGTGGTGCAGCTGGGGCACAGTGTGGACTAGGGTAATGCCTAGCTGGCCCATAGGAATGCTGAAACAGTAGAGCAGTCAGACAGCTACTGCTGAGGGCCCAACATGGGCAAGAGTGTGCTTCCCATGGTGTCACAGGGAATAGTACCCAGCAGGTACCCCCAATGGCACGGACCATTGGCAGGCGGTGCTGGGGGAAAGCGTGGACAGCTATGCTGGCACCCCTACCCCAGAACCCGCAAAATAGGCAGCCACCTACCCACACACTGGATGGCCTGAGACTGCGCAGCACCAGCACCACCAGCAGAAGAGCATGTCAGCATGGTGGCAGAGGGGTACTGGTGGTGGAGGAGGCAGTGGCAGCTGCCCAGAGCAGACCATGTCCTAGCCCTGTTTAGGTGGGTGCCATGCACTGCAACAGACAGGCTCTGTCTGACAAACAGTCATGGTATCTCCAGGGAATGCACTATCTCTGTGGCAACACGGTGGTGCAGTGAAAACAGCCAGTGTGTTCAGGAACAGAAGGTCACAGATTCAAGTCCCAGCTGTGGCTCCTGCCAACCCAATCCCCATATTTTACCCACTACTAAAACATGCTAATACAGACAGAACCTTTATTGCAGATAACAGAAACATGCCCAATAAACGTACATTTAAGATTGTGAGTAGGCAAGGTGCAGATGTCCAAGACATCAAAAAGGTTAGATAGAATTTGTCACGTTCCTTCTCACTTCTCACCACCACCAAAATATTGTCTATTAGACAACTTTTTGGTGGTGGTGAGAATTGAGGAGGACTGTGACACATTCTATATACCCTTTCGATGTCTAGAACATCTGTACCTTGCCCACTCACAATCTTAAATAGCAGAGGTGTAAGGCAGGGGTCTCCAAATCCAGCCCTGGAGGGCTACAAACCAGTCAGGTTAGCAGGATATCTCTAATGCATATATGTCTCATGAATATTCATTAGGGATATCCCAAAAACCTGACTGGTCTGCGGCTCTCCAGGACCAGGGCTCCCTACTCCTGATGTAGTACCACCAAACTTGCTCTCTGGGGATCAGGGTGGGGGACAGGCTCTCCCCCCAACAGATCCACATTCTACAGCCCTGCCATGGTGGCAGTAGAGTGGACCAACAAACCCAGTCCTGCTGGGAAACAGATGCACTACAGGGCAGTCAGTGCAGATCTGTAGCATTCCATAAGGCAATAGCAGACAGACAGACAGTAGGCCTGGAAATGCTCAGCTTCCCCCCCCCCCCACCACTGTCTGACAGTCCCGAGCCGATGCACTCTGCAAGGTGTTCCAACCATACACATACTAACTGCAGACAGTCTGCTAGCTAGTCCTCAATGCATGTTCCCAGAGGAAATGTGTGCAACCAAAACTGGGATATGAGCACAACCACCAAGCAGATAAGTCAGTGATTGGGCCTCCAAAAGAAAAACCTATACATATCACTTGAGAGAAATACTATGCAGCACTGTGGGGGAACCTAGCCATGCCATGGTCACTGCTCAGTCAGGGTGAGAGTGACCTCCCAGCAGGACATGCTGTAGCCACCCTGTCTGTGCAGGTGGTGGCCGGGCAGTACAATGTCCCAGCCAGTGCCCTATGCCCTGTGCAGATGCATCCTGCCCAGGCCACCCTGTCTGGGCTATACCCACAGTACTTTGCTCCTCATTATGCACATTGGCAGGCCAATACTGGCAACAATGCTAGCAGTGTGGGCTGAGGAGGGTGTTGGCAGCCACCACACACTGGATAGACAGACACACACTCCCCACACCTATGCCAGCATTGTGCAACTATAGAGGTGTTTGGCAGCCCTGGCCACCGCACCAGTCCTGGGCACAGTGCAGGCATGGCTATGGTACACAATACTGTAGGAGTCACTCCACAGGGTGGTAAACACTGTCAGACACAAGACCTGTAGCACACTCCACAGACATCAGAAAGGTTGCTATGATGCAGCTCAACCAGCAAATTGTGCTTAACTTAGGAATTGCTATCTGCCAGTAATCATAGCAACCTTTTGATAGATGTGTACCATATTCCCAGGTTTAGGGTGGCATTGCTAAGGTATGCAAGTGCTAGTATTGGGAGATGCACACAGCGCCCAAAATCCTGCCTCTCCAGGTGGCTTTGGATGATGGAGCCTGTGGGTGCGGGTGAGTCTGCCCCTGTTGGCCGCTGCTCTAGGGCAGAGGTTCCCAACTCTGGTCCTGGAGGGCCAAACCCTGTTCGGGGTTTAATGCTGTCCCTAATGAATATTCATGAGATACATCTGCATACCATGGGGGCAGTGCATAGAAATGGAGACAGCATGGGACCTGAATGGTGTTTGGCCCTCCAGGACTGCTTTTGGTAGACTCGGCTCTAGGTAATGTGCATGTTTATGGTGTCTGTGCTCTGTAGGGTAAAATTTAGGCGTTTTGGGCATGTTTACGTTATCTGCACTAAAGGTTCTGTCTGTATTACCGCATTTTAGTAGTGGGTAAAATATGGGGACTGGGTTGGCAGGAACCACAGCTGGAACTTGAACCTGTGACCTTCTGCTCCTGAACACACTGGCTGTGTGCCCTGCACCACCATGTTGCCACAGACAAAGTGCATTCCATGGAGATACCATGACTGTTTGTCAGACAGAGCCTGTCTGTTGCAGTGCGCAGCACCCACCTAAACAGGGCTGGGCCATGGTCTGCTGTGGGCATCAGCCATTGCCCCCTCCACCACCAGTACACCTCTGTCACCATGCTGACATGCCCTTCTGCTGGTGGTGCTGGTGGTGCGCAGTCTTGGGTCATCCAGTGTGTGGGTAGGCAGCTGCCTATGGTGCGGGTTCTGGGGTAGGGGTACCTGCATAGATGGCCATGCTTCCCCCCAGCACCGACTGCAAATGTTCAGTACCCTTGGGGGTACCTGCTGGGTACTATCCCCTGTGACACTGTGGGAAACACACTCGTACCCATGTTGGGCCCTCATCAGTTGCTGTCTGGCTGCTCTACTGTTTCAGCATTCGTATGGGCCACCTAGGCATCACCCTAGTCCGCACTGTGGCCCAGCTGCACCACAAAATGTGCCGCCTGCAGCCCTCTGTGTCCCCTTTTCCAGCATCTGTCCAGTTGCCCATTCCGACATGCCCACCCTTCTGTTGCGAGACATGGGCATGCCATAGGAAACCTGTCCAGTAACAAGGGAAAGCCCTGATCAGCGTTATTTCACTGTGGGATCATTCACCTTATATGCGGACAGATCATAGCCCCTTCCAAAATTGATATCTTTTTTTTGGAGCTTTCTCAGTAGTGTTTTCTTATGTTTCCCATTGATATCACTATTGCCCAGCTAGGTTATTTTTTTTTCCAGTTTGTTCAGGTCATTTTCAATGTTTATCTGCCCTTTTGTTCTCTGCACATGTATCACACTTATCACCTCTTGTAGGTTTCCCTGGCTTTGCTGTACATTGCTGACGGAAATGGTTTCTCTTCCCTTTAAATCTACTCTAATGCCAGGCGTTAGTTTTCAGCCCTGAAATCCACAGCGTTAGTGTGCAGGGAGCCTCTTCCCTCCCACTCTCCACCCATTGACCCCTTCTCTCCGCCCCTGGGGAGCCTTCCTCCGCCCTCAGGGAGCCTTTACTCCGCCTTCAGTGCTCGTTTGCGCCACTGAGTGCGTTAGCGCCCGATAAGGTACCTTATCGCACAGTAAAGCACCATTATCGCGCGATAAGGTGCCTTATTGCACGCTAACGTGTCAGAGTGCACATTAAGACGGTTTAGTAAACATACCCCTTTATCTTCCTAGCATGTCCTGCCAAGACACTGATGCAGTCAATTCCAGGGTAATTGAAATCACCCATTATTATTATTACTGTGCTATAGCTTTTGTTAGCTTCCTTGATTTCTTTGTTCATTTTATCATCCATTGGCTTATTCTGGCCAGGCGGTCGATAGTACTCTCCCACTGCCATCGCCTTCCCCTTTTTACATGGAATTTCAATCCATAGAGATTCTACAGCAAATTTTGTTTCCTGTAAAACTTTAATCCTTTGTGACTCAATTCCCTCTCTAGCATAGAGTGCAACCCCTCCTCCAATTTGATCAGCTCTATCAGTACAATATAGTTTGTACCCAGGTATCACAGCATCCCACTGGTTGTCCTCCTTCCACCATGTCTCTGATATACCAATCATATCTAACCTCTCATTTAGTGCTACATATTCTAACTCTTTCATCTTATTTTTTAAACTTCTAGTATTTGCATACAAGCAGTTTATTCATATTAATCTGGCTATCAGTAGGCAGAGGTAATTTGGAATCTTAAAGCTCTGTCCTCTCTGTACTCAAGGGCATTGGGCTACTTTTGTCTTTATTGGAACCTCTCTGCTGATATTTATTTAACCGGCTTTATCATTTCAATCAAAGTGGTTTATATTGAAACTTAAACTTGGTATTGTACATTAAATAGAGACAATGATCTTTCTGAGGCAGTGGAGGGTTAAGTGACTTGCCCAAAGCCACCAGGAGTGCTAGTGGGAATCAAACCCTAGTCTTTAGGATCCCAAGCCAGTGCTCTTAACCATTAAGCTACTCTTCCACTCCTGATATGCCCTAGCTTCATTCTTTTGTTAGTATCCTTCAAGGATACATTGTTCAGAACCATGTGCTCTTGGGCAACTGTTGGCTCTTCCCTATTATCTAGTTCAAAATCGGTTCTATCTCCTTTTTAAAGTTTAATGCCAGCAGCCTGTTTCCATTCCAGTTAAAGTGAAGCCCATCCCTTTGGAAGAGCCCCTCCTTTCCCCAGAATCTTCCCCAGTTCCTATCAAATCGAAAACCCTTATCCTTGCACCATCATCTCATCTCAATTGCAGATCTCTCTCCAGAAGTAGCAATCCCCTTTTGTGAGCAAATGTAGTGAGAAGTACTGAGCATTTATGGCTGGCAAGGTCCACAGGAGGCCACAAACACCAGCAACAGACAAAACATGCACACACATCCCCCACACACTAACTGTCCTATAGCCCAACCCCCATGCATAGCACCTGCCTGCTATAGATTCCCACAGCACATGCCCAAGGTGGCAGCCAGCTTCACATCAAAGAGCAGGACACAAGGGGGAAGGGCTACATGACACTGTCTGCTCATCTGTATGAACATCACTTGTGCCTAGGGCATGGTGAGCAGGCACTGAAAAGAGCCCTGCTGTCCCTAATACTTGTGCATATGCAAACATGCCATGAGATCTATTCTGGGGGCATACTCCTTACCCATAACTGTCCTCAATCATACTTTGCAGGTATGAGTCATATTCCCTTGAGAAAACAGCTCTGATGTGCTTCTAGATGCAAAGAATGGAGTTCCAGACATAGCTGGAGCATATGACATTATCTACTGAGGGTCTGTGAGTACAAGGTCCTGTTTTACGTTTGCACTTTGCTGATATGGGATAGTGAGGTTTCTTAGAATTATTGGTAACTTTGATTGGCTACTTGAAGTTATATGAATTGCATGATTTTTTCATTCTTGTCCCCAGTGGTTTGGTGATATTGGGCAGGTCCAACCCCTGACACAGCTTCGGAGAAAATGCCCGGTGTTGGAGCCAGGACAGTGTTACAGCCCATTTCACAGCTAAGTTTAAGCAATGCCTGTTATTCACATGCCCAATCAGTGTTGTTGATGCTATTTGGTGATATTGTTGAATTGAGAATCATGCAATATATGCAATATTAATTATGCAACATTTGAAATATTATTAGTGTGTTATTAATGTGGAGGTTTTTTTGACCAGTGATGGTGGGTCCCTGCAGCCTATTTGTGCCAGTTGATGGCTCGTTTGTGTGGCTACTGTGGAATAGAGCCATTGTGTCGGCTTGGTGTTAACATTCACTATGGTCTTTTTTCTCCACTATTGGGTGGTGGTGTTACCTCAGTGCCATTTTTTTGTTTCGTTATGTATTTTTTTTGCACTGTTTTTTCTAATTTTTATGGAGTTTCAACCCCAGGTGCATTGAGGTTTGCATTTTATTTCTGGATGGCTTCCATCATCTGCCAAAGGACATCATACCACCATCCGGTTCTTTCCCTGATGGTACAATAAACCACCCGCTGACTCCACAATGTGGCACTTGAAAACACATCTGAGTCTCTGTCTATGAGCAGGTGTGGGGGCAGGAGAATGGACAGGTAAGTCAGTAGCAGTGAGATGGCAGTCAGGATGGGCCATGGGATGGCATGGAGGATCACATGCTGGGGCCAGAAATGAAGGAGAGGGTAGGTGGTGATAAATGGGAGCAGAATGTCAGGTGTGCAACAGCAGTAGAGATGACAACCCAGCACCCATATGGCAAAACTATCTAACATGTGATACACCAGCCAGGGAGCAGGAGCTATTCACCCTCCTATGTGGCAGGAGCGAGATGATCATGACCTACAATGGCAGTGATGCTGATGTCATCCGTGAACTGCAGCACCTGCCATTCCAGGGGGCTTAGTGCTTTCTGCCATTGAGAAGATGGCTTGGCATTAGCTGCCTTCTTTCCCTTTGCACTCTGCCATAGTACTTGTTACTTTTTTTCAGGTCCTCCACATCGCAGTTGTGGTGATGCACAGCATTCAGCTTGCAAGTGATCTTCAGCCAGCCACGCTATTGTGTGCTGGCATCCTCATAGCCAAAGAGGGAGGTGTGCCCCTTTATGATGAGCCCCAGGAAAATGGTGGTCTTTGAGGGCATGAAGTTAGCCTTATGGGTGCATTTTATGGCCATGTATGCGTACTGTGGCATCTGAATGGCTAACCATGAGGAAGTCAGAAGGCTATCTGTGCAAAGTTTTTAAAACATCCCACCCAAAAAAATAAGAGCAACCTGCCGGGAGTCACCATAACTGTAAGAGAGGTTAACCATGGATATTCAGCATATTGACCAGTAAGCTAAGGTAACCAGTTAAGTGGAATATAATAAAAATTATTATATAGTTATCCAACCCCCTATCCAATGCATGCTGTATATAGTAAAATTTTCACTGTAAGTACTATATATTTTGTTTCATGTACACCACTTTGACCCGGAGAAAAGTGGTATATATATCCAGCTAAATAAAGAAATAAAACCAACTAAATAAATATTGACCCTTGCGTGGTCAACAAGAAACCCAGGTAAATGGAATATCTCATTTATTATAGTTAACCAACACAACTAGGTAAATGGAATATTTCATGGCCTTCTTAATTCCTTTTTCTGGCCTGCACAAAATGGACACAAGTAAGCAGTGCTGCCCCCTAGTGTCCCTATGCAAGGAATCAGCATCACGAGATCACAGCCATGTTTGTATCAATAAAGAGGGCAGGAACTACTTTAGTAGACATACTCCCTAAAATGCATAATGTCAGACGGCTGCCTGGGTGAAAATCTTCACAGTCTTGGCAATGCATATATCTATACGATTTTGCAAGGTATTGTGGGCAATGTAGTTCATTCACACCAGACACAGCTGCTGACAATTATTTAGTTGTGCTCCAGTGGTAAAGCCAATAAGATATTTATTTATTTATGGGGTTATTTCTCCCAACACAGATATGCTTGGTAGCACATAAATTAGGTTACTTGCTTTCAGTGTTAACTTGGAAAAACAAAGTCAAAATCAGGAAAAACAACAAATGAAAAGCCACAAAGCAAGAAACAAACTGTTCTTTTCAGGTTAACTTCTGATTACTTCCCACATAGATACAGAAGTGATTCTCTCCTAGCTCACAAGCAATTAGGTAAGGCTTACTTGCTAGCAGTCACCAGCTGAAACCCCTTAGCTGGCTTGCCTTTCACTGTGTGGGTCAAATCCTGCTTCAGGAGCTTTTCTGAGTAGATTAAAGAACAAATTTGTATTTCTTTGTGATGGTTGCTGTACTTTATAACAGAAAGTTACCAACGGAGTTTAGATAGAGAGCAGTCCATATAAACAGGATCCTCATCTGCTATTATTCCCCCTTGTTCAACAAGCATGGGTTCAATATCATGGATTGGCACAGATGAATCTCTCAATGGAGCATTTCAGGAGAATACTTGTTTCCCTGCTGTCTTTCAAGGTTATAGCTAGGGCATAGATCAGTGTTCATACCTGAGCTTCCATTGCTGCTAGAGTTCCTCTCTATATAGCCTGGCCAGTATGTATTCCAGTTCTTATGTCCAGCCTTCCAATCCAGATCCCTGGACACTGGATCTCTCTTCACATACCTTCTGGCACAGGTCTTAGGGTCCCTTCCACGTGCAGCCGTCTCCCTCGCAGGTAGCCTCTGGTGATTCCTAGCTCTGCAGCACCATTCCTCTGGCTTTCCCCAGTCCAATGGTGTATGCTGGCCCTTGGAATACCTCCCAGTATACGTACTGCTTTGGACTCTTCTAGACCTCTCAAAGGCTTTTCTCTTCCTTCTTCCAAAGGGTCTCTTTCCCTCTCTGTCCGTCCGGTTTGGCTTCTGCTTCTGATGATCCTTCAGATGAAACTGATGATCAAACTCAAGCTGATTCTCAGGATACTGAGGACAATTCTCTGGATATCCAAGGTGATCATGAAGATGGTCATCTGTAGAATAAACTCTACTTTTAATTTGCTTAGATGAGTGCTCCCCCCTAATACAGCGCAGCTGTGCTGAATCAGGCCCTGCCCTTTGAGATGAGTGCTTAGGGATTACCTCATAGCCCTCCTGATTGAACACACGTTTCCCCACTTCAGCTCCTCTAATGGCTGTTGGAAACCTGGTGCATTCTGGGACTGGTAGTCTTTTATGGGAAAATTCTGTTTTCTTATTTCTACCAGAACTGACAGGTTGCTTGTTTAGAGTCACTTCACCTTTTCTATAGCTCCTTCCTGAACTATGATAAGCTTCCTTATCACATACCCCCCTGCTTAAGTTATTACAGACTGGTTTAACTGGTGAAACTTCTTTCCTACAGTCCGTAATACCTACGAGAGTGTTATCATTTTGAAGCTCACTTACTTCCTGACTGGCTTCAGGGACATTATTATTTACAGGCCTCTCCTTCCAAGACTTAAGTACATTAATATGGTAGGTCTGCCTACGCCCTCTTGCATTTTCTACCACATAAGATACTGGGCTCACTTGTTTAACAACCTTCCATGGCCCTTTCCACTCTACTTCAAATTTTGGAGCTGTACCTGCTACTTGAACCAAAACCTTTTCACCAATGCTTAATTGGCGGCTTTTGGCCTTCCTATCATACCACCCTTTCTGGCGCACTTGACTGTCCTGCAGGTTCCTCTCAGCAACCTGCGAGGTCCTTTTCAAACGTGCTCTCAAGTCACGTAGAAACTGTGGCACTTCCTGACTTCCCGGTTCAGGATCAATCCATTGTTCCCTCAAAATATCTAACAAACCCCGTGGAACCCTACCATACATCAATTCATATGGAGTTACACCTAGGGACACCTGAATTCTTTCCCTGCAGGCATATAAGGCAAAGGGCAATAACGTATCCCATTCTTTTACCTCTCCTGCTAACCCCCTTCTCAACATTTGTTTGAGAGTTTGGTTGAATCTCTCCACCAAACCGTTTGATTGTGGATGGTAGGCTGAGGTTTTCACGTGACGAATGCCAAAGGCATCCCAGACCTGGGCCAAATATTTGGATACAAAATTGGACCCTCTGTCAGTCAACACCTCTCTTGGGAATCCCACTTCACAAAACAATTTTACTAGCTCTAAAGCTATTGTTTTTGCAGAAACATTCCTCAATGGTATGGCCCAGGGAAACCTTGTCGCCTGATCTACCATAACTAGGATGTATTGGAAACCTCGGGGCGTTTTGACTAATGGGCCTACAATATCCATGGCAATGCGACCAATTGGGTCTGTGATAATTGGCATGGGAATCAAAGGCACCACCGGTGGGTGAGCCGCTGTAACTCGCTGACACGCTGGACATGCAGCACAAAACTGGGCAGTTTCTTTGAAAATACCTGGCCAGTAAAAACGCATAAGTATTTGATCCAGCGTTCCTTGCATTCCTTTATGACCTCCCACTGGATGATCATGTGCTAGTCTAAGTACTAGCCCTTTGAAAGTTGTGGGTACCACCAATTGTTTACGAATGGTCCCATTCCTGGGGTCCTGACTCTCTCTATATAATATGTCATTATCTAGTCTGAATCTGGGCAATTCCTCCCTGACCTCATGAGCATACTTAAAAGCTCGGGTGAGAGCTTGATCAGCTCGCTGCTCTTGTGGAAAGTTAGGAAACTTTGCCACTAACTCAGCTGGCACCCAGGGTAAACTTTGACCAGCTAACATCTCAGCCCTACCCTGTGCTCTGCAAAGTCTCTCACGCCGCTTTTGTGCTTTCAACTTTCTTACTTTACCAGATGATGGGGTTATTAAATCATCATGAGAGGGTAAGTCTCCTAATAACTCTGCCTGCTCCCCCTCCTCCTTCTGCTGGCTCTCTATCTTAGCCTGCGAGCGGGTGGATACAAGGCCCCTCTTATTACCCATAGTTTGGCCTTCTGGAAGCTGAACCATCTTTTTAGCTAGGGACTGAGGACTTCCAAAGAAAGGCCCAGGAGCTATTTCCATTATTAAACCTTCTCCCTCCTTCTTTCCTAGCCCTTCCACTAGACCCTGCTTAAATCTTGGCCAGTCCTTTCCTAGAACCAAATCAAAGGGTAGCCTAGGCACCACTGCTACCAGAACTTCCTCTTGTTCCCCCAGGCACTTAACCTTTAGCCTATAGGTGGGATGTGATGTTGCAGCACCATGAATGCACCCGATGTGAACTTGGCTTTCAGGGGTTCTAGGCACAAATCCTTCTTGGGCCTCTATTCTCTGCCAAAGCCTTTCTGACATCATACTCTGGTCTGCCCCAGAGTCTAACAAAGCATTTATGGTAATTCCTTGCACATCAACCATCAAAAGAAATCCTTCCTTGGGCTGTTCTAACTCCACACCCATTAAGCTAGTGTGTGACTGGCATCCTTTTTCTAAGTGTCCCCATTTTCCACACTTGAAACATTTCTTTTCACTCCCCTGTGTCATCTGGTTTGGCACAGTACATTTATTTTCAGAAATATTTTAACTATTTTCTTTTGTGATACAGCACATCTTGCCTCAGCACCTATCTTCAGAGGGCCACCCATTCTATGGCAAGCCTGCGTGGCTTCCAAGAATCTCTCTGCTAGCATGGTTGCCTCTCCAAGATTTTGGCAATTTTGCTGTATAAGGAAAGTGTGCAAATCTTTAGACACCCCAGACATAAATTGCTCAAGCATTATAATGTCTAATAACATTTCTACCGTCTTTTGCTCAGGCTCCAACCGTTTTACAGCTAAACCTCTGATTCTCTGACTCAGAGCCCTGGGTGTTTCCCCCACTTTCAATGTAGTAGCTCTAAACATTCGCCTATACTCTGAAATAGACAACCCTAGGCGATCCCTAATAGCAGCCTTTACATCCTTATAATTCAAAGCCTGGGCTGCTGGCATTGCTCTGTAAGCTGCAAGCGCCTCTCCAGTTAATGAGGTTGCCAGCCTTACTGCCCACTGGGTCTCTGGCCATGCTAATGCTTGTGCCACTCTTTCAAAAGACTCTAGAAAAACATCAACATTATCATCTGGAGTTAATTTCCCAAAACTAAATGTCCCAATCCCTTGATTGAGTCCCACACTGTCCACATGTGGTGTACCAGTATTTACTGCTGGTCTTGCATCTGTTCCACTTTGGCTCTGCAGCTGAACTAGGGCTTGCACCAGATCAAGCACTGGCTTCTGCTGGTCCATTAAGGCTTTCATAGCAGTGTCCTGTGCTTGCTGCGATAGCTCCTGTTGCCTGCTAAACTGGGCTGCCATCCAGCTAGCCATCTCCCTCGGATCCATCATGATCCCTGCAAGAAACAAAGAAAAAAAAAACCAAAGTGCACCACCTTCCAAACAGGTGTGTTTTTTTCTACTTTTTTTTTTCAATTACCCTGTGCTTACTCCCATCCACCACTAGACATGCCCAGGTACTTATTACCTTGTCTCAGTGATGAATCCAGCTCTGCACAGGGTCTTTTCCTCCTGGGACAGCTTTCTGGAACAACCCCTTTTCCTCCAAAGTGTAGTTGAGGGAAAATCTTTTTTTTTCCAGCTTTAAACTTGAACTTTAGTTGTAATCCTCAGCAAGTAAATCCCCTTTTGTGCAAAAGCAATCCGAAAAACTACGCCATTTGTCAGACGGCTGCCTGGGTGAAAATCTTCACAGTCTTGGCAATGCATATATCTATATGATTTTGCAAGGTATTGTGGGCAATGTAGTTCATTCACACCAGACACAGCTGCTGACAATTATTTAGTTGTGCTCCAGTGGTAAAGCCAATAAGATATTTATTTATTTATGGGGTTATTTCTCCCAACACAGATATGCTTGGTAGCACATAAATTAGGTTACTTGCTTTCAGTGTTAACTTGGAAAAACAAAGTCAAAATCAGGAAAACAACAAATGAAAAGCCACAAAGCAAGAAACAAACTGTTCTTTTCAGGTTAACTTCTGATTACTTCCCACATAGATACAGAAGTGATTCTCTCCTAGCTCACAAGCAATTAGGTAAGGCTTAATTGCTAGCAGTCACCAGCTGAAACCCCTTAGCTGGCTTGCCTTTCACTGTGTGGGTCAAATCCTGCTTCAGGAGCTTTTCTGAGTAGATTAAAGAACAAATTTGTATTTCTTTGTGATGGCTGCTGTACTTTATAACAGAAAGTTACCAACGGAGTTTAGATAGAGAGCAGTCCATATAAACAGGATCCTCATCTGCTATTATTCCCCCTTGTTCAACAAGCATGGGTTCAATATCATGGATTGGCACAGATGAATCTCTCAATGGAGCATTTTCAGGAGAATACTTGTTTCCCTGCTGTCTTTCAAGGTTATAGCTAGGGCATAGATCAGTGTTCATACCTGAGCTTCCATTGCTGCTAGAGTTCCTCTCTATATAGCCTGGCCAGTATGTAGTCCAGTTCTTATGTCCAGCCTTCCAATCCAGATCCCTGGACACTGGATCTCTCTTCACATACCTTCTGGCACAGGTCTTAGGGTCCCTTCCACGTGCAGCCGTCTCCCTCACAGGTAGCCTCTGGTGATTCCTAGCTCTGCAGCACCATTCCTCTGGCTTTCCCCAGTCCAATGGTGTATGCTGGCCCTTGGAATACCTCCCAGTATACGTACTGCTTTGGACTCTTCTAGACCTCTCAAAGGCTTTTCTCTTCCTTCTTCCAAAGGGTCTCTTTCCCTCTCTGTCCGTCCGGTTTGGCTTCTGCTTCTGATGATCCTTCAGATGAAACTGATGATCAAACTCAAGCTGATTCTCAGGATACTGAAGACAATTCTCTGGATATCCAAGGTGATCATGAAGATGGTCATCTGTAGAATAAACTCTACTTTTATTTTGCTTAGATGAGTGCTACCCCCTAATACAGCGCAACTGTGCTGAATAAGGCCCTGCCCTTTGAGATGAGTGCTTAGGGATTACCTCATAGCCCTCCTGATTGAACACACGCTTCCCCACTTCAGCTCCTCTAATGGTTGTTGGAAACCTGGTGCATTCTGGGACTGGTAGTCTTTTATGGGAAAATTCTGTTTTCTTATTTCTTCCAGAACTGACAGGTTGCTTGTTTAGAGTGTCACCGCCCCTCTCTCCCAGAGGCCTCAGCGTGGGTAAAGCGAGTGGGGTGATGTGTTCCTTAAGCTTGTGAACTTGAATTTGAGGCTTTGCAAAGCCTCCTGGGAATTGTAGTTCCGTGGCTTAAAGAAAAATAGTTGTGTACACGAATGGTAAGGTTTCAAAATGGATGTATTCCCTTCCCAGGGTTGGAATTTGACCTTTAGAACATCACAACAGAAAAGTCCATACTTCTGGTATAAGGTAACAAAGGAACCAAACAACTTAGGCAATGCTTATCTTCAGCTTAACAGAAAAATGAAATACAAAAACAGTTTTCCTCCAAACTTGCTTTTGGACTGTTTTTCTCCTGCAGCAGTGGTTATAGCAAGACTAGCACAAGGATTGTATATTATCTGATACCGTGTACGTACAGTCCATATAGGTTTCAGTGTCTGAAGTTGGATAAAATTCACATTGCATTTTATGCACGTTATCCTCAACTTCCTCCGGGGAGAACTCTGCCCTTTGCTCATTCACAGTGTTCCCATCCCCCAACAGTTTAGCTGAACTCAGGTGTTTTGCATAAAGCTCTCGGTCAGCTCTCTCACACAACTCTTGATACGTACAAGGGCTATTATCAAACTCCTCTGCAAAGCTATCTGGAAATATTCTTCTGTCTTCCAGCCACTGCTTATCCAGGGACCTTTCTTGGCTATAATATGGCTCCCTGTAAAACTCTTTCCTTTTAGTTTGCTTAGGGTTTCTTACAGGCAAAAACTCCTCTTCAGAACAACAAGTTTCCCTTCCACTATATTTAGTGTTAGAGGACTGAGACTGTCTTCTCAGGGGATTTAAAAGGTATTGCTTGCCTTTAGGAGAGTGGAGTTCCTCTGTGCTTTGCCCAGCCGTGTATTGCTTTCTCCGTCGTGGAATTGCCTGCTTCCTGGAGTCAGCGTGGCTTTCACAGCTCCCTTCTCTAGATGAGCCTTCCCAGGTAAGATAGGGTTTTTCCTCCCTTCTCTTATCCTGTCTTTCACCTTTTTCCCCTTTCTCATGCCATTCAATCCTTTCCGTCCTCTCAGACCTTGTTCTGTCTGTCGTGGTTCTTGCTCTCCTGGTTCCTGCCCCAGTTCCCTCCTCTCCCCTAACTAGAGGATTTTTAAGTGTGTTGCTTTTCCCGGTGGCTGAAACTCCGCCCCCCATCAGCTGTTTCTCTTTTGCTAATGAGCCATGTGTTAGCTCTTGGCTCGGGTGTTCCCTAGCACTGAGTGACCTCATTTGTTTGGGGTTTCTATGCCAACCCTTCTCTCTGTTTTGCTCTGAGCTGTCAAACATGCATTCATTCTAATATGAAGTCCCTGTTTCCCTGGGCTCTGACTCTTGTTCCTTATGACAAGAGTCACTTCACCTTTTCTATAGCTCCTTCCTGAGCTATGATAAGCTTCCTTATCACAATAAGTGCAAAGTGATGCACACAGGAGAAAAATTACCCGTAAGTGCTATGTTCCACATTAGAAGTCCAACATCCAGGAAAAGGATCTAGGTATCATCGTGGACAAACTGTTGACATTTTCTGCTCAGTGTGCCAGTGACAACAAAATCAAAGAGAATCTTAGCGATTATTAAGAAAGAAAGAGAATAAAACAAAGAATATAGTGCTATCTTTGTATCATTTCATGGTGTCACCGCAACTTGAGTATTGTGTGCAATTTTGGTCACCCCATCTCAAAAAAGATATAGTGGAATTTGAAAACATATAGAAAAGGACTACCAAAATATAAAGAGGATGGAATTGCTCTTCCATGAGAAAAGGCTAAAAAGATTAGGGTTCTTCAGCTTGGAGAAGGGATGGCTTATAGCAGTTATGATAGAGTGAAGTGAAGTGGAGTGCAATGGGTAAACACAGTTCAATTGTTTATTCTTTCTAAAAGTTCAAAGTCTAGGGGATATACCATGAAGGTACAAAACAGTACATTTAAAAACAGTAGAAATATGTTTTCGCTCAGTGCATACTTAAGCTTTGGCAGAAGTCAGTGTAGCTAAGTTTAAAAAAGGATTGAACAAATTCCCGGAGGAAAAGCCCATAAACTATTATTAACGTAGACCTGGGGAAAATCACTGCTTATCCCTGGTGATAAGTAGCATGGAATCTGTCCATGTTTGGAATGTGATAGGTACTTGTGACCAGGATAGACCACCGTTGGAAACAGGACCCTGGGCTTGATGGACATCTTCTCTGATCCAGTATGGCAGTTCTTACAGTATGTGTGTGTTTTCAGCCTACTGTATAAAGACAAAAAGGCACCTATATATCTTTAAAATACTAGCAATAGCCAACACAAATATCTGATACAATGACGTCAGACATTTACACCTACTTGGGAGCAGGCGTTAATGTTGGCATATAAAGTAGTCCATCAAACAGGAAGTTATCTGGTATTGCACAACATTCAAGGTGTTCATCTACTGCTTTGCCACCCAATGAACAAAACTAAACTTATACAGAAGATAAACAGCAGTCCATGGGCATGCAGCTGTCAAAGTATTATCCAGAAAATTTAAAACCCAAAAGTGAAAAAAAGGAAGGATGTATGAACAACAATCTGAAAGCTAATTCACTGTTGATCTTAGCAACACAGTCCCAGGAGTTTTGCCAGGATGATTGCCTGGCAATACTGCACCAAGCATAATTCAGGAGAAATAAAGTCATTGACTGATATTCCCTCTGGGCACAATACATTGTTAATGAGGCAGAACTCGTCTGGTCTTTTTCCTGGGAAAAAGTCCCAGGGGAAATGTGAACATAAATTCAAAACATTTATTCTAAAAGTGGCTTGCAATATGACCGAACACTGGATTTCCTTGTGCCTTTCATTGGGTTACCTCTTTCTCTTGCCCCTAAATAGTCATGGGTATCACCGCTACATGTCCCATTGCTAACCGGTTAGCATCGGGGAATTCTGACGGTCAGCTTCCTGCTTCAGCAGCGAACCCATATATTCAATGCAGGTGGCAGGATATGGCCACAACATTGAATATCCGGGTTTAGTGTTCAGTGGTGGTAACTAGATGCTGTAATCATGCTAGCAGCTGCCTCTGAATATCGGGCCCTAGCGCAAGTTTTTGACTGTAGTCCTGTTTTAATGGGAGTAGCTGTTAGCGCAGCCTGTGCTAAGAGTGCACAGTAAAATTGCAATAAGTGTTTTATGCACTTTAGCAAATATGCCCTTTTATGTTTTACCATTCTTTCTGTGGAAATAAAGGTCATCCTAAAATATTAGGCAATACATTTTTATTGAATTAGCGTTATACATTTCTAGACTATTTTTGGAACTATATTCCATCATTCTTCCTGGTAAATGTGATTTGATTTAATAAAGGTACTAATTTTTCAAACACCACTGAAACAAAATATTCTTCTTCTGATTCCCTAAGGCCTTTCTATAGGAGACCTTGAATTTTTCCTTTATTTGTTAAAAATTATTTTTCTATAGATAGAGGATAGAGAACAAATCTTTTCTGAATAAAGCAAATGTATTTTGCATAAAAAATTCAGATAGCCTAATGTGTCTTTGACTCATCTGAGCTAGATCTTAAAATTAGCATAACATAAACACTGCCTTCATACCAAGGACATATTGAAAAACAGAAGCTGCAAAGATGTTATCCATTTTTTTTCAAAGGCATATTTAAAAAGCATATTAAACTTCTTTGTTCAAGTGAACTAAAAGTTTAGTTTACTAACCATCTTTAGTACCATGCTCACTTTGTTCAGCAGAGCATTAAAACCTTTTAAAGTACACTAATTGATATAAAAGGTATTAATTCATAGGTTGATGCATGATCCGTTGATTTAGGGGTATGTTTACTAAACGACAGTAAAGGAGCAAGTGTACCATTAGTGTGTGCTAACTATGCATGTGCACACTTATCGTGTGCAAAAAGGCACTTTAGCACACGCTACTACTACTACTACTGAGCATTTGTATAGCGCTACCAGTCGTATGCAGCACTGCACAGACATGTAAGAGACAGTCCCTGTTCATCAGAGCGTACAATCTAATCAAGACAAAACACAGAAGGTGTACACAGGTGTAAAACAAGGGAAAAAAAAGGAGATCAGGTGAGTCATGATCCAAAGGCGGCAGCGAAGAGCTGAGCTTTCAACCTGGATTTGAAGAGGGTTAGAGAAGGTGCCTGGCGTACAGACACAGGTAGTTTGTTCCAGGCGTAAGGTGCAGCAAGGTGAAAGGAGCGAAGTCTGGAGTTAGCAGTAAGAGAGAAGGGCACAGATAGAAATAATTGGCCAGAAGAGTGGAGTTCCTGAAGGGGGTTGTAAGGGGAGATAAGAGAAGAAAGGTACTGCAGGAGCCGCAGATTGAATGCATTTGTAGGTCAGCAGGAGAAGTTTGAACTGCATGCGGAAACAGATTGGGAGCCACTGAAATGACTTGAGAAGAGGAGTAATGGGGGGAATGACGAGGCTGGCGGAAGATTAGCCATGCTGCGGAGTGTTGAACGGATTGTAGGGGAGAGAGATGATTCAAAGGGAGACCAGCAAGAAGTAGGTTACAGTAGTCAAGACGGGACATGATTAAGGAGTGGATTAGCATTTTAGTAGTGTGTTCAGAAAGGAAGGGGCAGATTTTGCTAATGATACAGAGAAAGAAACGGCAGGTCTTAGCTACGAGATGGATATGTGTGAAGAAAGAGAGAGAGGAGTCGAAGACAACCCCTAGATTGCGGGCCAAGGAAACAGGAAGGAGTACTGAGCTATCCACAGAGACTGAGAAAGGAGGAAGAGGAGGGGAGGTTTTGGGGGGAAAGATAAGAAGTTCAGTCTTGGCCATGTTCAATTTCAAGTGGTGGTTAGACATCCAGGCAGCAATGTCAGAAAGGCAAGCATAGATCCGGGTCTGGAGTGCCGGAGAGAGTTTAGGCTAGAGAGGTAGATCTGGGAATCATCAGCATACAGATCAAACGCGATCATAGTGACTACACGACAGGATATGTTTATCCTTGGCAGAACCCAAAACGCAGGTTGAAGAGGACAAATACGGTGGAACATTCTATAGTTGTGAATATTTCTACGATTCCTTTGTCAGACATTCAACTACGCGTGTTAAATATGGGATTATCTACAGTACCGGAAATTCGCTTTGACTGGTTTCAATTTCGTATAGATCTGGAGAGTTTTATGAGATAACTTCAATTGAAACTGTTTTTTGCGAATTCTGAAACAAATATACCGATGGAACAAGATTCTTTAAATTCTCGTCGGATCCCGATAACAGTTAAGTCAACCTGGATGCCACCAGGTCCTCCGCATCCAAATTTGATATTATTCCGAGATCTAGTATTGAAAGATATAGAAAAACTTGAGAATTCGAGACAAACCACTTCTCATCTTTTCATACCTGCAGAAGCTAAAGCTCTAAAAGAATTACAAAATAATTCAACCATAGTGATACGAAGGGCTGACAAGGGAGGAGCCATAGTAGTAATGGACAGATCGCAGTATCTTACAGAAGCAGAACGTCAATTATCTGATACATCAACATATCAAAAATTAGCTCAGGATCCTACACCTTTCCTTCAAAAGGAAATTAAGCAAGTTACCACCTGGGCCTTAGACAACAAACTTATCTCTAGGAAAGAAATGTGATTCTTGAATGAATCCTCCCCTTCAATAGCACGATTGTATTTAGTACCAAAAATACACAAGAATGTCAATCAGCCTCCAGGACGACCCATTGTTTCTACCCGAGGAACAACATTAGCACCACTTTCAGTATATCTTGACTCCTATTTAAGATCTTTGATGAAAGATATCCCTTCATACATAAAAGATACGTCACACTTTTTGAACATTCTTATAAATAACTCGCGGTTGGCATTAATTTCAGACATCATAATGGTAACAATGGATGTTTCTGCACTATATACCAGTATTCCCCAAGTAGCGGCCTATGACACCATTCTCTCTTCCTTACAAGAAGGGGAGATCTTTCCGCGGCACATCTTGAATTCTTGGAACAACTTGCTGCATTGACTATCTTTAATAATTACTTTGAGTTTGAGGGAACCATTTATAAACAAATATCTGGAATAGCCATGGGGGCCACCTGTGCCCCCTCAGTAGCTAATCTATATATGAATTTATACGAACAACAATGGCTTCCATCATCCCCATATTATAACCACATAATTCTATGGAAGAGATTTATAGATGATATCTTTTTATTATGGGATGGATCAAGCATATTATTACAAGAATTTGTTGATTGGTTAAATAGTGTTACCACTCATATAAAATTTACACACATTTTCAATGATCAAAGTATAGTTTTTTTGGATGTTACCATTCAAAAAGGACTAGAAGGGTGGAAGACATCTGTCCACAAAAAGTCCACTGATAGGAATACGATACTTCACTACAAAAGTAAACACCCAAAACAACTTCGTGATAGCCTACCAGTTTCACAATTTATCCGTTATAGACGGAATTGTTCAACCACTGAGGAGTATAAGAGACAAGCAAAAAGTCTCATTACTGAGTTTCAGCATCGGGGTTATCCCCTCCGGGTAGTAAAACAGGCCTATCGACGAGCCCTTTATAATAATAGAACCTTATTGCTTCACCCCCAAGGCACTTTGAGTATCGAGACTGGTGTTTTAAATTTCATCACCAAATTTTCACCTTTAAGTAGTGGCATTAAAAAAGTTCTTAAAAGACATCTGAATGTATTAAATAGTTTTTCATGTCTTCAAGGTCTTCAAATTCGATGCGTGTGGGCACGCCACTCAAATCTTAAAGAAAAATTGAGTCCAGCGAAGTTAAGACCCATAGTAGCCAATTACAACAATTCGGAAGGGGGACACAAACCTTGCGGACAATGTAATATCTGTCCCATTACGGAGGAAATAAACACTTTTTTATGTATCACGGGAAGGAGTACAAATTGAGACACTTTACAACGTGTGATACCGATCATGTGGTATATGCAATCCGATGCCCGTGTGACCTCCTGTATGTGGGCAAAACTGTCCGACCATTACGGGTCAGAATAAATGAACATAAAAGCAGGTTAAAACGCAAAGTTCAAGAAGCCCCTTTGGTGTCTCACTGTAGTCAGTATCATCATGTTTTTGAAGATTTAAGATGTTTTGTGATTGATGTGGTAACAACAGGTAGGAAGGGAAATTCTAGAGAAAAGAGTTTACTGATTCAAGAACAAATGTGGATTCACCGTCTTCAAACGGTTATCCCTGGAGGCCTTAACATAAAGGTGGATTGGAATGCATGCATCTAATACTGTTGGACACTGTTTAACAAATTTGCTATCTGAAAGATGTTTCTAGGAATACCTAAAAAGGTTTTTCTCACCCAAACCACGTATATAGTGACGTAGTGAACACGTGAATATCCATGGTCTTTAAAAACTCCACGCAAGTAGTTAAAGCCGCATGCGCGGCGTTTTTTGGACAACTGTGAAACATAGTGGAGAACGCGACATCGCATATCATCGAGTTTTTCAAATATACTTGTGGATTGTACTTCTGGGTGAGATATGGATGTGATTTTGCATAATTAACAACATTGACACGGCAAGTTGCTGTGAAGGATTTTTTGTATAAATTTCTATAAAATCTTTTTCTCCTCCCATAGAGATTGTTGAATGAAATCATTCCCCTGATGCAGATCCGAAACGCATGAGGGTCCCAGAAAGGTGGCGTTGGGAATGGCAACAATCCTTTGAAAGATAAGCACAATCTCTAATAATCTTTTTTGAAGGAAAAAGTAAAGGATGGTTAGATGAAAGAAATAAGCAGTAGCCACTCAAAACGTCTTTCAAATACTTTAAATAAGTCATATAAAAAAATTCTTAAATAAATTTCAAGAAATTTTAAAAGTGGAAACATATGTTACGGTCGTTGATGTATTTTAAGCAACGCTTTTGGTAACAAACTAATCCGAAAGTGTTTAGCTATGTAAATCTGAGACCGTAGTTTCCATTAAAAGTAAGAGGTGTGATAATTCACTGCAAAACAGCCTGAGCCATTTTTACTTATTTGTGGAGGGATTGACTGTTTTTGTGTATAGGTAACTTAAACCCTCTAATAAACGACCTACATAACTTGTAGAGGAGAAAAACAGACAATCGCAGAACTCAACAGAGATTTCCAATGTGCAGCAAGACAGGACAGGGAGAAGCACTACAATGACACTTGCAAGGAAATAGAAGCAGGAACTATTAGAGGAAGAACAAGATCAGCTTTCCTAAAGCTGCGAGAGTTAAAAAAAAAGTTCCAGCCTCAAATTGGAATGTTACAAGATGCTCAAGGTTCTATGTTGAATGATGCTGAGAAGATCAAGAAAAGGTGGAAGGAATATACAGAGTTTTTATATGATAAAGATCAAGTGGACCAACAGCCGTTTCAGCCTGTACCTTATGATCGGGAACCATTGGTGATGAAAGAAGAAGTTGAAGCAGGATTGAAAGCCTTATCAAAGAACAAAGCACCAGGCATTGCTAGCATTCCTATAGAAGTATTGCAGCAATCTGATGCAGCTGTTACCATACTTACAAGGCTCTGCCAAGAAATATGGAAGACAACATCATGGCCAACTGACTGGAAAAGATCTGTGTTTATACCAATAATAAAGAAAGGTGATCCAACTCACTGTGGAAATTATCGAACAATCGCTCTGATCCCACATGCCAGCAATATTCTACTGAAGATTATTCAAAAGAGACTACAACCATACCTGGAACAAGAACTACCTGAAGTGCAAGCAGGGTTCAGGAAAGGGCGAGGAACGAGAGACATCATTGCGGATGTGAGATGGATCCTTGAAAAGACTAAAGAATACCAAAAGGATATCTATGTGTGCTTTATCGACTATAGCAAGGCTTTTGACTGTGTAAACCATGAGAAACTCTGGGCCACATTAAGCATGGGTATACCAGAACACCTGATCGTTCTCTTGCACAATCTGTACATTGATCAAGAAGCAACAGTTCGAACGGAACAAGGAGAAACAGAATGGTTTAAAATAAGCAAAGGTGTAAGACAAGGCTGCATACTTTCCCCCTACCTGTTTAAATTATATGCAGAACAAATCATCAGAGAAGCAGGATTGCATGAAGACAACAGAGGTGTAAAGATTGGTGGAAGACTCATCAACAGCCTTCGCTATGCTGATGATACCACATTACTGGCTGAAAGTGAAGATGATCTGAAACATTTGCTTCTCACAGTCAAAGAACATAGTCTCAAAATGGGCCTGCACCTTAATGTAAAGAAGACAAAGATCATGACAATTGGCATAATCAACAGGTTCATTGTTGAAGGAGAAGAAATTGAAATTGTGAACAACTTTAACCTACTTGGATCAACTATCAATAAAGAAGCAACAAGCAGTCAAGAAATCAAACGACGCATTGCTCTTGGCAGAATGGCTATGAAAGACCTAGATAAGATTCTCAAGAGCAGAGATGTCTCTCTCCATACAAAGATTTGACTTGTTCAAGCCATGGTATTTTCAATAACATCATATGGATGTGAAAGCTGGACAGTGAAAAAGATAGACAGGAAGAAAATTGATGCCTTTGAATTATGGTGCTGGCGGCGAATACCATGGACTGCCCGAAGAACAAACCAGTCATTACTAGAGGAGATCAAACCTAAGCTTTCTTTAGAAGCTCAGATGACAAGACTTTGACTTTCATACTTTGGACACATTATGCGAAGAGAGAGATCATTAGTAAAAGACATCATGCTTGGCAAGATAGAAGTTCAACGCAAAAGAGGAAGGCCAGCAATGAGATGGATCGATACAATAACAGCAGCTACGGGTACCAGTCTGTTAACAATGAGCTGCCTGACTCAAGACCGAACACAATTTAGGATAGCTATCCAGAGGGTCGCCATGAGTCGACTCCGACTCGATGGCACTTAACAACAACAAAAGCCAAGTGAGGGAAGGGTATCGAGGGGAAGGTTGTGGTCAATGGTGTCAAAAGCAGCAGAGAGGTCAAGAAGGATGAAGACAGAGTACAGGCCATTGGATTTTGCCAGGAACAAGTCACTGGAGACTTTGACAAGAGCTGTTTCATTTGAGTGTAAAGGACAAAAGCCAGACTGTAAGGGATACAGGAGGGCATGAGAGGAGAGGAAGTTGAGGCAGCAGCGGTGAACCGCACATTCAAGTAGTTTAGAAATGAATGGAAGGAGAGAAATGGGACAATAATTAGAAGGACAGGTGGGGTCAAGTGAGGGTTTCTTGAGGAGGGGTGTGACTACAGCATGCTTGAAGTCTGCAGGGACATTGAGAGCGAAAGGTTGAGAATATGAGAGATGGAAGGGACAACGGTGGAGAAGATCGGGCTTAGGAGATGGTTGGGGATAGGATCAGAGGAGCAGGTGGTGAGTTTTGAGGAAGAAAGAAGGTTGCAGTTTTTTCTTCAGAGATCTCAGGAAAGGAGGAGAGGGTAGCAAGGGAAGGGGAGTGGAGAGTTGGGAACGGAGACGGGGAGGAGGGGAAATTGCTGGGTTTGTGGGGAATTGGAGGGTGATCTTGTGGATTCTGTCATGGAAATAGTCAGCCAGGGTGTGGGCAGAAAGGGAGGGAGGTATCAGGAGCAGAGGCACTTTGAGGAGAGAGCTGAGAGTGGTAAAGAGAAGGCGAGGATCAGAGGCAAGAGAGTTAGTCAGATGGGCTAATGGCACCAGCAGCGTAAAGTGCCCTATGGGTGGAGAGAAGGCATGCACAGGGCGGAGAGTGGGGGGTCAATGGGCTGGGAGTGGGCAGGAACAAGGCTTGCTCCCTTAAAGCAGGCACCTTAATGGCAGGAACCCTAAGGCAATTCAAAACCAGGCAGACTGGATGTTTTTTGAGGAGAGAGAGCCTATTTTACATCTGCAATGTGATGCACAGACAGCGGAGCCCAAAAGAGTGATAGTAGTGCTCCATTAGCAACAAAAGCATAGTGCCCAAGTATGAAAGGGCACTATGTTGATGGTGCAAATGGGGGCAAAGGAGGTGGCACATGGGTCATGCAGTGGGGGCTGCTGGTGTATAGTGGGGACCAGGCAGCTGCCTAGATGGCACATAGGAACAAAAGACTACAAAATATGTCAAACTGTGTCAGACCAAGGTCCATCATCCCATCTGTGTCCAACTGTGCATAATCTAGGTCACAAGTACCTAGCAGTTCCTCAAAAGACACACAGGATCCCCAATAACTGTAATGGGGCAAGCAGTGCATATCTTGGGTCCTCTGTAACAATGGTTTATGGACCATTACCCAGAAACCCATCCACACTTTTTCAAACCCAGTTACACTGACAGCTTTTACCACATCCTCTGGTAATGGATAGCAGGGTCTGATTAGCATTGACTGAAAAACTATTTTCACCTAGAAGACCCAAATGGGTTACACTGTAGCTGCATTGTAGGTCCCCTAGTCTGTCCACAGTCTGATGTCATAAAAAAGGGACCTATGGTTACCTGTTCTACTCTTCCAGCCAAATGTCCATTAGCACCCCTTAACGCAGCACATCCTGTTACCGCCCACTAAGTGTCCACTAGCACTCCTTAATGCCGGAATGCCTCCAAAATTCCCAGCACACTTAGCACATGGTAACCCCTTATCACTGCCATTACCGCACGGAAAAGACTGCTCCTTTACCGCCGTTTAGTAAACATGTCGCTAAGTGTCTCACTTTAGTATGGTGCACGGTGGTTAAAATGATGGACCAGCCATTGCCAGGACCGATCAATCCTGGCCATGTCATTGTTGAATTCCCCCCCCCCCCTCACCCTGGGCAAAGAATAAGTGATCTTTCTGGCCCATTATTAGCTAGCTAGGCCAGGAAGAGGATGTTAGTACCTCCAAAACTGGGGTTTCAGGCTCATGTTGCTAATTTGCTAATATCCCATGCATAACATCAGCACACGCGTTGCAGAGAAATGTGTGCACACACATCTTTAGGACAGTACGTGTGCAATTCATAAGGCAGAAGTGGGCCAATCTGAAATAATTGGGTGGCTTCTACTGCTGCCTTTTCTAAAATGTCTCTTACAGAGAGGCAGCATCCCAATACAACAAATACAACAGAACCCCTGAATAAGATGTCTCCAGAAAAAAATGTTATATATATAAATAGACCTCAAGTGTAAAGAGCTTATATTGCTTCTAGCAAAAGAACCAAAAGAAACTTAAGGCTACACAGCCAGGATTGCTCTAATGTCATCATTGGTCCATCACAAGCTCCATCACCCAGAGCTGGAATAAATTTGTAACTAAATATCTTTTTGAATTTATTTTTGTAAAGCATATTAATAACATCCATAGTGTGGCTGCATTCAGAGTGCCACCTGGCAGAATACTTGTCTCTTGGCACAGGCGGCTGGGGTAACAAGGTTGCTACTATGGGACCAGGGGATCTTATGGGGTTCCTTGAGGGTTCAATGGAGGTGGTCACTGAGAGGACCACCTTTCTGGTTACATTGGCCCTCAAACCAGATAAGGGTTTAATTCTTCATGCATACTTCCAGAATTTGAATGAGAAGTTCATGGGCTCTCAGGTTAGAATGTTCCCTGACCTATCTCGTGCCACCATGTTAAGAAGGAAGGAGTTTCTGGGCCACCGACCCAGAGTCCTCTCCCTGGGGACTTTGTGTTGAGATTTCTCTTTCTCTGTCATGTTACTTACCAAGATAAATCTTATCCATTCTTTGAGCCAAAGCAAATTATGGAATTCTTATTAGCTAGGGAAGAGCCGAAAGAAAAAGCAGACTCCCATACAGCTGGAGTATAAGTCTCCATCTGCCTTTATTGAAAGTATTTCTGTGTTCACTTTAAGGCATCTATGTGTGTTCTTGCTGTAGGATTATTGCCTGTAGCCCACTTCTTTTCCTTTAATTGTGGATTAATGTGATTATGGTTATTGATTTTGTTTTTATATTTTTTCCCATTATCTTATGTTGACCATTTTTTATTTCATTTATGTTGATGTCTGGATGTATATTTATTAAGCCATTTTGGACCAGCATATGTTTTACATACATAAGGTTTCCATACTTACTGCTCAACTGCTTACTAATTAATGGTTATAAATGCAATTGAACTATGTTTAGCTATTATCGTTATGTCAAAAAACGTTATATACAGATTTTTTATCTGAGATCTAGTTAGTTTAATAGGTATTCATAGTTTGCTGATTTTGACGGTACTGGCGGCTCAACATAAAAAGATTACAAAAAAATAGTAGCTTATAATGCTGTAATAGCTACTATTTTGCAAATAAAAGTATTTGTAGACTTTAGAAAATAGGTTTAGATAACTGTAAGTTACTTAGGGGTATGTTTACTAAACCGTCTTAACGTAGCAGCGGTGACGTTATCGCGCGATATGTAAGGTTATAGAGTGATAATGTAACATTATCACGCGATAATGTAACATTCTCGTGCGATAACATCACGTATCGCACAATAACGTCGGCAGCTGCGTTGAGGTGCGCAGAGGGAGGAGAAAGGCACCCCAGAGGGTGGAGTAAGGCTCCCCAGGGGCGGAGAGAAGGGGTCAATAGGCGGAGAGTGGGCAGGGAGTGGATCCATGCACACTAACGCTGTGAAAAAAAGCTCTGAGAATTAGTGACATTGAAAACCTCGCGCTAGGCACATTTGCAGGACAGAGAAACCATTTCAGTCAGCAATGTACAGCAAAGGCAGGGAAACCCAGAAAAGTGATAGTAGTGATACATGTGCAGGAACCAAAAAGGCAAATAAACATATAAAATGACCATAACCACATTTGAAATCCCAATAACCAAGCTGGTCAATAGTGATATTAATGATAAACATAAAGCAACACTACTGACAAAGCGTAAAAAGGAAGATATCATGTTTGGAAGAGTCTATGCTCTGTCCCCCTACAAAGTGAATGATCCCACATTGAAATAGCGGTGATCAGGGTTGTTGTCGTTTATATTGGGTAGGTTTGTTATGGCGTGCACATGTGCAACAACAGCAGAGTGGACACATAGGAAACATCAAGTGTACTGATGCTGTAAATGGGATACAAGGGGCTGCAGGTGGCACATGCTGTGGTCCAGCTGGGGCACAGTGCGGACTAGGCAGATGCCTAGGTGGCACCTAGGAATGCCGAAACTGTAAAGCAGCAAGACAGCAACTGACGAGGGTCCAACATGGGCATGAGTGTGTGTCCCACAGTGTCACAGGGAATATTACCCAGCAGGTACCCTACAAGGGCACATAGCATTGGCAGGCGGTGCCGGGGGGAAGTGTGCATGTCCATGTAGGCACCCCTACCCGAGAACCCATACCATAGGCAGCTGCCTACCGGCACACTGGATGGCCTGGGACCATGCACCACCAGCACCACTGGCATAAGGGCATGTCAGCATGGTGGCGGAGGGGTGCTGATGGCGGAGGGGTGCTGGTGGCGGAGGGGGCAGTGGCATCTGCCCACAGCAGACCACGGTTAAGCCCCGTTTAGGTGGGTGCCATGCACTGCAACAGACAAGGTCTGTCTGACGAACAGTCATGGTATCCCCAGGGAATGTTTGGCCCCTGTGGCAACAGTTTGGTGCAGTACACACAGCCAGTGTGTTGAGGGGCAGAAGGTCACAAGTTGAAGTCCCAGCTGTGCCTCCTGCAAACCATGTCCCTGTATTTTATCCAGTACTAAACTGTGGTAATAAAGACAGAACAGTTATTGCAGATAAAATAAACATGCTGGAAACGCCTATATGTTACCCTACAGAGCAAAGATACCATAAACATGTGCAATCCCTAGAGCAGAGTTTCCCAACTGCAGTACTGGAGGGCCAAACACCATTCAGGTTTCATGCTGTCCCTAATAAATATGCCTATGCTGCATTTGTATTCATCGCCCCCATTGTATGCAAATATATCTCCTGCACAGGGCCGGCCCGTCCATTGAGCAAGAATGTTTTTTGCACAGGGCCCCGCGTTTCAGGGGGCCCCGCGGAAAAAACATTCTACATTAGCAAAAGCAGATTTTTAAAAAAAAACCCGGCTGCTGCTGCCGCTGCTGCTGCTGCCGCCATGGCAGCGGCAGAATCAAATGTCCTGCCGCGGGGCCCCGCCTGCCCAGCAGAGCCTCCCAGCAGCATCACCTCCTGAGTCCCTCCCAATGCGCGGGCTTTCAGAGCCGCGAGAGCTTCTCTGACCTCTCGCGGCTCTGTTAATCCCGCCGGGGCTGATGGGAAATCCCATCAGCCCCGGCGAGATTAACAGAGCTGCCAGAAGAAAGGGAAACTCTCGCGGCTCTGAAAGCCCGTGCATTGGGAGGGACTCGGGAGGTGATGCTGCTGGGAGGCTCTGCCGGGCAGGCGGGGCCCCGCGGCGGGACATTTGATTCTGCCGCTGCCACGGCGGGAGTGGCAGCAGCAGCCATTTTTTTTTTAAATCTGTCAGGGCTGATGGGGGGAGGTGGGTTAGGACTGGTAATGGGCTATGGGGGGGGTTAAGGACTGATAATGGGCTATGGGGGGGCTAAGACTGGAATTGTGAAGAAGGGGGAGGTGGGTTAGGACTGGTAATGGGCTATGGGGGGTTAGGACTACTAATGGGCTATGGGGGGCTAAGACTGGAAGTGGGTTGATGGGGGAGGGGGGTTAGGTCTGGTAATGGGCTATGGGGGGGTTAGGACTACTAATGGGCTATGGGGAGGGGCTAAGACTGGAAGTGGGCTGATGGGGGCTTAGGACTGGTAATGGGCTATGGGGGGCTAAGACTGAAAATGTGGTGATGAGGGGGCTTAGGACTGGAAGTGGGCTGATGGGGGCTTAGGACTGATAATGGGCTATGGGGGGGCTAGGACAGGTAATGGGCTGGGGGCGGCTAGGACTGGAAATGGGCTGAGTGGAAGGAGGGCTTGAACTGCAAATAGGTGATGGGGACAGGGGCTTGGAATGGAAATGGGCTGTGTGGAAGAAGGGCTTGAACTACAAATAGATGATGGGGAGGGGGGCTTGGAATGGAAATGGGCTGTAAGGGAAGGGAGCTAGGACTGGAAATGGACTGAGTGAGGGGGGGCTAGGACAGGAAATGGGCTGATGGAGGGCTAGGATAGGACTGGAAATGGGCTATTGGGGGGACTTGGATTGAAATGGACTCATGGAGGGGCTGGAACTGGAAGTAGGCTCATGGGGTCTTGGATTGGAAATGGGCTGAGTGGAGGGAAGCTAGGATTTGACATGGGCTGATGATGGTGGGGCTAGGAAAGGACTAGAAATGGGCTGATGGGGGGCTGGGATTGGAAATGAGCTGATGGAGGGACTTGGATGGGGGAGCTAAGACTTGAAATGGGCTGATGGGGGTTAGGACTGGTAATGGGCTATGGGGGGCTAAGAATGAAAATGGTGGATGGGGGTTAGGACTGGTAATGGGCTATGGGGGCTAAGACTGAAATTGTGGTGATGGGGGGCTTAGGACTGGAAGTGGGCTGATGGGGGGCTTAGAACTAGTAATGAGTTATGGGGGACTTAGGACTGGAAATGGGCTGATGGGGGTTAGGACTGGTAATGGGCTGGGGGGGGGGGGTGGCTAGGACTGGAAATGGGCTGAGTGGAAGGAGGGCTTGAACTGCAAATAGCGGATGGGGACGGGGGCTTGGAATGGAAATGGGCTGTGGAAGGAAGGCTTGAACCAGAAATAGCTGATGGGGAGGGGGGCTTGGAATGGAAATGGGCTGTGAGGGGAGGGAGCTAGGACTGGAAATGGGCTGAGTGAGGGGGGGCTAAGACAGGAAATGGGCTGATGGAGGGCTAGGATAGGACTGGAAATGGGGTGGTGGGGGGCTGGGATTGGAAATGAGCTGATGGAGGGACTCAGATGGGGGAGCTAGGACTGGAAATGGGCTGATGGTGGGGCTAGGATAGGACTAGAAATGGGTTTATGGGGGCTGGGATTGGAAATGAGCTGATGGAGGGACTCGGATGGGGAGCTAGGACTGGAAATGGGCTGATGCGGGGACTAGAAGGGAGCAGATGCTGGGTGGGGCTGGAACTATAAGGGAGCTGATGTTGGGGGAGGATTAGAATGGGATAGAGTTGGGAGAGTGAAATGGAGAGGGAAAAATATTTTGTGTGGGAGGGAAGACAAATCTACAATTGGCTGGATATTGGGATAGTAAGTGGGGATTGAGGATGGCGGGGTAAAATTTGAGTGGATGAAATAGGAATGAGGAAAGAGCAAAAGGAGAGAGATTAGTATGTTAAAGTAGATGTAGAGAGAGAATGGAAAAAAACTAGAAGAGTAAAGAAAGGACAAATGGACAGCAGACGATGGAGAGTTAGCAGAAGACACGAAGAAACCAGAAGAAAGTGGCTGGAGCAATTGCAACTGAAAAAAAAATGCACAAAAGGTAGAAAAATATCTCTTTATTGAATTTATTAACTGAAATATGTCATCTCTGGAAAATGTGCATCATTAACGTCTGCGCTTTGTTTAGTATAAGAGGAAATTAATTTATAGTTTTATTTCTACAGTGTTGTTGGGCTTTTGGGGTTCCCAGTTTAATTATTGTCTTCCTGTTTCTACATTGTGATTTCTTGTTTGGTGACGGTCTATGTTCTGCACGTGTAACTGAGCTGAGGTATTCTGTTTATGTAATTCCTATTTGACATTGCCACTTGTTCTCTTTCCCCAGTAGATCATGTATTGTTGTTCTCTGAAATGTATTGGTTTAATATTTGTAGTGTTGCCTTTTGATAGGTAGGGTCTTGTGCTTTGTGAGTCCTGGTAGTGCTGTTATGATATGGCGGGTTTGCTATGGGTTCTAAATGGGCAGTGTTTGTAGTAGTTCCTAATGTCCTGGCAGTTGGCACTTGCTTATAGTAATGTAGAAATCTTTTAGTCTTTCTTTATCCATACACTCATTAAGAGGCATGTCTACTAAAAGTTAGTGTATGGTAACATTATGCAAATATTTATGCAAATTAGGCCCTTATGCAAATGAAGCCCGCACCGAGTCTCCACACATGGCCCCGCACCCCCCTTGCGCCGCCCCTGCTCCTGCATATTCATTAGGGACAGCATGAAAACCTGAACAGTGTTTTGCCCACCAGGACCAGAGTTGGGAACCTCTGCCCTAGAGCAGCGGCCAATAGGAGCAGAAACACCCACACCCACAGGCTCCACTATCCAAAGCCTCATGGAGAGTCAGGCTGTTGGGCCCTGCGTGGAGCAGCATCTCACAATACTGGCACCTGCATACCTTAGCAATGCTATCCTAACTTGGGAACACGTTCCAGATATATCAAAAGGTTGCTATGATTAATGTCAGCTAACAAATCCTAAGTTAAAACACGATTTGTTGATAGAGATTCATCATAGCAACCTTTCTGATATCTGTGGAGTGTGTTTCAGTTATTGCTTCTGACAGTGTTTACCACCCCGGGGAGTGACCCCAACAGTATTGCGTAGCATAGCAATGCCCGCGCTGTGCCCAGGACTGGTGTGGCGGCCAGGGCTGCCAACCACCTCTATCCATGCACAATGCTGAAATAGGTGTGGGAGTGGGTGTATGTTTACCCAGTGTGTTGTGGCTGCTTACACCTTACTGAGCCCACAATGCTTGCACTGTTTCCAGTGTTAGCCTGCCAATGTGCATAATGAGGATCAAGGTACTGTGGGTATAGCCCGGAGAGGGCAGCCTGGGCAGGATGCATCTGTACAGGGGATAGGGCAATGGCTGGGACATTGTAGTGCCCGACCACCACCTACGGACAGGGTGGCCACAGCATGTCATGCTTGGAGGTCACTCTCACCCCGACTGAGCAGTGACCACGGCATGGCTAGGTTCCCCCATAGTGCTATGCAGCATTTCTTTTAAGTGATGTTTATGGGTTCTCTTTTCTGGGACCCAATCGCTGATATACCTGCTAGGTGTGTGCGCTCACATCCCATTTTTGAGTGCACACAGTTCCTCCAGGAACATGCACTCTATACTAGCTAAGCAGATTGTCTGCAGTTAGTGTGTGTATGGCTGAAGTACCTTGCAGAGTGGAGACTGACAGTGCCCACTGCTGGTCAATGTCAGATGGTGGTGGGGGGCATCTGAGTGTATACAGGCCTGTTTGCCCGTGCCATGTGTGATACAAACAGATCTGCATCCATTGCTTTGGAGTGTGCCCTCTCCCCTGCAGGGCTTGGGTAGCTGTTCCTGCAGCCCTTCATCATGTCCCTCCACTGCTGCCATTGCAAAGAGGTAGAGTGTGCGGCTGTTGGTAGCAGATCCTGTTGGCCCCCACCCAGGCCCTGAGAAGGTGGGTCTGTAGGCGCTGCCCCCAAACCACATGTGGGTCCAGACACCCCCCCCCCCTTCTCTATAGGGCACAGTAGGTGATGGCAGCACAGATTGTAGAGATGTGCAGACTGTTACATGCAGCAAAAGAGATTGCCCCTGGACACCATATCAGATGAGATCCCTGAGGGATTGAACTCATGACCTCTGGCTTGTTGGTTATTGTATTAGCCAGTAGGCTACAGCTCTATACACCTTATTCTAGCACTGCCACGAAGTTAAGGTTACCGTGTGTAAACAGCCAACGTGCCTCCTATTGGGCGATACACAGTGCATGCTACATGGACGCCGGCACACACACCTCCCTATATGGCATTGCTCACGTTATCGTTGGGAGTTTCGCTGGCAACATTAGGATGGTGTACACATACCCCATAGCAAATATCAGTGTGTCCACCAAAAATGAACCATCACCTCAGCTGGAAAGCCTAAGGTACCCTGTAAAGTGCCTTAGCTGTGGGTCTACCCGACCCCGGTAAGCACAGCTGACATTTACTGGGTTGACCCGCAGTTGCTGTGTAGTCAGCCTGTGCTATGAGAAAAGGCATAGCACACTGGTTAATACGATGCCCTCAGAATCACTGCTTATGGGTTTGAATACCCACTGCACCAACAGCAAGATGAGTGTTAGTAACAGTCAGACACATCTTCACAAACCGTGACACAAGTTTAATACAATATAACCTTTGTCCAGTGCCTCTAAAGAGAGGCTTGGCATGGAATTGCTTCGCTGAAAGCACATCATAAGGCGCCCAAAGCTGAGATGTAGCAGATGCGGTCCAGGCCAAACGGCATAAGTAATGCGATGTTGTAAACTAAAGGCAGCCACCATAGCCGCCAATCACAGTATTCGACATGTAGTCATGCGGCCCCAGAGATAGTTTTACGTGTGGCGTCCGTGACACTCGCACGTCATGTGGGCGGCAAAGTAGGGCGCGGCACGGCATATGCACGATACAGTGCATGTGCGGCATGCATGTGTGCATCATCAACACATGGGCATCCCCCAAAATGGCGATGCGATCCCGCAAGCCAGCCTTTAGCTGCTCCGACCTACAACAGCTGGAAGCCCTAATATGCACCAGGCAGCTGCGGCTCTTCCCAGGCGCCTCAAAATGTCAGGATTTGGAACGTGTCAGGAGGGCATGTGTGCGCATCACAAGTTGCTTTTACCGTGTAGCAGACTACCCACGTGAGGTAAGTGTATGATATGCACCACATGTGCGAGACATGTGTATGTGGGCAAACCTGTGATCAAGCTATCTGTGTATGTTGCTGTGTGCACATATGCCAATCCCCAGGAGCCATAGACATGAAAGCTGAGGTGCAGAGGTTAGTGCGTTGTGATGTAAGCTGCCCCTGTTTCAGTGCACACCTCTGCCGAACCCCCAGGATATGCAGCCCCCATGACAGGGCTATATTAGGCATCCCTGTGCCATGGTGGCTGATGCTATGACACATTACCAGCTCTGGCCAATCCCCAGGAGACATCTGACCTGAACACAGAGGTCAAGTAGTCCTCATGGTGCACTGGTAGTTGCTGCAGTCAGAGTACCACAGCCCTGCCCCATCCCCAGGAGGCATCAGATCTGATGACAGAGGTCCAGCAGTCATCCTGGTGGTATGCTAGTTGGTGCTGTTGATGTGTGGAACAGCACACTTGGCCCCGAACGCTCACAGACCTGCACACAGGGGTATATCAAACATCCTGGTGTCAGGGTGGGTGCTCCAGTTGCAGTTTCACAGCTCTGCCCTAAACCCAGGAGGCCACAGAGCAGACCTCACAGGTCTATTCTACATCCTGGTGTTATGGTGGTTGTTCTTGTTGCAAGTTCCCAGCTCTGCCCTAACCCCAGGAGACCCCAGACCAGACCTCACAGGTCTATTCTGCCCTAACCCCAGGAGGCAGCAGAGCAGACTACACATGTCTATTCTACATCCTGGTGTTATGGTGGTTGTTCTTGTTGCATTTTACCAGCTCTGCCCTAACCCCAGGAGGCCTCAGACCAGCTGACACAGGTCTATTCTACATCTTGATGTTATGGTGGTTGTTCTTGTTGCAGTTTCGCAGCTCTGCCCTAACCCCAGGAGGCCACAGAGCAGACCTCACAGACCTATTCTACATCCTGGTGTTATGGTGGTTGTTCTTGTTGCAGTTTCCCAGCTCTGCCCTAATGCCAGGAGGGACCAGACCAGCTTACACAGGTCTATTCTACATCCTGGTGTTATGATGGTTGTTCTTGTTGCAGTTTCTCAGCTCTGTCCTAACCCCAGGAGACAGCAGAGCAGACTACACATGTCTATTCTACAGCCTGGTGTTATGGTGGTTGATGTTTTTGCAGGTTCCCGGTTCCGCCACATCCCCAGGAGGCAGCACATCAGATTCCAGTGGTCCACCAAGCATCCCGGTGTAATGGTAGCTGATGGTGCAGGTAACCAGCTCCCCCACACCCCTAGGTGTCCGAGCACGCACCACAGAGGCTGCATCAGCGTCCAGATGACATGGTGATGGGTCCTATTGATGTGGGACGGCCTGCCCAACACTGAGGTGTGTGCTGGACGGCACTGAGGGTATGAAGTCACATCCCCTGTAGACCACAATTGGAATGCCCCACATGCCATGTTGCTCTCATGTCATGGCAGGAGATGACAGGGACATGGCATGGGGTGGCTGTGAGGTGGCCCACAGTGCACGTAGGTGTCACAACACAAATGCGCTGGCCACAGCTAGTATGGGACCTGCTGCCCATAGCAGGAGCGGCCCCCATTGCACACAGACATGTGTGCCATGTGGTTCACCATGGGCAAGGATAAAGGGCCCTAATGTTTGTAAACATTGCTTATCCCCCCAGGTAGAGGACCTATGGAAGAAGGGCAGAGAGATGTGGCTACACTGCCCAGGGAACCTCTGCCGCATGCAGTGGGAGGCAAAGGCCGGGAGTGACGGTGAGTGTCCCAGCCTATGCATTGCACCACATCATGTCCCAGTGACACGGCAGTCTGTGATGCCACATACAATGTGTCTGTGCTGTAACAAACACATGACGCCCTGTTCATTCCTGCTTTCTCCACAGAGGCTGCAGATGCTGGGGAGGGGACCTCTGCCCACACACCTCCTGGTAGCAGCCCCCTCACACCACTGGAGGGACGGAGGTGGAGGACATACCAGCAGCAGCGGAGGATGCCATGGATGTGGGGGACGAATACATGGAGGGTGGGGAGGGGTGGGTGGAGGGGATGGCGGAGGGTGCTGTGGAGGTGGAGTGGGAGGGCGAAGAGGGTGAGGGGGAAGGTGGCGGGGAGAATGAGAGGTCCAGCCAGGGCGGGGAGGGCAGGTGGGCCATGTCGGGTGGGGACGGGGAGCCTGTGCCTGAGGGCGGATGCATGCCACCACAGGGCACTGGGGGCCCCTGCCACCAGCCCCATGTTCATGGCCACGGTGTCAGGCCAGGTGTGGGACCCCCACACATTGCCATGCACAGAGCCCACATAGATGCCACCACCCAGACCATAGCCACATGGTGTGGATGTGGTGGCAAATGTGTGGGTCTCCTGTGTGTGGCAATGGGCACCATTATGCGGACCCTGAGAGACCATGGCCATGCCATCAGACAGATGACAGCTGCTGTGCAGGGTATGGCTGAGGTGATGCACCGCCAGCATTACCATGGCATGTTCACGGCACATCCCCAGCCATACCCCCACGGTGGGCCCCCGGGTGTGTGACCCACATATATAGCTATGGCCATCTCCCAGTGGCAACCATAATAGCAAAATGTATCCTCACTAACGTGTTAGATGGATGTCCATGCTGTGCTAACGCTAAATGTGAACTCGTTTTTAAAGTTGATCCACCTGTGGGAGGCTGTTGTGTTTAACGTTATAACGTTTGTATGGCACCTACCAACACAAACATTTATTAAAACACTGTGTAGGCAGCCAAATTATGCAATGGTCATGTGTCCTTTGTACATACATGATGTAGTTGTGAGTGTGACACCTGTGTGCATGTCCCAGTGTGTATTTGTACAACATACATTGCCCCTGCACCACAACAGACTGTGTGGAGCACCATGTGCGCTGACGGATGCATCCCCTGCTGACATCTTGATGTAACCATCTGCTGCACCATCCAACAGACATGGACACATGCACGTTGGCACAGATAGTCAGTCTGTAGCAGGGATGCAGCACATGATAGGATGGTGAGAAGGTGTGGATTGGGTACCCATGATGCAGCGTAGATGTGATACATGCAGGGATCCACGTGTCAGTCAGTGTGTTAGTCGATGGGACTCACTAAGATGGGGTTTGGTGGGGTGAAGGAGCAGCGGCACACTACAGGTGCTGGTTGGGGGTAAACAACTGATGGCAGCTAGGTATATCTGTACGTTGTGTCTGCCCGGCAAGCATATGAGTTTAGTATGCCACGGTGACCCTGGTGTGTGTCTGACAGACGGGTCATCCATATAGATAGCCTGATGTGGATGATATGCGGGGACAGAGGGGGGATATACCCCACAATGTGGGCTGAACAAGCAGACATATACAGCAGGTGGCATGAGGAGGGGGGTATATCCCCAGGCATATGTATAGTCATTAACACATGGCACGGTGCATGGAACATAGGGCATGTGTGGACCACTCTGTCATAACTGCCTCTGGTACATACACCCAACCAGCCTGTAACATGGTAGGGCACATGTGACCATGGTACCCCAATTGGAACTGCACACTCAAAGAACCCCCAACAGCAAAGAAGGACATGTGCACATCGGTGAACAAAGGTAATGTGTCATTTAATTTGGTGGCCAGTCCAACTTACAGTCAAACACCTACGGCCTGCGTGACCGCCCAAGCCCATGCCCCCTCCCATGATCCCCCACACCCCTTGCTGCCACTGCTGCTGCCACCACCTCTGGCGCCGCTGTAGGCCACAAGATATGTCCCACCATGGCCTCGAGGGCATCCACCACCCGGCCTATGCCAGCTGCGATATCCATGGCAGTCCCTTGCAGCTGCCGTTTCTCCAGGCTGTGCTCCATGACGTCCCTGCAGAGCTCACACACCGCCCACATGAGGGCCCGTACCGCCTGCAATTGGGCACGCTGGAGCTGATGCTGGCCACGCATCTCCACCCTTATACTAATCAGTGCCTGGTGAGTGCCTGTGGGAGGGGATTAAGGTGACCTGTGAGACATCTGTTGCCCAGACTCCAACGTGAATGACCTGCCCATTCCCCACTGAGCCACACCAACCACCCCAGACATGGCCAGGGGGACATATGTATGTGTGGAGGGCCACTGTCATCATGCATGTGTGTGGCCCCACCGCTGTGTCTGGGGGTTGGTGTGCCACACCAGCACAAGCAACGATCCTGCCAGTTGCCTACCTTCAGCATCCCCACGTGCCAATGCCATATGTGCCCGCAGCTCCTGGAGGATGACAGGCACTGCACCCGTTGTTGCAGTGGATGGCCCTGGTGGTGACAACGTGGGGCTCACCCCCACATCCTCAGGCCCCACCCCAGCCACTGTGGTGCCTGTGTACCCGCTCTGCTGGGGTGACCCTTTGTCCTCCTGGGTAGCCACCTCCTCAGACAGCACCTTGGCCCATGGGGTGTCTGGGGCATCACTGATGGCAACCTCTGCATGCAGTGACTCATCGACCTCCGCTGGCTCAGGCTCACCACCACTGTCCTCCTCAAATGTCTCGATGACCTGGATGTTACCTGGGGGGGGGGGGAACAAGGTACACAGTAGACATGGAGTGTCACAGACACAGACGTAGAGCACATTGTAACGTAGACACATATTTGTTTATGTACACCTTGCTTTCCTCTGTCTCTCTTATTTGATAAGCCCTAGGGACAGGAACCCCTCTGCCTGCTCCCTCTTCACCCCCTGTTCCTCCTCCACCACACATTGTATGCACAGAACTAACCCATTTGAAGGAATTGCCCCATTTCATAACCCAAATCTAGGGTGCGGACATCCAAGTCTGACTGGGAGCCTGGAGTACGCATGTGTGGGGTACTCCCAGACCTTGGATATCCTCACCGCATCTCAGATATGTCCAGGACATCCTGACCTATATCCATGCCTACATCTGCCCAAGGCATGAATGGGTAATAGGAGAGAGCTCATATTGTCAGACAGATATGTGGAAGGTTTTGTGTAGGAGGTTTGATTCTATCCCCTATAGCTTCCACATGCAGACACTAACGGGGAGTGTGGATTCAGGTATATGTTTTCCTAGGTTGGACACACCTGCTCCCAGGACATAGGCCCGCTACCTCCCCCCCCCCCCGCTACCTCCCCCCCTCCTCGTGGCATGCCCAGCGTGTGCGTGGTAGATAGCTGTATGTGTGCTGCATGTCTCGAACATACCTGCTTGTGGGTCAGCCATGTCCAGCGCCAGTGAGAGGCCATGGATATAGATGGTACCTGGGCGCTCAGCTAGCTGCTGTTCCATGGGCGTGAGGCTTGGGATGAAGGGGCTGCCCCCACCAGTACCGTTAGCATGTCGATGTTCTGCAGTTATGTGTGCACGGACTCTCCTCCTGATATCATTGAACCTCTTACGGAGACTGTCAAGGTCCCTTGGTGGCCCCACAGCTTGTGCCATGGCCCCCTGCACCTCCACCCATACCTGCTTCCGTACACTAACAGTTGTGCATGAAATCTTGCACCCATACAGCTCCTCATAGTATTCGAGGACACTTGCCAGCAGGTTGTGGTTTTCCTGATGGCTAAATCGTATCGCCCTCTTCCTCTCCCCATCCAGCACAGGCATCCGCCTATGCTTGCCTGTGGTATGCCCCTTAGGCTGCTCCTGGGTGGGGTCAGACACACCCGATGGGCTGGCAACCTCAGACTCAGGGTGAACCAACCCTCCCATCTCAGGGGACTACAGCCCTGCTGTTTCCCCAGACACCCCAACTATCATGTCCAGCCACAGCATGTCCCTGCTCTCCCTGTCCTCTCTCTGCATCCCGAACCTGTCTTACCTCGTGTGACCCTTGCCCCCTCCCCCGTCACCTTCACCAGCCCTAACCACCTTAGTCACTCACCAGCCCTGCCTCCTGTCACCTCCACCACTCACCAACCCAGCCACCTACCTCCCCCACCGGTTACCAACCCTGCCACTCTCCACGCAGATGTACAAAGGTCCACAAATTAACGTGCACACCTGGTACACGCTGAGGGGTTAGTGCAGGGGAGTGAGTTTGACGGAGTGCGTTTTTGGTGGTGTAGTGAACGGAGGTTCAGAGGCAGGTTAGGCGTGTAGTGTGGCTGGGTTGGTGGGTGGTGGGAGAGGCGAGCAGTGGCCTTGGTGAGTGCTGGGGGAGGTGTGTGGCTGGGTTGGTGTGTGCTGGGGAGGTACGTGACACAGGTGGTGGGTGGTTGGGGCAAAGTTGGTGGGTGGTGGGTGAGGTGTGTGGCTGGGTTGGTGTGTGGTGGGAGAGTTGAGTGGCAGGGTTAGCATGAGGTGAGGAGGTGAGGGGGTTGGGTTAATGGTGTCCGCTATGGTGGCCTTTGTGGTTGCTTCCTGTACACTGGGGGATGTGCAGGGCTTGTGGTTGCCTGACAAGGGAGATGGTGTCCATGGGGCTGGGGCACGGGGCGGGGGTGCAGGTCCACTCCAACACTGACCTGCAGCTTTGGGGGCAGGCCAGGCAGGGCCTGTGCTGGGATGGCGCAGGAGGTGTGCCGAGTTGTAGGCTCGCCAGCCTCGCCTCTACAGGCCCAGGGCCTAGCTCGAGGGCATGCGTGAGGACCAGATCATTTCCCTCTACCGCCTGAGCACAAGGGCTATTAGGGAGCTCTATGAGGATCTAAGACCTGACCTCGAGCCCCTGACTGGTCGGTCACATGCCATACCAGGTTTGGTCAAGCTCCTTGGTGCCCTACATTTCTTTGCCTCTGGCTGTTTCCAGTCATCTGTGGCCGCAGTGGGTGGTGTGAGCTGCCCCACCTTCTTACGCTGTCTCCACCAAGTACTGCGTGCCATGATCAGCTGGTTTGGGAATTACATTGCATTTCCCAACACTAGGCAATAGTGGGGGACCCTGAACCAGGCCTTTGAGGAATTTGCTGGGTTACCACACATGATGGGAGCTATTGATTGCACACATGTTGCCCTGGTCCCACCCAGAGACAGGGAGGCAGTGTTCCACAACCGCAAATACTATCACTCCCTGAATGTTCAGGTTGTATATGATGCAGGTATGTGTATTCTGAATGTGGTCCCGCGGTTTGCAGGGTCCACCCATGACTCCTATATCCTGTGTCACACAGCACTGTACAGACAATTTGAGCTTGGTCAATTTGAGGACTGTATACTACTGGGTGGGTATTTGTCATCTCTGACATGCACATCATATACCCCTGCTATCCATCTGCACACATGTCTGTCTTTGACGTGTGTCCCGAGTTGTGTGTGTGTGTCATCTGTGTGTGTGGGAGCTGCTGGGGGGGAGGGGGTGGAATTCACCAGGTCTTCTGTGCTGCGGTGCTGTGTGTTGGTGGCACACTGACATTTGACGTTTCATGCCATTTGGCATTGTGTGTTTAGGTTGGCAGAGTACGACACACATGTATGCTTCCTGTGTATCAACAGTGTGATGTTGCCTATTCCATCCTGCCTGCCACGGTGGGGTAACTATTCCTGTCGCATCATCTGTGTATGGAGAATAGCATGACCGTCACAAGCTTGCACATGTGTGCATATCTGCCCTTGTCCAAGGTGCATTTCATGTGTGTCTCTGATGTGCTCAGGCCTGGCGCTACTACCTTTCGGCCTCTGGTGTCTGCCCAAGTGTCTGCTGTGGTTCAGGTTAATGTTGTTTACACTCCTTCTACCTCCCCCGTGCTCTGTATCTCACACCTCCAGACACTGGCGCATAGGTGTTGTGTCCCATCATGTGTTCTCCTATGTTTCTATCTGACCTGTAGGTGCTGTGGGTCTGCACGTACATTCATGTGTTCATGTGTGTGGACATCAACTACTGTTTTAACATTCAACATTTCTTTCTGCAGGTGAAGCAGGATATGGGTGTCGGCCCTGGTTGCTAACCCCTGTGCGTCTACCACGGATATGTGCAGAGATGAGGAATAATGAGGCCCATGCCACCAGTTGCTCCGTTATCAAGCACACCTTTGGCATTTTGAAAAGTCGCTTCAGGTGTCTGGATAGGACCGGCGGGGCCTTACAATACCAACCCATGACAGTGGCAGAGATCATTATTGCCTGTTGCATCCTGCACAACATTGCTCTCAGGCACGATATCAATGTCAAAATCAATGGAGATCTGGAAGACGATCCAACGTGCCCTCCTTACATGCCTGTGGTGACACACGTGAGGGCGCAGCACTCAGGTGCCAGCTGATTGAGGAGCTATTTTCATGTGAGTACTGGATGTTTCTGAATGAAACATTTGTATAGATATCTGTACTCCTACTACTACTGAGCATTGGTATCGCACTACCAGTCATACGCAGCACTGCACTGACATTGCTGACACAATGCCTGGCCATCCGAGCTTACAGTGTAGTCCAACCGCTAACACAGAAGATGTGGGCAGGGGACAACAGCGGGTGGAGGTGATTAATGTGGTCAGGATTATCAGGCTTAGGTGATGTGGTGGGCTGTCACACAGGATTTTGAAATGGTTGGTGAGGGTGGCTGCCCTGCAGCCACAGGTAGTTAGTTCCAGGCATTGGGTGCTGCAAGGTGACAGGTGTGTGGTCCCGCATTAATAGTGGGGGAGCAGCCCATAGATAGGACCAGTTGGCTTGATGTGTGGGGATGACATTTTGGGGATATGAGGGGATTACTTGGATTGTATGCTCTGATGAGCATGGACTGTGTGTTACATGTTTCGGTATGGCGATGCATATAGGTGTTAGTACTGTTTACATGCTCAGTAGTAGTAGTAGTATTTGTAGTACTTGGTTTATGCGAGTCAAGGTACAGGGCAACCACAGTGTGACTGCATGTATAGATCAACAGGTGTGTCTTGACCTCGCCTGTGAGGTGTCATGACAGGTGGGGTGTTATTGTCATACTGAGGCTGTCGGTAGATTAGCCATGCAGCGCAGTGTTGCATATATTGCGGCGGACAGAGATGATTTTGAGGCAGACCAGCAAGGTGTGGGTTACAGTGACCAGGATGGCAGGTGATGCAGGGGGGCATTAGCGCTTTATTTGTGTGTTCTGGGGTGACAGCAGGAATCTTGCTGATGTTATCTAGGGGGACACCGCAGGCCTTAGCTACATGATGGGTAGGTGTGGGGAAGGGGAGCAAGGGGTCATAGAGACCTGCTACCTTGACAAACACGTAGGCAGAAAGTGTATCCAACCTATACACAGACACTGTAAACGTTGGAGAGGGTTTAGGGGCGATGCCCAGATGTCCGGTCTTGGCCATGCTCAATTCATGCAGCGGGGGTACCTGCAGCCACCAATGTCAGGGAGCAAGCTGAGGTCGGGGTGTGGTTTACCCAACATAGTTCATGCATGGTGAGATATCTTTGGGACACATCAGTGTACAGCTGCTGGTGATAGCCAGGGGATGTGCCTGCTGCACCAGGGTACTGGGTATGGGGCCCCTGCATATATCCATTCGTACAGCACCTGGGAGCAGGTTAGCAGGGGAGATGGACCCTCAGGAACACACACTGAGGGTGCCATGGGAGACATATGGGGGAGGCAGGCTTGTACCGAGACCTTTGTGCCGAGCACGTACAGAGTAGCGTGGTGATGGTTGTGGTCAACAGTCTCGGGCAGCAGAAGGTCCCAAAGGGCTACAGGCTACAGGCCCTTGGACCTGGCCAGGAACATGTCAGTGGCATGTTTGGGTGGGGACAATTAGGTACAGTGTCATGACAAACTGCCAGACTGTGACAGATCTAGGGGGTTATGAGAGATGAGGACTGAAGCGGGTGTGTTTTTTGCACAGCTCCAACATGACATATGTATGTTTCCCTTGTGTTTCTCAATCCACAGGACATGCTTGGTGACGTTCCTGTTGCTGTAGTGCAGTGGCAGCTGTGTGCACTTCATTCAACGTGCAGGACACTGGGGTAGGTGGACATACAGGTGATTTGTGTGTGTGGACAGTCAGGAGCAACACATGTCACAGGTTATCTGTCTACTGCACATATGTTGTGGGTGACCTATTCATCGTGCTCCCCCATACCCCATATGTTGATGTTGGCCACACATATCCACATGTGTTCGTGCGCAGTTTGTCTTCTCCAGCACTGTCTCTGGGACACATCCAACAGGGTTGCGTGTGTCTACAGGTCCTAGGTGTTCTGGTGGTGGACCGCACTTACACCCTTCCCTGACATTGTAGCATCGGTCAACAGTATTGTATCATAGTATTTACCAGGCCTTTATCTCCACTATTCGCCAATTGTGCACATACAGGCTGTATGTTACTGGTGCCACGCTCACCTTCTCATACTGTGTGTGTGTGTGTGTGTTTGTTTGTGTGTGGCTCTGCTATGATACAGTGTGCATGCAGTTTGCATAATCATGTGGTGTGCGGGGTCGGCACACCTGTGGAGTGGTAGTGAGTGTGCTGTCTCTACCTTACTGGTGCTAACCTTGTGCACAGTGTGCGCATGTGTTGTGTGTTGACCTATCTCATGTGTATTGACAGACCACTGCACGACAGCATTTATATATCCCAGATATCACCATAATTTGGACATGCGGCAACAGCAGCTGGACATGGGGACATGGTTATTCGACACATGTTGATGACATCTTCTGCCTTTATTGCGACGTGTTGTGGACTTTGCCTGCCTGTGAGGATCCCAAGCAGACATTTGCTGTAGACACACAGTAGGTAGCACCTTGGCTCATTTGGGTGTAACATCAGCTTTTATATGTTTGTTTTTTGCTGTTTGTTTCATGGACCTTTCCTGTTGGGTCTCTGTGCACCAGAGCTAATGGACATGGGGTGCAGCTGTGATACACCTGTGTTACTTGGGCATGGACATGACCATATCCATGGGACACGCTCGTCTGCGGTTGCATTTCTAAATGTCCACAACATGCACAGTGTTCTGTGTTGTGATCATGTTATGTTTGCCTGTGTGCCTTTTAATTACGTCAGCACTGATGTTTAACTGGCTGCAATGTGCCCTGCTATTGCGTCCAGCATAACATGACAGTGTTTATCCTTATTCTGACAGAGGGCAGCGGACACACACAGCACATCTACTTACGTGCATCTGCGGGCGACATCACCCACCTGTTGCAGGACACAACAGCACCATTCAAATATCCCTGGGAGATAGTGTCATAGGATGTTTGACCTCTGCGAGTGGGACACATGCCTATGATGAACATTACTGTTGGACTGCTACTTTCCGTATAACAGGCCTGTCCAACACATCGTTGCTACCATGATCTGGCTGGGTGTCCTGTTGATTGCACAAGACACACATGACCATTCGAGTACTGTGGCACATTGAGATATCACACTTGACTATGCATGTCCAGTGATTCACGGACAGTCTTAAAGGGACATGTGGGGTTACAGACACCCTTTACACTGTGGACACTGTGTACTGGTCCGTATGTGTGCATCGCGGACTGGAATAGTCGCTGTATATTCTACATCCATCAGACATTTTGTTAGTGTGTGTTGGCCATGTGTGTAACATGCACCACAAGATATCCTCATCTGTTGAGGTGACGGGGGCATACAGCCATGTGTGTGGCACAGGGGCAACATTGTATACGTACTCTTGTATATGTTGGCCTACCCTGCACTTGGACATGACACAGTTGTTACCACCACACCAGTTTAACGGCCGCCAACATTTTGGATTGATATTTGCCCTCACCAAGGGAGTTACAGTGCATGTGGGGCATCACTGTGTCATGGTTCACCCTACATGGTACTTGTGCATGTGACTGCATATGTTGGTTCACAAGGGCATGTGGCAGTGTGGCTTCTGTGTGGGGTACTGGCCCATGTTTGACCTTTCTTTAACACTCCATATACAGGTCATTGTGTTTGGCTACTGTACAGTCGTGCTGCTGTACATTGATTTACAAACATAGCATTGCATGTCTGCACAGTCCTCTTTGTCCCCTGACTTTCCGCCACTCACCTTCGCCCATGACATTTGCAGCGTGGGAGTGTGATTGTCCATTTTCGACTTTCATTTTTGCATCCCATGTACCGTGATCTATGTGTATGGTTCATGTATCCACACCACCCATTGCAGGGGACCTGCTGCATAGTGATATCTCTGCATGTCTGTGAGGTTCCTTTTTTGGTCTTCTCTGGGATCATGTGCCTTTTGTACCTGTTACCTTATCCTCATTTTGCATTTGGCCTTTGTTTTGGGTTCCATTGTTGACGCTTTCATTGCTATATCATGCATTCTGGGGCAGCGGTGAAATATATATCTGTGTGTACACTGGCTTACGTGTTGCTACTTATGCTTTTTCAGGCTTTTGCCACCTGTATTGGCAGACAGATATGTTTTTGGGGACAATTCCTGACTGATGTGTGTTGATCCCTCATCATGCACTGCCTAGTGTCTACATGCGACTAGGGCATCTGGGACATGCAGCAACAAGTGGGGGGTGGGGGATACTGCATAGTGAACACCATGCAGCTATGGCACATTATCTCTCCTGCTCATCATCTGTAGACGTGCCCGTGACTTTGGGGTGACATGTGGGTAGCTTGCATGCTCAATGTGTTTTCAGTTTGTTCACTGTAAACCAACCACCTTGATATGATGACAGGTGGTATATATGTTATGTCTACTGGTGACCACAATAAAATGATGTGTTTGACCCACATTTCTCTCTGCTGCTGCTTGACCACACTGACACATGTCTTTTGTTATGTTCTGGTAATGTACATGGCCCACCTGTGCTCACATCCTTGTACGGTGGCAGCTGGCTATGTGGCAGCCGTCTGACACATCACAGGGTGCTACATGTTTCCATACTGACATTCCCTTTGAGGGGACATATTTGGGACATGCTTGCTGTGGTTGTTTGGGGTAGTGGTTGCAGACATGTGTTGGTACACCATAGGTTGCAGGTTCAAGCCCCACATGTTCCTTCTCTTTGCCCTTTTTGGGTGCTAACCTGACCAGGAGCTGCGTGACGACTGGTCACCTCTTCTCACACCCTTCTATCTCTTCACCTTACACCACAGTATGTCCTCGATGCAGCCTATCCATCGCATATTAGCTGTTACATATGGCTTTTTCTTTGTACTGTCCATGTCAGCTGGGGGGATTGGCATTGCTGTTGTTGATCTGATGTGGTCCATGTCTGTCTGTAGGTTCATGTCTCACATGCTCGTTTTCCGTTCTGTTCCCCATTTTGCCCTGCTCCACAGAACATCCCCTGCCCCCCATTGGGTTTAGCTTCTTTGCTCTTTTGCATGCTATGTCCACTGCATAACATTTCATTGTGTGTGTGTGCATATGTTTATATGTGGCTGTCATCCCAATTACTGACTGTGATATGAGCTGTACACACCGGTTCTGCATGTGCATTGCATTTTTGTGACTGTTGAGGCTGCCCTATCCTGGCAGCCAGCTGTTTTTTGGTGTGGTGCCCTCCAGTATTCTTGTATGCAGCCTTTTCTGTGACACTCATGTTGGTGTTGTAGCCTACTGGTTTGTGCATTGCCATTTGTGCTAGTGGCCATGGGTTCAATTCCTCTCTGTTCTAAATATTTTATGCCTCTCGTCCATACGTACTTTGCATTCCTGTTACAGTCCTATCTGTGACGATCTGTGCTGCTGGCACATTATACCCTCATCACTGTTGCCAAACATCCTTCTGTCAGTCTATCTGTGTCTGCAAGCTCTGAGCGCTCTGCCCTACTGTGCAAGCTGCTACCCCATGTCCTGCACTGGCACATTTTTCTGCATTGCGGCTCTTCATGCTTGCCTCTCCTGTGTCTGCTCTGCATGGCACTGCTCTCCTCCGTCCTCATGTCATTGCACTTATCCTGCCACCTCTATCTGCTCTGGTGGATACGTATCCCCATCCTCTGCCACACACTGTCATTGTTACACTGTACATTACCATCACCCAGTACATCGGTACAGCTGCCCCCGATATGTTTGTCCACTTTACCTGCTGCCAAATGGGCTGCATGCAGATTTGGCTGGTCCATGAGCTCCGTCATCTACTTCCTTCTATCACCTGTTCATTGCCTTTCCTTGGTGCTCTGTGCAGTGTTATGGTTACATCTGTGTTTGAGCCATACATTTCATTCTTGTGACCTTGGGGCATCTTTGTGCCCCTGGGCACCATCTCCTGTGTCACCTTAGCATCCCGGGGCATCTTTCACGGCACCATAGGTTTGGCCAGCTTATGGGGCACCTTATATGCTGCCTTGGAGGGTGCCAACCTTTCCTGATGCCCTCTGGGGCACATTATGACCTGCCTTGGATGACGTGGTGCTTTATAATGTGCCTTATGTGCACCCTAAAAGGTGCATTAGGTTGTGGCACTGGGGTGAGGCTTTTTTGGCTGGCAGTGCAGATTGTTGGGATGTGTCTGACTGTTACAAGCAGGAAAAGGGATTGTCTCAGACAGCCTTTTAACTGAGCCCACTGAGGGATTGAGCCCCCCACAGTTCCTGAAGGTGAAGGATGCTGAGCTACAATCAAAACCCAACATAAGATATCTGGGCGTTACACTCGACCAGAACCTTGACATGAAAGCACATATAGCCAACACTGTAAGAATCATATACTACAAAATCCGGTCACTAAGACATCTTCGCCCCCTGCTCGAACCTGAGGATTTTCGCACCATCTACCAGGCTCTGATCATGCCTCACTTTGACTATGCTAATGTCATTTTACTAGGCCTCCCTCAATCCACCCTGAACCCCCTACAGCTCGCAATGAATAGCGCTGTGAGGATTCTCTATGGGGCATCTAGATGTGAGCATGTGTCACCCCTGCTAATGCAGTTACACTGGCTTCCTATACATGCCAGGATCATATTCAAAACATTACTACTTACATTCAAAGCAGTAAATAGTCTCTCCCCCACATCATTAACTGAACTCATCAAACCCATAGCCCCGAATAGATCAAGGAGATCTACTGCAGTAAATTCGCTAATGGTTCCCCGCGAACTTACTAGAAGCACCTCAGCAACAGCAAACCGGGCTTTCAGCCTTCGTGCCCCTAAACTCTGGAATGCACTACCGCCAGATATCAGAGCAATCAACAGCCTACTGCAATTTAGAAAAGCCCTCAAACACTACTTATTCCTTAAATACTTCTCAGTGAGTGCAGAGGCACGACCCCTCTCTGTGAATCATGGACACACCGATTCACCTATTGAACCAGAATTCCCCACATAGAAAGGTTCCACAGACCTTTGGTGGAAGGTTCTACGTGCCTTTCTTCTATCTCATCTGCGCTATCTTTTAAGATGTTAATAGTTCACTGTTATATTTCCGTTATTCTTAATCACATTGCTAACCAGGTTGTATGACCCCATTTACTGATTTTACCCTGTTATCCAAGTTTTATTCCCCTGTTTACTGTAACTCAGACGCTTGCTTATGGTGCTGAATTTTTGTTCGATGTAAACCGCGCTGATGCCAAAGAGTGCGGTATATAAGAGATGTAAATAAATAAAATAAATAAAATAAATGACCACTGTATCAGCAGTCAATGTATTAACCAGTGTGCTACACCTCTGTTGCTGCAATTGCAGGTCAGTGCGCCTAATTAAGGCTAATGCGCATTAACGTGCCATGGCTCCCTCTATCGCGCGATAATGGAATTTATTGCGCGATAACCCGAAATGCTACCTTAAGACCGGAACGCCCACTACCTTATATGGCATTCATCACAGTAAGACTGCAACTAACACCGGTAACATTAAGATGGTTTAGTAAACATACCCCTTAGTGTCAGAGTTATTGGTGCGTGTATCAGCCTTGTATGTTTTTCATACTCTGGGCTAATATGTTGTCAAAACTAATTGCTGTCAAGCATTCTGTTCTAGGTGTTTCAATGGGTCAATATCGACGCACTGCATCAGAAGTGTTTTCACGTGTATCATATTCCGCCATCAGAATGGACTGTTGACAAACTATATTATATCATAATAAAGTGTTTTAAATGAAAACTCCAGTTTCAATAGTATCATACAGTATGTTTTTGTCAATGAATATTGGAACTGAATCCTATCTTTTCTGAAGATGGATAATATACTATATTGGACCAGTGTATGAAAAATGTACCCTAAGTGAAACTTCTATTTCCTGCAAAGTTTTAATATTTTTTATTATTGCCAGTATTTCATAGTTGTTTGAGTGTAACAAATCTAATAAATCATCCAGAACAGAGAAAGAATATGCGAGCTGTCCAAAACGGGTTAAATGCCAATAAATATATATATTTTTTTAAAGTTCATTTAGAAAAACTCCAACTGCAGTGACATTCAAGCAGAGTTCATTCAAAAATATCCAACACAATATTGTGTTTTGAAAACTTATCTGCATCAGGGATTTGTTTTTTATTTTGAATTTTAATTTTTGCTTCTATTGATTTATGTTTTTAGGAAACATCCTCCTGGTACTGTTTTAGTTCCCAGGTTTGTATTGGTTTTAAATTTATTATACCTACCTCTGATAGATTGTTTTTCCTCCATGGTGGCTTTTTTTATCCGGCAAACAGCTCACAGTTGTTTAAACTTTGAATGTAAGCGGATCTACACAGAAGTCTACCGTCTAAAGGTGTTGTGTGAATCCCTGATGTAGATAGGTTTTTAAGAATATTCAAAATGGTAGCCACCTGAAAGCAATAAAAACATGTATAAAAATGTAAATCATACATCAAGATGCCCCTATAAAGAGGAACCTTCCTGAGAACTGAAATGCCCAAGTACACAGATGTGCAAACACTGCAACACTTATTGGGGGACTCAAACAGCAAGCTCTCACATGCGCAGCAGAAAAAACTAGAAAGCAGCACACGGGAGAGACCCAAAGGTGAGCTTGCATGATGACCCAAAAAAAAAAATATATTTGCAAGAAAATAATAGTCTTGTAAATATGACCAGATAAATCAAATACTCGTAACCAAAAAGAAGCTTAAAACAGGATAAAAAATCACTATAATAACCTTTGAAATGCATAAAGCCTAGTACCCTGGCTAGCGTCAAAATATGGCAAGCACCGCCTACATACTGGGAAACCCCATCGCTGCAGCCTCTACATCGGGGATACACCTCTAATCGAGCCAAAGAGCTGTTACATAGACTAACCAATTTTCTCAAAGATCCATTGTGTGTCTAAATTTCTATGCAAAACCCCAGGTGAGACGTTAGAAAGCTGATTTCTGTGCTGCATTTTAGAAGCTGAAATCCTTTAGAAAATTACCCATGTGCGTGTGAGTAATGTAGAGTAGATGGGAACAATTTCCATGACATGGAGGACAATGCCAACAATTTGTAGATAGCAAATTAAAAGCTTTTAAAGCTACTTGTAAACACAATTTATGGTTCCTTAAGGCCACTTAGGCTTAAATCATGCATAAGCTCCCCAGTGAATGCCGAACAGCGCTCCCCAACTAACACAATCAGCAACATAATTTACTCATGGAGACTGAAGATGAAGAAATTTTGACAACAGAAGATTTGCATGTTGTGCCTATGAATGGCGTATTCAGATAACAGAGAAAGCCACTGGAGGCTCTTTTGATTCTCAGGCACAATGTTCCTGATCATTAAGCCTGGGCCATTTGTATCCCTTACAAGAAGCAGAGAACTAACAAAGTGGTATTGTAAAACATTCATTTGTGATGCAAAAGAATCTTTCTACCTTCTTGTTTCCTTGTGACTGGCATTTCCCTCAGCGGACAAGTAGAATAATAGATGGGAATCTGTATCAGTATATTGCAAGACTCTAGCTCCATCTTACTTGTGGCTGATAGAGTAAAGCTTATACCATATGTGTGTGACGTATAGATTCCGGGGGTATGGAAAATCACAAGAACTCCAAGGTGGAATTACAGATTGGTAAGCAGCAGTTTACTAGGCAATTTTATTTCATTGTGTATTTGCTTATTTATGTATTTGTGTGCTTATGCTTGACATATAGATTTAGACTGAAAACAGATTTGGAGTTTTAACAGTACCATGACATTTAAGGAACATAAAATGCAATACATCTGAATTTATCCACTGGAGTTCCTTCTTCATTTGAGAAACACTAGTGTAGGATATTCTTCAGCTTCTTATGCATAAGAAAAAGATGGCAACTTCAACAGAAGCTGAAAACTGTTATCCTATCGCATTAACCTGAACCGTGCACATTAAGACTTTGTTGATCTAAGTCAGCGATTCCCAAACTTTTTCGGCCGCTGCCCTCTTGGTTCTATAAATTTATTATAGCACTCTCCCCTCACCCAGTGAGACTATTACTCAAAACAAATATTTAAAAACTTTGATAAACATTTTTATTTAATTAGTAACAGAAATACTGTAATATCATTTAGGGGTATGTTTACTAAACCAGGCTAACGGTTAACCCAGGTTATCTGCCACTAGGTCCCATATTATTCAATGGGACCTAGTTGCAGATAGCCCGGGTTAACTGTTAGCCTGGTTTAGTAAACATACCCCTTAATTACATTAATGATGAAATTGAAATTTTTATTTCATTTCCAACACAAAAGCAATTGATATTTTTCAGAAAACAATGTTAATAAAATAGTGCATCTACTCTATCTATTGAACATGTTCAATGGGATGGATGGGCTTGATGAAGCCATACCAGTTTCTCAATGTCTGGTTTAAAGTTACTGAGTAGGAGTCTTAAATTCCCACATTCAACTATTTGGAGTTGATTTCTTTGTTTGTGCTTATCCTAGGGCACTGCAGCACCCCCATGCCACCACCTTGTCTTTCACCGCCCCCCCTAGATTAGCCAAATGCCTCCAGGAGTGATGCCGCCCACTATGAGAATCACTGATTTAAGTAAAGAAGGTGCTTACTGCTTTACTTCATGAGAAATAAGATTTCAAAGTTTGAGAAAGTGCCTGTCCTACATACCTTGGTTGAAATCTATGGCAGTGGAAAAATCCAACTATCAGCCAAAAAATAAAGAGGAGACCTGCCTCTGGGATAGAGGAACTGCCAAGCTGTCACTTCTAGCCAAAGATTTCCTGTGCTCCACTGTTGCCATTGATCCGGGTATGACTATTGTGGTGGGGTCACCTGCTATGGTATCATCAATGGAGGACTATATGAAGGAATCATTATCTTGCAGGTATCAGGTTCTGACCACGAGTGATGAAATGCAATTCTGTTCTGGAATTATCTCAAGGTTCTATTTAACAGTAGGATTAAGAAAACAATGGTTGCATTCCCTAATGTAATTAAAAAACATGTAGTATATCAGCAATCTCCTAGGCTTGAAGCACAACTGGTTTCCAGTCATTAGTACTTAGTGCATATGTTCAGATAAATCAGAAGAAAATACTTGGGGGTATGTTTACTAAACCGCGTTAAAGGAGCAAACATGCCGTTAGCATATGCTATCGGCACACATGTGCCCTTAGCACATTTTAAATGATGTTTTAGTGCATGTTACCAGTACTGGCAGCATAAAGAGCCCTATTTATATCCTGCTTTTCACCAGGTCAAAGTGGTCAATTGGGGGATACATTTAACACAAGGGGATATGAGACACATATGCTAATGTAGCAGCAGAGCGCAGACAAACCAATAATACCAGGAGTCTGTTCAGAAGGTCCAAATCATTTATTTGTGCACAAAACTCAAGCAGAATCAAATTCAAAAATGGCTGAGCAATGTTCTCTGGCAATACAACAACTTTTATAGACTTTTGCTCTATTCTAGGTATAGAAAAACATTTCATTGGTCCCGGTAACCTCCCGTACCTCCCGTACCTCTTCTATTGGTCCCGGTACTGATATGATTATCCAATTATGTTCTTTGAGTGGGCTCAGCACCTGCTCACCCCCCTTCTAGTCCCAATTACAATGGTCAGTTCACCAACTTGTTACTTTCCTACTTTCAAGGCTATTGGGCTAGTTAATATGTGCAGGGAAGCAGGGCTCTGTAACCTTTCTGTCAGCAGTTTTAATTAAATCCCTTACAGCTGTACTTTTCTTATCAGTGACTTTTAAACATATTTTTCTGTATTTTTCCAGGTTTCAATTCTACTTGTCTAAGCTAATTCAATACTTTACTGAGTTCTAATTCTACAATAGCAGCATGTTGGGGGATGTGCAATTCCTATGGGCCTCTTCACAGGCTTCATTTACAGGTCAAGCCAGCCAGGCCTGTCTGATTAGTTCAATTAGCATGGAGCATAGGCCTTCGCCTACCACATTCCCCCCTTTGATTATTCTCACCCGCAAGTGAGAAAGGGTGAGAAGCAAATCACATAATACTAAATAAAGATATCACTCTGTGGTATAGGGTAGTAGTTTCACATAGCTGGTAGCTTTGTAGCTGCCTTACGCTCTACAGTGTCATTAATAACTGAAGTTATCATCCGCAAGCAAAATGACAAGAAACAAGGGAGCAACAAGCAGATAGTCAAAGTCCATAGTTTGGCAAGAGTGGGAAAAAGAACTAAAAGAATTAGAAGGTTCAGGAGCATTTATGCCGGACCACCAAGATGTCTTCTTTGTTGTGCTGTTGTAAAACCTCTGATTTAGACAGTCCAGCTGTCCGATCTTCATAGCAAATTGTGGTCCGGTGCGAACAAAACACAAACTGTCAATAATGGGGTGGGCCAATACCCACTCACTAGTAGTATTATGTAAATCAGTCTGGTCATAGGGGATGGAATAATTCAGTTCTTGAGAACAAACAGTCATAAATGTGGAGACTAGATGCTACTGCTTCGGCAAGTTCAAGAAACAAGTTCTGGGAGGCATGAAGAACCTTTAGCCCAGTTCGCGTGGTACTTATACAGGCTGCACAGGGTGGTAAAGCAAAAGTCATTTCAAAGCACTCCAAGGCTGCTGCCAAAATAAAGCAATAATAAGAATTCATAATGGGCATAGTCTCTGGAGAATTGGTGGAACTGTTGGCATTCACAATAGATAACAAATGTAGAGTTGATTGTAGATCCTCAAGCTTCTGCCGTACGTAGACCTACCAGCTTTGTGGCAGGAGTAGGGCTGTAGATCCCAAAGTATCACTGTCCTCTGGGATGTCTCAGGTTCTTAAAATATCATAGTACAGTCTCTCAGGCTATTATTGCCTTGAGGAGATCAGAGTATTTGAACACAGTTTCTTAGAAGACTCAATTTTGTAACACAACACAGTCTATTTCTGATGATTGCAGCTTTCTCCAGATGCGAGGCTTACCTTCAGATAAACAGATAGTCTTAAAATAGTGCAGTTTCTGAGGGACCAATGAGTCTTAGGTCCGTGGCTGTTGTCATAGGGTGAGGCGCAATGGAGTCTCAGGATGCTGTACAGTAGTCCAGTGATCAGGTTCAAAAGCAGTTGCTGGCTTTACTCGACTATAATGGATCCAAGGTTCGAATTCTGCGACTTTTACTGCAGTTGGAGTTGACAGGATGACAACATAGGGTCTCTTCCAATGCAGGGCTAACGGTATCCTTCTCCACTCTTTGATCCACACCGAGACTCCAGGCTTGAAAGGATGCAGGGGTTCAGGCAAATTGATGGGTGATCGATTTTGTACCCAGGTATGAAGACTCTGCAAAACAGAACTTAAAACTAATAGTTCATGCCTAATAATTTCAGATCCTATCTGTCTCACATCTCATTTTATTCCCTATAAATAGGCTACAGATTCTCAGAATCTCAAAAAGGGGAAACTCCTAAAGACTTAGCAGGGGCTAAGTATATCCTAAGAAGGGCTATAGGAAGAACCTGGGGCCACTTCAGGTAAACCTCTTGGCAAAGTTTGGACAACTGAGATTTCAAGGTTCTATTCATACATTCTGCTTTTCCTAAAGTTTTGAAAGCTGTAGATAGTATGCATCAGATATTGTCAATATCTTGGGGCCATACTTAATGGACTTGCTTCCTAAGGTTATCCACCCTCATTATTTGTACGGGGTCCCATGTGCATGTAAGGTTGTAAGGGCATACTTGGAATCTGGGTACACATTTAGACAGAGCCCTTTTCCTATTGTTAGTGCTCTAGTGAGGGCTATCAGTTTCAGGTTTCTGTGATCAATTTTCTGGGGCCAGGGCTGAGGACTCAACTACCAAATCAGGGGTCACTACTGCATATCTGGCACAACAATATCCATAGTTTCTGAACAGTCATGATCAGGGGGTTCAAGACCAACTAATAACAGTGTAGCAGGATTCAGAGCTTGATTGACCTTCAATTGTATCTGGGGATTTTCACACAGCATACTGATACCTTATTATTTGTGAATTGGCTATAAGTTTCCTTATGGTTAGAACAGAGTGTGGTACAGTAACTTGAAGATTCTGTCTCAAAGTGATCTTGTTAGTTTTGCTCACTAGGAAGGCTGTAGCTGTAACAGCTTCTCAAACAAGGTCCAAGAGATTGAGTCAACACTCCTAGAACATTTCCTTGTGACTCATGAACATAGAGACTGAAAGGTTTTCTGGACATCTGGTAGACCCAGAATTGGTGACAACATCAGAGTGTTTTTTCAAAGATCAAAAGGCTGCATCCTGTTCAAGTCCCCATTCTAATGGAGACTTTTCCATTCCTTTGATAGCTTGATACAACGGTTTTGCTAGCAGCGCAAAATTGGGGATCCATATACCACATACTTTGTGGCACCCAAGAAGGCTCTCACTTTCCTCCTGGTGGTTGGAGTAGGAATACTGCATACAGCTGCTTTGCGTTCTGGTTAGGGTCCCAGGCGTCAAATTCCGCTGGACAATTGGAATCCTAGGTATTTAACTTGTTTGGCATAATTGCACCTTAGCTCTTGAGACTTTGTATCCAGCCTCATTAAAAAGGTGCAAGAGTTCACTGGTGGCTTGTAGACATTCACTTTCTGAGTTGGTGGTTATAAGCAAGTTGTCCACATATTGAAGTAGAATTCTTTCTCCTGGAATTACTGGATAACTTGTCAAATCTTTTGCTGAGTGAGGCAAGTTCTTGAATCCTTGAGGTAATCTTGTCCAGGTGAGTTGGCCCCGCCTTCCTGTAGTGGGGTCTTGGGCTAAGCGTATGCAGAAAAAGAAAAACATCTTTTAAATCCAGAATGGTGAAATGTGTGTAGCTTCAGCAGAGATCAGTCCTAAGAGTATGTAAGGATTTGGCACAACTGGATGTATAGTTCCAGCTGCATCATGCATTCTTTCTTAGATCCTGCACTGGGCGGTAATCACCTGTCCCAGGCTTCTTAACAGGAAGAAGGGGAGTGTTCCAAGGTGACTAACATTCCTTTGAAAAGTCCATACTTCAGCAGTTTCATTAAATGGCAGTGGATTCCTGCAATGGCTGGTCAGGGAAGAGGATACTGCTTCACATGCACTGGTTCCGCTTCTGGCTTGAGGATGACAGGGGCTATGTTCTTTGCTAGGCCAGGTGCATTATCTTTTGCCCATACTCCAGGTGGGGCTATAGGGTTGGCGGGTATACCGGAACTTGTTCTCTTAACTGGAGGTGTGTTATAGAACCGCTACTTCTCTTCTCGGGGAACAGTCAGCACCATCAATCCAGCAGGCTCTGGGTTCACAGTCATTTGCATTTCTCTCTCTCCAGCAAAGGATATCTGTGCCTGAAGCTTTGCAAGCAGATCTCGGCTCCAAAAAGTGGAATAGGGCACTCAGGCATATGCAGGAACTGGTGCATTATTTTCTGTCCCCCTTGTTCACTCATGCCGTTCTGCAAAAAAGGCTTTGTGGCCTTAGCCCCAGTAGCTCTGATAATGGTGGTGCATCTAGAAAAACACAGGGGCTACTGGCTTTAGTATTCTGCTCCTGTACCCCCTATAAAGTCCATATATTGGTCCCCTATTCTTCAGACTGACTCCTGGGGATCCAGGGAAACTGGAGAGTCCGGTCTGGCCTAGTCTTCATCCATGCTGTAGCCCTCTCAGGCTGCCACTTACTCTATAGCTGCTTCACTCTCATGCTGAAACACTGTGCTTGGTTTTATTCTGTCTATGACTCTGCAATCAAGTACTCCCTCCTCCCATCCTGGGGTGGAGTCAAGATACAGGCATTCACTTCTCTAATGTCCTTCTTTTTCTACAATGGGCGTACTGACTCGCACCCAGTTTTTACTTCCTCTGCTCCTTCGATATCACATTCAACAATTCACATACTTTCTGTTCAACTCTTCCAGTAACTATTATGCCCGCAAATCCATCCAGTTTCATTTCTATTTTATATCTCTCTGGGACTGACTGACAGAAATGCAAATTCTCCTGGGCTGCTGGATTGCATGAGGTATATAGTGAAGGCTGCCTGCGCTATTTAGATTGGGTCCGCAAAGCTGGACCTAGTGCAATGGGATTAGGATTACGTGACCCTCTCTCTTACTGGTAGTTATACATTTGAAGGCATACAGCAATCAGGCTGAACTAACAAATAAATCCCTACTTGTGCCGGGGCTTCTCTTCTCCTGCTGCTGAGGTGACTTGTGACATTTGCAGGGAGGTATCTCCCCTCCCCCCCTTTTTTTTTTTTACTTCTCTGCTGTGGGCACATTAGTTCACACCTACCGGGGGTGACATCATCGGTGGACTGGGCTCCATCCCCCCCTTAAGCACTCTGAACGGAGCTACTTACAGAGAGAGAAACTGATGGGACAGGATATCTAGAGATTCTGGGGCAAAATATGGTGAACTAAGGAAATATGGAGCAACTAGCAGAAAACCACTCCCTTTCACATAGCATTCCTAATTGGGACAGAGACATTTGATTACCATAGTCTTTAGTAAATCCCTTACTGAAATTCTTGATCATACTTGAAAAGATACTTATTAAAAAACCTTATTACCGTAAACATAAGCTTAGATTGAGCACAGACATACAATTTAGATATAGTTCTTAAAATATCTTATAGAGAGAACTATAGCTATCTGTTACGTATGACTAAATCTTACAGTTCAGAAAGCAGATATTCAAGAGACATGAAACGGATACTTTTCCATGGCTGTGGTGGATATCTAAAATGCATATACACCCTCTTTTTGTTTTATTTTGTTTTGTTTTGTTTTTAAACAATAAATATGTCTTCTATCAGGTGCTTGCCACAGTAAATCAGGAAATAACGTCTTGGAATTAAAAAAAAACAAAGTACCCCTTTTCCTCTGGACACGGACACACATCGTCATTAGTCACTAGTACAGATTTCAAAGATAAAATCCTAACACAATTTTCTTATTCACTCAGAATTTAAACCATTCATTCTCAGGTTGCAATCTGGTACACTTCCAACCCAGAATGCTGCACCATCCCCCAAGGTTTTTAACCTCTACTTTTGAGGGTCAAAGGAAAAACACTTTATTTTCTCTCTCTTGTCTGTGTCCGTTAGTTTTTTTGAAACGACAGATTATAAATTCATCTCCTATCACACTTTGATTGAATGAATCCTTTATTTTAAACAAGCAAGAAACTTTTCAATTGGGAGCTGCTTCCTGTCTCATTCTTCCTGCTTGCTGGGAAACAACTTAACTGTTCACACACACACACACACAGAGACATGCCAGCAGAAAAAAAAATAAACACTTTCCTAAACAATTAACATAGAAATACACCCTTATACATAATACTTTATAAGGTATTCGCTATAATATATAAGATCCCCTCTTATTCAACAAGCATATTCAATCAAAACCAGATATTGCAGAAACAAAATTTCAATCATTTTTTTAAGTTGCAAGCTGGCTTAAGATGCTTCATTGTCCTGTAGATCAAAGGAAAAAACAAAAGCAGTTTCCTGAATTTTTCTATCAGTTCCTATTTAAACCATTACTAAAGATTTGTTCTCACTTGGTCGCCCAAGTACAGGAATTCGAATAAGAACTTAACCCTTTCCAGGCTAAGCCCCAAAACTATCGGGACCCACAATCCTGACTAAACATTCTTATTAAATGATATATAATACATGACCATAGCAGAAGGAACATCACTATTAAAACAAAGTGAATAAGAACAGGTATAATTGTCCTAAAATAAGCTCTAATTCGTCCAGCAGCAGAACATTGAAAACATACCATCATAGGGTTAAAAAGGCATCTCTGCTCAGACACGCCCCTTGTCAGTCTCACACTTACTGTAGGAAAAGCTGACTGAGACATGTTCTGGATTTTTCAGTGAGTCAAGCGGTAAATTACACAGGTACACTAAAAAAATTTTTTTTTAAACTGCCTCTAATGTTTCAATTGATTTTTACGTTTTTTGGTGCGCTGAATCCAAATCTGGTAACCAATTTGCTCCATCACGTACAGATTTTTTGCTACATTGGGTTAGCAGTTTGAGGTGAACGTTTCAGATTGAGTGCGATCGAGATAAAAGTTTCTTGGATGAATTCTTTATACTAATTGTTTAGTAGTTATTCAAATAAGAATAAAGAAAATTGTAACAAGGCAGCACATAAGAATAGAGTAATGTCAACAAAACACACTGTGATGGTAGCAAAATTGTCTGCACTTAAAACAGCCACATACATGTGCACAAACATTGAGCATATAAGAGCGAGGTTAGACACAAAGCAAAGCAAAGAAATGTGCAAAAAATGTTGTACAAGTATGTATGTAAGAATAGAAAACGCAAACCGCACCATTGCAATACATGAAGACAAACACCCGATGGTGTGAAAATAAAATTCTAATAAATGAGATCCGACACTGTGGTAATAACTAGCAAATTTTTATTTCAAAGTTTAGTAAAAACACGATATTTGTCAACACAGTTTAGATTTTAAAGGCATTCTTGGGTCAATCAATCTCCTGGTGGGCCCGTTTCTTCTTCCCCCGAATGCTTCTCTTGATGCGCTGCTTGGCGTATTTTTCATCTGGGGTTTCCCGCAGCAGCAACCAGCAGAAATCAGCCATCATAGTGGTGTTCCATCTTCCTTGGTACCTTCTCTCTGCGTCCTTGATGTCCTGGTGAAACCTTTCACCTTGTTCTTCACTGTACGCCCCCACGTTTTCGGGAAAGTAGTTCACATGGGAGTGCAAGAAATGGACTTTCAGGCTCATGTTACAGCCTTGTTCTTTGAAGGCATTGAGCATCCTGGCAACAATATCCTTATAGTTCTCATCCCGCCTGTTCCCCAAGAATTTGAGAACAACATCCTTGAAGGAATCCCAGGCTTCTTTTTCCTTCTCAGACATCGTTTCAGCGAATGCTCCATCTGAAATGAGTTTCCTTATATCAGGGCCAACAAACACTCCTTCCTTTAGCTTTGCTTCAGAAAGTCGGGGGAACTTTGAGCAAAGGTACCGAAAGCACTCACCATCTTTTGGAAGGGACTTGATGAATTGCTTAATGAGACCCAACTTAATGTGGAGAGGTGGTAATAGAATTTTATCACGAGGTACCAAGCTCTCATGAAGAACATTTTTCTCACCGGGTCTCAAATACTCCCGAATTGGCCAGTCTTTTTTCCCCCAGTGTAGGTCGCGGGCCCGGTTATCCCACAAGCAAAGGAAGCAGGGATATTTGGTGAAACCGGATTGCTGCCCTAATAGCATGGATAGAATTTTAAAGTCTCCACAACTCATCCACTTATGCTCATCATAACGAATCTTCTGAAGAATCAGGGCCAAATTCTCGTATTTTTCTTGGAGAATAACAGAGTGAGCAATAGGAACTGAAGCGAATGTGTTGCCATTATGAAGAAGAACACCTTTTATGCTGTCTTTTGACGAATCAATGAACAGCCGCCATTCAGCAGGATCATACTTGAGTTTAAACTTTTCCATCACTCCGTATATATCGTTGCAAAATACCAAATCTTCCTCTTTGCTGAAATACTTCAAAAATTGTGTCTCGCAGTTGCGGTACCAATAAAAAGTTGTTCCTGGTGACAATAGATTTTTCTGTTTAAGCCGAGAACCTAGCAGTTGGGCAGCATCTTTTGGGAGTCCTAAATCCCGGACTAAATCATTCAATTCAGCTTGAGAGAAAAGTTCATGTTTCGGATCTGGTTCAGTTTCAAACTCGGAAGTACTGGACTCATCGAGAAAAGCCATCTGATGAGTCTCATCATGATCAGAACCGTCCACACAAATATGATCCAAAGATTTTGGTGGTTCAGGCACAGGTACTTCGTTGCTATGAGGCATAGACCTAATTGCTGAGGGAAGGTTGGGGTAACTTATTATGTTCTTATTTTTTAAGTTGTATCCCTTCACAATGCAAGAGCAAAAATAGCAGTCACTGCTGTGGTCTCTTTGTTCACGCCACATCATAGGTATTCCGAAACGAAATGCTTTTTTTTTAGCTTTCATTCATAAGCGTAGATCTTCCTCACATGTCTTGCACACTTTGTGAGGAGCCCACGGTTTGTCTTGATCGCCTAAATTCAAATCGAAATAGGCGATATATACTTTTTTAATAAATGCAGAAATGTTCCTCTGCCGCTTTCTCACGGTATATTCCCCACAAATAAAACAAAAACTGTCCGGAGAGTTGACGCAACCTCTGGCTCTGTGAGCCATCACAAATACACAGCACTGCAAACTACAACTGTAGTGAACCACTTCGGAATAAAGCTGGATTACGACTGAGCAAACAAAAGGTAATAATGAACTTGCAAGAAACTGAAATTTGACAGGAACGTTCATGTCGCAACCACCGTGTTTGAGCGAGCGCGAACGAGGCGAGGCGAACAGGAAAGAACATGCGCCAGCGCGAGTACTGGATTTAGCCCCCCGCCTCCCAATTGTCCTGTTAATGTATAAAATGAATACAAAACACTCTAAAATATCATGAGGGAGTGTTTCTAGTTAGTTAACCATTACAACCTCTATTTTGGGCCAAGAAAATAAACTGCAGTCGGCTAAAAAGAAATTATGTGAACATTCCTTATATGGGTAAGAAATCTAATTTTGCAAGAAAACGTGACGTGATGGAACATTTTGGCTATTTTTCCTGGATTCAGCACCCCAAAATCTATAGGAATCAGTTGCAAAACTGGAGGCAGTTTTTTGGTAGTGTACCTGTGTTATCATACATTACCCAACAGAATATAATCGTACATTATACTAGAAGGGGAACTCGTGATTTTAACAGATACCAAACAAAGACACATAGAATGACAAACATGCTAGCATTTAGCAACGTATCCCAAAAACAGCCCAGTCCTGTCTCTTCTGACTAGGCTATCAAAGTCAAAATCAAGGTGGTTTGGCCCTGCGCATACTCATGCAGGGTTACTCGGACCACCTTGAGAGCTCTCTTACCAAATGCAAATTCAAACTTCAAATTCCGAATGGCGGCAAGGTTACTTGAACCGCCTTTGAGAGGTGATCAGGCTCTCTTACCAAATACAAATTCCAAGTTACAAGTTACAAGTTCATGCAAGATTCAAATGGCAGTACTGCTCTTTCTTATCTGTCTAGACACATGCTAAAATCAAAACTCTACTCACCGGATCCGGTCCTCAAAGTTCCCAAGCAAGCGCATGAGTTGGACCTCGGACTCCCCTCACTCGGGTTCGAGGTGATGGCTCCAGCCGGGTCTGGCACCCTCCGAGGCCTGGCCAGCTCCCTCCGATGCAAGGGACCGGTGGCGCGCCTGGGAGCCGAGCCCACTTCGGGAAGGCACGATCCCGGCAGGACCAAACCTGTAGAGGCGGAAAGTCGTGGTATATTGCCCTGTATACCCTCTACTACCACACCTTCCCGGTCCAACGCACCAAGAATATGTAGCAGCAGAGCGCAGACAAACCAATAATACCAGGAGTCTGTTCAGAAGGTCCAAATCATTTATTTGTGCACAAGACTCAAGCAGAATCAAATTCAAAAATGGCTGAGCAATGTTCTCTGGCAATACAACAACTTTTATAGACTTTTGCTCTATTCTAGGTATAGAAAAACATTTCATTGGTCCCGGTAACCTCCCGTACCTCCCGTACCTCTTCTATTGGTCCCGGTACTGATATGATTATCCAATTATGTTCTTTGAGTGGGCTCAGCACCTGCTCACCCCCCTTCTAGTCCCAATTACAATGGTCAGTTCACCAACTTGTTACTTTCCTACTTTCAAGGCTATTGGGCTAGTTAATACGTGCAGGGAAGCAGGGCTCTGTAACCTTTCTGTCAGCAGTTTTAATTAAATCCCTTACAGCTGTACTTTTCTTATCAGTGACTTTTAAACATATTTTTCTGTATTTTTCCAGGTTTCAATTCTACTTGTCTAAGCTAATTCAATACTTTACTGAGTTCTAATTCTACAATAGCAGCATGTTGGGGGATGTGCAATTCCTATGGGCCTCTTCACAGGCTTCATTTACAGGTCAAGCCAGCCAGGCCTGTCTGATTAGTTCAATTAGCATGGAGCATAGGCCTTTGCCTACCACACTAATACTTACAGGGAACATGGGCAATGGAGGGTTAAGTGGTTTGCCCAAGAGCACAAGGAGTGCCTACAGGACTAGAAATCCCAGTCCCTCTGGCCTGAGATTATTGTCCCCACGTGGGACTTGATCCCCTGGCCCTCTGGCCTGAAGTACCTTGTCCTAAACACTAGACCACTCCTCCCTATGGGTGGAGAGCAGGCGTCCACATGTGGTAGGCGAAGGCCTATGATCCATGGTGTCTGAAATAAGCAGACAGGCCTAACTAGCTTGACCTGTAAATGAAGCCTGTGGAGAGGCCCATAGGATTTGCACATCCCCCAGAATGCTGCTACTGTAGAACTGAAACTTAGCAAAGCAGAATCAGCTTAGCTGAGCAGAATCAAAACTCAGAAAAATATAGAAAAATAAGTTTAATCGCTACTGATAAGAGAGTACAGCTGCTATGAAATTAATTAAATCTGCTGAAAGAAAGGTTACAGTGCCCTGCTTTCCCACATGTGCTAACTAGTTAAATGGCCTTGGAATAGAAAAGTATCTAAGTTGGTGAACTGACCATTGTAATTGGGACTAGAAGGGGGGTAAGCAGGTGCTAAGCCCAGTCAAAGGACATCATTGGATAGCCATATCGGTACCGGAACCAATAGAAGGTGTACGGGAGGGTACCGGGACCAATGAAAAGTTTTCCTATGTCTAGAATGAAGAAGAAGTCTATAAAAGTTGTTGTTTTGCTAGAAACCATTGCTCAGCCATTTTGAATTTGATTCTGCTTGAGACTTGTGCACAAATAAATGATTTGGACCTTCTGAACAGACTCCTGGTATCATTGGTTTGTCTGCGCTCTGCTGCTACACACAGGGTGGAGAGTGGGGGTCAATGGGCGTGGAGTGGGTGTGAACAAGGTGTGCTTCCTTAACAATAAGGCACCTTAATGGCAGGAACCCTAACGCATATCAAAACCTCGCAGAAAGGGTATATTTTGAGGCGAGAGAACCTATTTTAATGTCTGCAATGTGATGCACAGCCAGAGGAGCCCACAATAGTGATAGAATTGCTCCATTAGCAGCAACAACATAGTGCCCAAGTATGAAAGGGCACTATGTTGATGGTGCAAATGGGGCAAAGGAGGTTGCACATGGGTCATGCAGTAGGGGCCGCTGGTGCACAGGGTGGACCAGGAAGTTGCCTAGGTGACACATAAGAACATAAGACTTGCAAATATGCCAGACTGTGTCAGACCAAGGTCCATCATGCCCAGTACTCTGTGTCCAACAGTGGCCAATCTAGGTCATAATTACCTAGCAGTTTCCCCAAAAGACAAACAGGATCCCCAGTGCATGTATTGGGCAGGCAGGGAATATTCTGGGCTCCTCTCTAGTAATAGTTTATGGACCGTTCCCCATGAACATGTGCAAACATTTCTGAATCCCAGATACAATAGCTGCCTTTATGACTTCCTCTAGAAATGAATTCCAGAGATTGAATATGCATTGACTGAGAAACCATTCTCTCCCAGAAGCCCTCAATGGGTTACACTGTAGCCGCATTGCATATTTCCTAGACCTACTACATTTTGATGCAGTAAACAAGCGATCTACATTTACCCAATCCATTCCAGGCAATATTTTATAGGCCTCTAACATATAACCCCTCAGCTGTCTCTTCCCCAGGTTGAAGAGATTACAACATTGGCAGGCAGTGATGGGGTCCCTTGGAGAGGCAGATAGTTGTGGGGGGAATGTGCAGCCATCCATGTATGCCTCCACCTCCCCTGCTCCAGACCCTGCACCCTAGGCACCCGCAAACCTGCATATCGGCTGGCCTGGGACTGCGCACCACCAACACTGATGGCACAGGGGCAGGTCAGTATGCTGTGGGAGACGTTGGGGGAGGGGGCAGCGGCCATGCCCTGGTCCAGTGCACCATACAACGTGTGCCAAGGTCTGTGTGATGAGAAGCACGTCATCCCCAGGGGCTGCTCGAGCCATGTAACAGCACTGTGGCGCACTCAATGCAGTTGGTGTGTATATGACCAAAGGGTCACAGGTTTAGGTCCTGTCTGCGGATCATGCAGTGCATGTCCCTGTGGATAAATTTTAGCCCATAATGCAGGTACAACATCAACATGTGCAACTCCCAATGAATAAGCCAACAAGGGTACAAACACCCATGCAGACAGGCTCCACAATTCTCAGATGGATGGAGAATCAGGTGGACAGCACCGGCACAGTGAGCGGGCGTTAACATCAGAGTGCACTATTAGCTCCTACACAATGAGCACACCTTAACAATGCTTGAGCTGAGATCAGGACCAGAGTGGCAGGCAGGAATGCCAACATCCCCATTTTTGCACAGTGCGTCAATATGAGTGAGTGTGTGTGTGTGTGTGTGTGTGTGTGTGTGTGTGTGTGTGTGTCTATCCATTCTTTTGTGGCTTTCTATACCTCACTGAGCCTCACAGTGCCTAAGCTGTTTCTAGCATTAGTCTGCAAAAGTGCTTGATAAGGAGCAAAGTATTGTGGGTATGGGATGAAACAGGGTGGATTGGCCAGGATTTATTATTTATTTTTATTTATTTTATTTACAGTCTCTTCTATACCGCGCTATTCAGCACCAGTGCGATTTACAATGAACAATAAAATTACACATTTCCAATGGTACTTTGTGTTTACAGTTGAACAGGTGATACAACTTGGATAACAGGGGTAACTATTTACAATTTATAACATAATCGCATAATCAGATGCAGATGTGTCTGCATCTGAGGTAGGGTCAATGGCTGGGTGTCATAGCGCCCAACCACCAACTGCATGGACCGGTTGGCCACAACATGTCATGCTGGGAAGGCATTCTCACTCTGACCAAGCAGTGACCATTGCATGGCTGTATATCCATATTGCGCTATATAGCATTTGGTTGTAATAATATGGGTACACTTTCTGTTCTGGAGACCTGACCACTGAACCAATTACTGGGTGTCTATGCTGTATATCCCAAGCTTGGGTACACATGCAATGTATACTGACAAGCAGACTGTCTGCATGGCTGGAAAACCCAGTAGTGGGTACCAAGTGCAGTTTAACTGTACTTGCTGTAGGTGAATTTTAGACCTAGGTGGCTTGGATGTGTGGTGTTGCAGGCCCATACCTAGTGGTACTAGTAGGACCAGCAAGACCCTAGTAACAACCCCATGCAAGTTTAGACACTACCACTGGTAGTTGGAGGCCATGGCATTAGCATTGTAATGCACTGTTCTAAGTCAGTCTCAGTCCAACAAGGCCAGATGTAACTGATGCATAGTATGCTGTAATTCTACAGGACACATGATAGCTATCACAAACTAGCAGTGATAAGGATCTGCAGCAGAAACTGTCTCTAACACTTCAGGCACCAGGGACCTGGTGTTGGGTGGCCATCCTCATCCTCAGGGTGACCACAGAAACTGCTCAGTTGCATGGTTTGTAGCTGCTCTGTGCTTGTATCACACACTGTCAGTGCATCTTACTGACCCGAGGTGATGGATAAGTGCATTCTCCAGTTGGTGATCAGCTGTAGACTGCTGTTATACATGTGCACTGCATCATGGGTACTGGTAGGTCTACCCTATGCCAGCGCACACAGCAGACATCTTATGCAGTGACCTGCAGTCTCTTTGTATCCAGCCATTGCTGTGCAGAGAGGTGTGGAGGTGTAGCCATTTATTAGTGCAATGTCTCCATACGCAGGGGACAGGGGGTTGATTCCTACTTGTTTCTTTTGTGCCTGTACTACTCAGATCATTTTCATGCCTGTAACAGTCAGGACTCTGCACATTGGTGCTGGCAGCCCATATCACTCTTTCTTCTGCCGCCATCCTTCCTTCAGGCCATCCATCCATCTCTGTCGGCTGTGTGCAATCATGTCTTCTTGTGCAAGCTGTTACACTATGGCCTACACTGGTACACTTTTCCGCATTTTGGCTCTTCACACTCGCATCTCCTGTGCCTGATCTGCATGTCATCACTACTACTCTGTCTTCCTGTTGCTGCAAACATCCTGCCGCTTCTGCCTCTGCTGGGAGACACATCTTCCCCATTCTAAGCCACACACTGACATTGCAGCACTTTACATTGGTGCCACCCTGTGCATCAGTACAGATGCCTCCCACATGCTCTTCCACTTTACTGGTTGCCTCATAGGGTGCCCACCTATATGGCAGGTCCATCAACTCCTACCTGTCCTTCCTTCCATCACCTTTATATTGGCATTCCTTGGTGCTCTATCCAGCATTTGGATTACAGCCATTTCCGTGCTTTAAGGTACATGCAATCCACCTTAGGGCACCTTGTCTTTCCTTAGGACACCTTACTTGTCACCTTAAGGCACCTTGTCACCTCACTGTGCCTTACGATGCATGCTTGTCACCTTACCACACATTTTCCTGTTAGTGCACTTTAATGACCAAGACACCCTAACTCCAGGACGTCCCCTACCCACCCACTGCCTTATATGACTTCAGGCACCTTAACGCTGCCATTGCCACCCGTAACTTTACTGTGGTTTAGTAAACATACCCCTTATAGTACAATCCACTTTGGGTTAGATCAGGCCTTGACAAATTTTCTTGGAATCTAGGATCCAGCCTACAAATTTAAAAGCTGGCCACTGAAACCTCAGTCAAAGTGCCCCTTCCCATCCCCAAAAAGGGTATTGCAGCTCCTTTTTTAAGGGTATGATTTCTCCATTTTCTATGGAAAAAGAAAGCTTAATAAATCAGGCTCTTAATGTGCCATTACACAGCGTCAATAGAAGATAGCAACCTTTCCCCTCTTCTCCCTACCACCAACCCCAATGAGTATGTTGTCAGCAGCATATTGATGACCCTTTAAAGCTGCATCTGAGGCAACTTCCTTGTTTTGCATCATATTTCATAGCCTTGTTATATGTGAAGCAAAGAAAAAAAATCTTCCATAGCCCCCGCACCCTGCCTTCATCTTGTCTCTCTTTCTTATAGCCTCCCCCCCCCCCAAAGCCATCACCCAGTCTCTCTTTTTCTCATAGCCCCTTCAGTCATCACCCAGTGCCTCTCTCTATCTCTCTCGCTCTCTCTGTTATCTCTTATAGAAACACGATGGCAGATAAAGATCCTGCGGACCATCTAGTCTGCTCTCCCAAACCAACTGCTACAGTCCCTTTCTTCCTCTTCTGTCTTTGTCCCATGCTTTCTTGAATTCATATATAATCTTCATCTCTACTACCTCCACTGAGAGACTATTCCATAAATCTACTATCTATCATCTGTCCCTCCCCCCACCCCAGGCATCACCCAGTCTCTCTCTCTCTCTCTCTCATAGAAACATGATGGCAGATAAATACCAGGTGGCCTATCTAGTCTGCCCTTCCATACTTACTACAGTCCCTTTTTCTCTTTAGAGATTTTTTTTTGTCTTTGTTCCATGCTTTCTTGAATTCAGATACAGTCTTTGGCTCTACCACCTCAATAAGGAGACTGTTCCATGCATCTACTATCTACCATCTGCCCCCCACCCAGTTTTCACCAGTGCCTCTCTCTCTCTCACTCTCAATGCTTTCCCAGCCATCTCTCACTGACCCAGAAACCACCAGTGTCTTTCTCTCTCATTACCTTCCCAACCCATCACCCCATCTCTCTCTCATTCTTTCTCATTCCCCTTCTTCCTGCTGCCATCAACCTGTGTCTCTCACCTGCACCAAAAACTGTTTCCTCACTCTACCACAATAATTTCTCTACAAAGAGAATTCATTGGCCGAGGATGTATTAAAAGTATAGACAGGTTTAAAAGAGGTTTGGACAAGTTCCTAGAGGAAAAATCCATAAAGCATTATTAAAGTGGACTAGAGAAATCCACTGCTTAACACTGGGATAAGCAACATGTAATCTGTCTTCCTTTTGGGAACCCGACAGATACTTGTGACCTAGATTGGTACCTATTGGAAACAGAATATTGGGCTTGAAAACCCTTTGATCTGGCCCTGTATGGTTTATCTTATGTGAGAACATAAGAACTTAAGAAATGCCAAACTGGGTCAGTCCAATTTTTCATAATGCTCTTGTGTTTTAAGAACTTTGAATAATTTTGTGTCATCTGAAAAACTGATCAGCTCACTCATTTTTCCCATTTCCAGGTCATTTATGAATATACTAAAAAACAGTGAGTCCAGCACAGATCACTTGGGTACTCCACTATTCACCTTTCTTCATTGAGAAAAATGGCCATTTAGCCCTACTCTCTGCTTTCTTTCTTTTCACCAGTTACTGATCCACATTTCTACACTGCCTCCAATCCCATGACTTTTTAATTTTGCAGTCTCTCATGAGGGACCTTGTCAAAGACTTTCTGAAAATCCAGATATACTATATCAACTGGCTCACCTTTGTATACCCCTTTATTCACACCTTCAAAAATTTGTAACAGAATAGCAAGACAAGACTTTCCTTGGCTAAGCCCATATTGGCTTTCTCCCATTAAACCATGACTATCTACATATTCAGTAATTTTATTCTTTATAATGATGTCTACCATTTTGCCCGGTACTGACGTAGGGCTTTACTTTTATACAGGAGGCTACACCCCTGTTTTATTGCTCAGTTATGGGCATAAAAACTGCAATAGGTAGGATATATGGAACCTGAGGTAAGACTGGTAGGATTTACAGAGAGTTATGTCAAGAGGTGAGGGCCTCCACCCCAGAGTGAAGTAGGGCTTTGAATGAGGTGCCAAGGGGATCTAAATAATGGGAACCTGTAGAGAAGCAGTACAAAATGTACAGTACAGAATGATCAATATTGGAAGTTGTGTGATGGAAGGGAAGCACTAATGAATATTTTTCCTGTCCTAGATACAAAGACATTTGTAAGGTAGTAAATGTAAACGCATCATTTGTGTTTCATTTTATTTTGAGGGTTTGGGGCTTGCAATTTGCCCTTCATTCAGCTTTTTTAAAGTGTTTTTTTTAATTGCCTTGTTTGCAGATAACATGTTAAAATGAAATGAAACAACATTTTAAAAATGTTCATACATTTGTCTCATTCGTCCTCATCAAAGTCTATGAGGTAAGACATTTTAGAATGTAACAGTGTGACTTTCCGTTCATTTTCAATGAAGCTTGCTTGAAACTTGTCAGCAGGCCTTCTATACCAGAGGCAACTACAAGCCATCAAGTCAAACACCTCACAGCGTCAGAAAATGGACTAAAGGCACTTACAATGGCAAGAAGACTACGAGCTCCATCAGAAAGGCAAAGCAGCACAAAGAGCAGAATGAACATTATAAAGGAGAGGCTGGAGGACACTCCAAGGCATTGGTATAGCGGTAAAAAGGCAACAGCACTGTCCTGAAGACCCCCAAGGCAGTGTGAGTGGGCTACATTTGTAAAAATACTGGCTTGAAGGTGTAGGAATACTGGAAGAGAGTATATATAGCACCCAGATTGACTGGCAGGCCCTGATGAATGACAACAGAGCAGGAAGATAGACTGGAAAGCCCAGGTAATGGGAATGGGGGGCAGGTCTGCTGAGTTGTATGCCTGTAAGTTAGAGTCCTGGCACTGAAGACATTTGTCCCAGCATATGAACCTGTAAGGAAGGTCGACCTGTGCTGGGGAGAAATATTCATGGACTACTTGAAATGAGATACTGTGGAATTAGTGAGCAGAGGACATGCTGTTGTGAAGGCTCAAAAGCATTGGGATGGGTTGAAGGGATTGCAGCTCTGCTTACGAGAGCACAGAACAGCAAAGAATAGCTATAATAGCAACGAGCTTGGCTGAAGGGCCTTAAACCACCTGTAGAGTACCAACACAACACTTAGATTGACTGGAATATTCCTGAACAGGAATATCTTGAGATACTAACGACTTTGGTTATTTAAAAAAGCTAGGTATTTGTTGCTAAAGCAATTTTAAAGAACCAAAAAAAACCCCCAATGTTTTTAGGAGTGGGGCAAAATCAACCAATAGTTGTGGAAATTTGAAAATACCTTTGAAAAGTGAGCTCATCAATTATTTTAGACCAATCATGTCCCTTGCACACCAAATTTAGTTCCTCTTGGGGACTGGTGCTTTGACATTTCATTACAAAGTGAGTGTTAGAATAGGCTGAAGTCCAAAAAACACCTGAAGAAAGCCAATACTTCAGAGAAGGGTCAACGTAGCAGCACAATAGGCTGGAAGAACACAGGCATCAGAAGTGGGGATGGAGTCAGCCAAGTTGTAAGCCTGCAATTAGACTCCTGGCAATGAGAACTTTTTATCCAGTATAGGAACCTGTAATGCAGATTGCCCTGGCTAAAGGAAGACTTCATGGATGATTAGATACAGAGCAAAGGTTGCTTGTGTTGAAGTCCCCAAAAGCAGTGGCAGTGCTTTGAGCACTGGCAGGATTGTCTGCAGGAGCCCAGAATACCTGAGCCAGACAATCACAGCAGGAAGTAAGGCCTGATGAGCCTAGGCAATGGGAGAGGGGTGAGGTCTGCTAGGCTATGGGCCCAATTCTATGAGGTGAACAGCAGGGCTGCAAGTTCTGCTGAGATTTGCAGTGCCGCTATCCACCTTGCATGCATTCTGCCTCCGTTCTCCACTGCAAGCACAGAGCTGCTGTGTGTGCTGCAGGCATGATGGGGCAGAGAATGGGAGGAGCATGGGTGGGACTGACCCCAGATGTTCAGGGCCGATTCTGCTCATGGCCCTGTAGGTATGGAGGTCACCGGGGGGACGCCCTTCTTATACCACCTCTGAGGTGGAATAAGAGTGGGGCACTCCTCAAACATGAACGGCAGCCCCACCCCAGAGCTCAGGAGCCCCCCCATAGGAGCACTGGGACACTGAGGGTGAGTCCCCACCACCCAATCTGGGCCCCAGTGGCCCCTGTCAGGGTCAGACGGCAGGGACACGGGGGTTTGGGGTTGTGGGCAGATGGAGCCGCGGGGAGGATGTCCCCATGGCTGTAGGAGGGGTATGCCGAGCAGTCCTCAGGTCTGATTCTGACAGCCACAGGAACATTTTACTCAGTGTTTCCGAATCAGGTCCAAACAGGCTCCTCCTGCACGGGGCTGTCCAGATAGCCCAAACGCACCCCTTCTGGAATCGAGCTTCGTGTGTCTACAAGTCATGTTCCTGGCACTAAGAACGTTTGTTCTGACATAGGAACCTGAAGTTTAGAAGATGATCTCTCTGGATTAGGGGAAGAATTGACAGACTACTTGTAATGAGATGCTGAGGGATTCAGCAGTGGATACACTATGTCGAAGGCCCCAAAAACAGCTGGGGTGAGTTGAAACACTGCCTGTGAGATCACAGAACAGCAGAATAGGGTCAATACAGTAGCAGTACGATGAGTCAGATGAACCCTAAAATAAAAGACTAAATAATAGGAGACTGATAGGCAAGTTCAATAATGGAAATCTGAACACAGAGTTCAAGGCCAATCAATGGTGTTAGGCCACTAGTGTCCCCGCTGCACTGTGCTCAGTTTTTATTAGTCAGGTTGTATGGAACTGCAGGTCAAAGTGAGTGACAGAATACCTGAACAGGACCAACACAGCCCCAAGACAGGCTACAAGGCCTTAAAACACCTGAGCAGAACCAACAAGGCATTTAGAGGAGGGCAAACACAGCCCCAAGATAGGCCAGAAGAGTGCAAACAGTGGGAGGGAAGATAATATCAACTACAATGTTTGCCTAGAAGTTAGACCCTGACACAGGACTTTTGTCCCAGCATAGGAATCCGAACCTTCTGGGCTGGACTGCTGCTGAAGGATTTTGACAAACAGCATTAATGCAGTACAATGAAAGGCCCAGAAGCAGTGGGTGTTGGTAGAAGGAACAGCAGCAGAATGCCAGAGGGGGTACAAAGCAGCAGCAAGATAGGCTGAAAGAGTCTGGGCAGCAGTAGTGGGATAAGGTCAGCCAAATAAGACTTTTGCCTCAGCATAGGATCCCTTAGTGAAGATCTACCTGGGCTGGGGGAAGATTTAATTGACTGTTTGTAATGAAATCCTGAGGAATATAGATACAGCGCAAAGAACACACTGTGATAAAGCTCCAAAAGCAGCAAGGCAGTAAACCAACAGAGTAGAATGGGCAGAGAAAGGGCAGGTAAGACCCAGATGGCCAAATCTAGAGTTTCACCAGCAGAGCAATGGATCACGAGAACAGGTTTGGCCCCAACAGAGCAGTCACACAGGTGACATCAGTGAGTGACACAGCAACGGCAGAAAGAGGAAAGAGGAAAGGATGTTTTTTAATTAACGTACTGTATTTATTTTCTTTTCCCAACTTTTTGAATGTGAGGCTAAGAATACTCACTGGAAATCTGATAGCAAAAAGTAGTGACTGCCGTGGAAACTGGCAAAAACACAGTGGGGCTGGAGGTGGGACCTGGATTGGGGGTTTGGTAGAAACAACCTATCTTTCACTATGTCATTACTTTTATCACAGTGCATACTAGGTGTATGTACCACTTTACAGAGGTACATACTAGACAGCTCTACTCCTTGGAACATACAATCTTGTCAAAATAGACAAACAGGCCACATGTTGAAAATCAAGTATGAGGACATTGTGGTAAAACGAGGGCTATAGTTATTTGAAGAGTGCTTTAGTTATTCATCTTACTGATTAGCATATTGTTATTTAATCAATAAGTTACAGAGCATGTGATCCATGTAATTTCTGAAGGCTCACACCAGCTGCCTAACATAACTGACAGCTCGGCAAGAATTGGGTTAAAGAGATTTCTAATTACTTCTCCAGTTTTAAAGCAGTTTTAAGGCATTAAGCTGGTGGGATTGTGTAAGGCTTTTCAGATGACTGCATTGTTTTGTTAAGAGTGGTTGTTTTTATCATGTTGATGATCTGTCATGATTGTCTTATTGTATTATTGACTCTTAAAATAGTAATGTTTAAAATATTTTAAGTTCTTACTTTAAAACAGATGGAGGGCTTCATTGATTTTGTGCCTCTGACAAATTGCATTTAAGAATATAATCCCTAAGGTACCTGATGGAGGCCATTATGATTTTACTGTGAGGGGAAGGCGGGCACTTTTGCATACCATCAACCCTGCACAAGCAAACAAGTTGTGGTAACATTAATCTTATCTGATTTAACACAGATGGTCTCTTCTTTTGTTCCTTTCCAATTTCCTGCAGTGTTCAAACTTTTAAAACAAGCCACATTATATAAGGGTTCCTTCCGACTTCCTTAATGGCTCTTAAAATCTATGTAATGGTTGCTCAGATAAGAATTTATTATAAAAACGTGTTTACCGAGCTCGCATATATGCTATAAATAAAAAAACATCCATTCCCTGTGTGTCACGTCTGAAGACTGTACAAATAAAGGCGGCCAGCTGAAATATTGTGGACAACTGGAATCTTAAATCTGCTGCAAAGCGGGTGAGCCACATAAACATCAGACAGGCAGACAACCAATTTGCCAGCTATAAAACTCCACTAGTCCAGTAAATACTTGATAGCTTCAGGCTATGTCCAATTAATTTTAGCTCCTGATGAGAATGCTTTTGCTAATGGGCTGTGAATGTTGCACACAACTCCCACATCTCTAGAGCTGTGTTCCGAACAGGCCATAAAAAGAACCTCTAGTTCCAGCTGATGAAACATGTCAAAAGTATCACACTTTATATTACCAGCAGCTTCAAAACTACTAATGGGTTTAAAAAAACCCCAACAACTTAAAACAAGCTTATCAATAACAACATTTTACAGATGCATGGGGCAATTTTATAGTTGTTCACAAGATTAATTAGCATGTGCATCTTTTCCCTCGGTGCAATTTTATAAAGCATGCATGCAAATTCTAACTCCTCCCTAGAAATGCCCAAGAATAGATTCACTCCCTCCAACTAAACTTATACAGGCTACATGTGTATAAAATTGGTATTCTTATCAGGAGGGCAATTTTATATAAAACACTGCTTTACTCAAAGGAAAGCTTTTAAAATGGTCTTCTAATAAGTACAATCAGGAAAAAAGATTCAATTAGAAATTGAGAACCAGTATTCAAAAAGACGAGTTCCTAAACTTAGGGGTGTGTTTACTAAAGTGTATTACTACTGGTTAACGTAGCAGGTAGTGCATGCTATCAGGCTGTATTAGGAGATAATGCAGGGCAAATGTAGATAGTGCAAATATCACTAAAGGAAGGCATGGGAGGGGAGGGGAGAGGATAAACTGCACAGATTAACTGTTACAACCCTTACAACTTCATTGTGCAGACTGGATGGACCACCCTGGTTTATATCTGTTACGTTACTTTAGAAGTTGGTCCAATATGCATGTCCATCAATCTATCATATACCAATTTAGGATTTAATAGATGTAAAGAGTGAAAATAAGAGACTTGGAGGGTAATTTAACACTGTCTATATTGTAGCAAAGTTTGTGATTACGTCCGGGTGTCGATTTGGCTTCATTTTCAAAAATGAAAAGAGATGAGTAGCCTACTACTGCTACTACTGAGCAAACCTAATGGTGAGAGCACTGGGACGGAAAACAAGGGAGTCAGGGTACCAATTCCACTGATGCTTTAGGTGGTATTAAAAGAGCCACTGATCAGTAAAACATAAGTTATAAAATGCACTCCTTTACCCACTACTTCATGGCCTACCTCACACTCCTCCACATGCTTGCACCCCGCACACATAGCATCAGACTCAACCAACAAATCCCCTTGATCAACCCACATACCACACAACCCAGATACACACCAGCACCACACATATCCAAAGAACGCCAACAAACAAAAAATATAGCCCACAAACCATACAATGCAACACGTAATGCATTCCCCCACCACACAAATCATGAACGCACAAACCCAATCATAACAACAAACATCAGATGTGCTCTACTAAATGCCAGATTTATCAGGAACAAATCAAATACTCTCCTTGATCTAATCCACGACAAGAAGCTTGATATAATATGCATCACTGAAACCTGGCTAGACGACTCAGACCAGGTCATATTAAACCAAGTAACCCCAACAGGATACTCGGCATTTAACTGCATCAGAGCACAGAAAAGAGGAGAAGGAGTACTAATACTTACCAGAAAGGAATACAGATTCAAAACTATCACCACCACTAACACAATTGAATCTAACACACTCACTATAGCCAACAAGTACCTAACCATCTCCCTAACATATAGGGGTATGTTTACTAAACCGTCTTAACGTGCACCCGGCGATAGTGTGCAGACTGCCATAAAAGGAGTGGGGGTGTCGGTCTTAAAGTAGCAAAACGGGATTATCACGCGATAATGCACGCTGCTGCGCACATTATCGGGCAAAGCGTCGCTAAGTGCGTTAAAGCGCGGTAATCCTAAGTAGGCGCCCAGACATACAAACATAGAAGCAGAGGTGTAGTACAATGGTTAATACACTGACTGATAGTACAGGGGTCATGAGTTTGATCCCCCAGTGTGTCTAATGCATAAGGCTGGCTGAGGCATCACCCTTTACTTTTAGGTAGTGATTTTTGAGGCATTTTACTTTTATTTTAATTAGTGCTGCCAGCAAACACACCCTCACGGTGGTGTAACCTAAGGTGCCGCATAAGGCACCCCATAACGCACTCCATAGGGGACATTATAAAGTGCACTGTCCACCAAGGTACCCTATAATGTCCCCTATAGGACACCTTATAAGGCGCTTGATAGGACGCCTTATGAGGCACCTTAAGTTTACAGTACTCTGAGGGTGTTTTTGCTGGCAGCGCTAATGTACATTAAAAATAGACAATGCCTCAGAAAGCCCTATCAAATAACCCCACCATGGGTTTGAACCCATGACGTCTGGCTTTAGAGGCAGTGAAGTAACCAGTGGGCTACAGCTGCTAACAAACCCCTGGCTGGCTGCAGAAGGACTGCATGGCACCACACAAACTGTCTGCTGTGGTTACCAGGATAGGGTTAACCCACCCGTACCCATCATGCACTGCAAATGCAAATCAGAAGTCGACAGATGGGCACAAGATGGGGTATGCACCCCCACAGCACCTCGGCCTGGTAGGGGGAACTGACCGTGTGTGGTACTGGCACAGAGTAGCCACAGACCGTCACATTGTGCGGGTACTGTGCTCACCCTGAGGGTGAGGTGGGGCACCCAGCACCAGGTCCACAGCACCTTTCATGGCTGAAATGTTGGCAGCCACCACACACTAGATAGACAGACACACACTCCACACAACTATGCCAGCATTGTGTAGCTATAGAGGTGTTTGGCAGTCCTGGCCACCACACCAGTTCTGGGCACAGTGTAGGCATGGCTATGGTATGCAATACTGTTGGGGTCACTCTGTCAGACACCAGATCTGAGGCACACTCCACAGACATCAGAAAAGTTGTTATGATGCAGCTCAATCAGCCAATTGTGCTTAACGTAGGAATTGCTATCTGCCAGTTATCATAGCAACCTTTTGATAGCTGTGTACAGTTTTCCCATGTTTAGGGTGGCATTGCTAAGGTATGCAAGTGCTAGTATGGGGAGATGCACACAGGGCCGAACATCCTGCCTCTCCAGGAGGCTTGGGATAATGGAGCCTGTGGGTGCGTGTGTTTCTGCCCTTTGTTGGCCGCTGCTCTAGGGCAGAGGTTCCCAACTCCAGTCCTGGAGGGCCAAAAACTGTTCGGGTTTTCATGCTGTCCCTAATGAATATGCATGAGATATATCTGCATACCATGGGGGCAGTGCATAGCAATGCAGCACAGCCACATTTATTAGAGGCAGCATGGAACCTGAATGGTGTTTGGCCCTCCAGGACTGCATTTGGGAGACTCTGCTCTAGGTAATGCGCATGTTTATGGTGTCTGTGCTCTGTAGGGTAAAATGTAGGTGTTTTGGGCATGTCTACATCATCTGCACTACAGGTTCTGTCTGTATTAGCACATTGTAGTAGTGGGTAAAATATGGGGGCTGGGTTAGCAGGAACCACAGCTGGGACTTGAACCTGTGACCTTCTGCCTCTGAACACACTGGTTGTGTGCACTGCTCCACCATGTTGCCACAGAGACAGTGCATTCCCTGGTGATACCATGACTGTTCATCCGGCAGGGCCTGTCTGTTGCAGTGCATGGCACCCACCTACACAGGGCTAGGCCATGGTCTGCTCTGGTCAGCTGCCACTGCCCCCCTCCACCACCAGTACCCCTCTGCCACCATGCTGACATGCCCTTCTGCATGTGGTGCTGGTGGTGCGCAGTCTCAGGCCATCCAGTGTGCAGGTATGCGGCTGCCTATGGTGCGTGTTCTGGGGTGGGGGTGCCTGCATAGACATCCACGCTCCCCCCCCAACACCGCCTGCCAATGTTCTGTGCCCTTGGAGGTACCTGCTGGGTACTATCCCCTGTGACACTGTGATAAACACACTCGTGCCCATGTTGGGCCCTCATCAGTTGCTGTCTGGCTGCTGTACAGTTTCAGCATTCCTAAGTGCCACCTAGGCATCTGCCTAGTTCGCACTGTGCCCCAGCTGCACCACAGCATGTGCCAGCTGCAGCCCTCTGTATCCCATTTTCAAGCATCTGTTCAGTTGGCCGTTCTGACATGCTCGCCCTGCTGTTGCCGCACATGTGGACGCCATAGGAAACCTGTCCGATGGAGAGGAAAACCCTGCACAGCGCAATTTCACTGTGGGCTCTTTCACCTTGTATGGGGACAGAGCATGGACCCTTCCAGAATTCATATCCTTTTTTTGGTGCTTTCTTGGGAGTGTTTTTTGATGTTTCCCATTGAGATCACTATTGCCCAGCTTGGTTATTTTATTTTTCCATTTTCTTCTGTTCATTTTCACTGTATATTTGCCCTTTTGTTCCGTGCACATGTATCAGACTTATCACTTTTTTCTAGGTTTCCCTGGTTTTGCTGTACATTGCTGACAGAAATGGTTTCTCTTCCCTTTAAATCATCTCTAATGCCAGGGTTTCCCTGGCGTTAGTTTTGAGCCTCGGATTTCACATCGTTAGTGTGCGGGGAGCCTCTCCCCTCCCACTCTCCACCCATTGACCCCTTTTCTCTGCCCCTGGGGAGCCTTCCTCCGCCCTCCGGGAGCCTTTCTCCGCCTTCAGCGCTTGTTTGCGCCGCTGCGCATGTTACTGCGCGCTAAGGTACCTCTGCGCCTGATAAAGCACCATTATCACGCGATAAGGTACCTTATCACGTGATAATGTCAGAGCGCACATTAAGACGGTTTATTAAACATACCCCATAGACCACCTGGCACCACAACTGAACACCTATCTACAGTAATCAAATTGATATGCGCACATAACAGAACGCACAAGCCCCTTATTTTTTTTTAAATTCTTTATTTTCGTTTTATAACAACAAAGGAAAGGAAGACATACAGCTAAAGACAGATACATAACGTGTAATACATACACCAAAATAAACCCCTACCACCCCCCTCCCCCCGGCTTCTTCTCTAGAAAACTAAACATTCCCGAAGCGGGCGTGTACTTACATTATTGTGTTACAAAACCTAACGGTGATCTAAGACATGATGAGTGCGTATTATACAGGCATGTTGGAGCAGTGAGCAGATTGTACATAATCATTAAGCATCTGCCATTTAGACAAGCGAGAGTGAGTTTGGACATGGGGAATAGCTCTCCTAGGTATCTGCTCATATTTACTATATAAGCAGACGAGGTTCCACCATTCATTGACAGTAAGTCGAGAGCTATCCTTCCAATTCCTCGTGATTAAGCATATGGCTATACCCAGCATGAAATCAAGGAGAAAGCGACCCTTCTTAGGAAGAGAGGGGACCTCCGCCGCAGAGCGGAGTCCCACAACCTTCCAAGAGAGAGGTTCATGAAAGTGCAAGATAGATTGAATACGACCCCAGACCCGCCCCCAATAGACCTGCAGTTGAGGACATTCATAAATAACATGAGCGAAAGTTCCCACAGCAGTATGGCAAGACCAACACAGGTCCCTAGCATTTGGGTTCCATTTGGCTATTTTTTCTGGGGTATAAAAGCATCTGTGTGCAAAGAAGAAGAGAGTTTGGGTAACAGAGGCAGACCGGGAAACCCGCACTACTTTACTCCAGAAAACGCTCCATTGCACAAGGGTTAAAGTGGTTTGCAGTTCACGCTCCCAGGCTTGTTGGGCTCTAAAAGTGTCCGTGTCTGTACCCTGACATATTATTTTATAAAAGTTAGTGGGGTACAGTAGTGTTTAATTGAAAGGAAATGGCAGCATGATCTGAAATATGTTGGGAGTGAATCTTTGCAGTGTCCACCTGAGGAACTAGCAGTTTTGAGATTAGAAAGAAGTCTATGCGAGACTGAGATTTAAGAGGGAAGGAGAAGAAGGTGAAGTCAAGCTCATTGGGGTGTAGTAACCTCCATAGATCAACTAAAGCAAGATCCTTAATCAGGGAGGTAAGCGTGGCATGACTCTTGGGGGGACCACTCGTCCTAGGCGGCTGTTTGTCAATCAGGGGATCAAGGACTAGATTGAAATCCCCCCCTGTGATCAATGAAGTATTAGCAGAAGCCTGCGCAGCCTGAGCAATGGTAGCAAAAAAAAAAAAAGGCAGGGTTATCAACATTAGGAGCGTAAAGGCATATACATGTAACTTCAAGGCTACCTATCTTGAGGTGAACTCTAGACCATCTACCTTCTGTATCTGAGCTAGTCGCAAGAACAGTAGCATGCAAAGATTTCCTAGCCAGTATGGCAACCCCACATTTCTTAGAAACGGCTGGGGAATAGGCGGCCACCATGTAAGGTTTAATATTAAGTTTAAGAGTTTCCTTCGAATTTAAATGCGTTTCTTGGAGAAAAATCCGATCCGCTGCTTCCTGACTGAGGTAGCTTAGGATTTTCTTCCGTTTTATCGGATTATTGATTCCTTTTACGTTCAATGAGAAAAGCTTACATGGTGCCATCAATCGGTAATAGACATTTTAGGTAAGGGCGCTTGATAACATATAACATAAGCAGAATCTATACAACAATGTCATAATCACCGAGTATTCTGGGTAATACACCCCATATTGAAAAGTATGTACCAACGTATCCTAGAGAAGAAGCAAACCCCCAAAGAATATGGCGACCAGAAGTCTGCGGGAGGAGGCCCTAGAGAGGAAATAGAAAGACATGTAAAAAAAAAGAAAAGAAACACCAGAGTCCATAATAACACTGTCTCTGATACTCATCAAGGCTGCTGTGGGTAGATGGAGTCGGGTCACAGATACCATCAAAAGCAAGGCCACAGACTGCCCATGCCAGACTCTTTGCTAGGCTGCGGCAGATCCAATATGGCAGGTACAGCGGAGATGAGGAGACTTGCAGGAATACTCTAGAAGTCAGCGCATCAAGTCGGCTTCTTTGGAATCCAAAAACTCCGCTAGTAGATCAGGGTCCTCAAATGTTCTTGTCTGATTGTGAAGCGTGACTCGGAGCTTGGCCGGGTACATCAGGCCATAGCGTGCTTGTAGTTGTTGAAGCCTCGGCCGGAATTCCAGAAAGCGCTTTCGGCGGTCGGCCGTGGGTTTAGCCAAGTCGGGATAGAAGGAGATCTTGTGGCTCTCAAACTCCATATGGCCCTTTGCCCGAGAGGCACTTAGAATTTGCTCCACGTGTTGATATCTCAATAATCGAAAAATGATAGGCCGCGGGGTCTTCCTGTTAAGCGTTATGCTTGTGGGTACACGATAAGCGCGATCAATCTCCAACTCTTTGGTAAAGGTGATTTGGAGCAGGGAAGGGAGGATTTTGCATAAAAACTCTTTCATGTCTCCCGATTCCGCTCCCTCCGGTATGCCCACGAGTCGTATGTTGTTGCGGCGCGCTCTATTATTGCCATCTTCCACCTCTTTCTGCAAGGTCCGCACCTGTCGTTCAACTTTGTCGAGTTTGGACAACCGGGCCGCATGGGAGTCCAATATGCTCTCCATTTTGTCCTGACGCGAAGAAAGCCCTTCTAGCTTGCTTTGCAGCACACCAAAATCTTCCCGCAGCGCTCGGAGTGCTTCACCGTTTGCCTGCACAAGGTTTTGACCCCTCTAATCTCTACGAGGATTTCCTGCTGCATTTCGGGGCCCTCGCACAAGGCCGGCCCCTTCTGCGGGGACGGAGGTTCAGTTTTGGAGCGTTTGCCGTGAGAAGCCGCTGGAGATCCAAATTCCAGGCGCGTTGGTTTGGTCCCCTCCATCTCACCAATGTGCCCCGGCAAGATCAGAGTAGAAGTTCTAAGTTAGTGAGGTGTTAATTCAGGATTCTGAGTAGGCCTCTCGGGAGCCTCAGCGTTATGCGACCATCCCGCTGGACATCAGGCTCCGCCCCCCCGCACAAGCCCCTTATTGCACTATGAGACTACAACCTATCATCTGCACTCACCAGAAAAACCGCAACATTCTTAAAAGCCATGGAGTCATTAAAATACTGCCAAACAATTAACGCCCCAACGCACCAACATGGCACAACTCCAGACATGATCTTCATGCCAAAGCAACTAGTAGAACAGAATACGATCACAAAACCAACAATCACACCAGTCCCCTGGTCAGACCACTAAGTAATTGAATTCACCATGACCTTGAATAATCCCGCCCAACGCAAAGAAGATGAAAGAATAACTAGACAGTTCAAAACATTTAACAGAGACTCATTCATAAATGAAATCACCCCACAACTTCAACAGGAACAAGAAACCCTGGACCTAAACATAGAAGAATGGAACACAATAATATCCAATGCAGCATCTACCCCAGCCACTAAAGAACCACAAACACACAAGAGAACTAACGCACCATGGTACTCACATGAAATCAGAGTTGCAAAACACACTCTCAGAAGACTGGAAAGAAGATGGAGACAGAATTAATCACACAACCTCCTAACCCACTACAGAGACAAACAACTAGAATATAACAACCTCATAAATGAGCGAAGACAGCAACACCATACCAACTTACCACCATACATACAACCATACCATACTAATAGACCAAGAGAACTCTTTAGCATTGTCCAGAAGCTCACCAAGGATGACACGCAACAAAGCACCCACCATCTTGACCCACAAAAATATGCAGACTACATGAAGTCAAAGAACACTAACCAAGCACACACTAATGCACCACAAACAAACAATTTCACGATAAAAAAGCAACATCAAACATGGGAGAGCTTCAACACACCAACAAAGCAGCAAGTAGAAGACATTATATCTGGACTAAACACAACAGCTTCACCATTGGACCCGTCCCCAGTGTCTTGGATCAAAGCCACCAAAAGCCAGCTCTCTCATCACATTCAAAAAATTGTTAAAGAATCACTCCAACAAGCATACATGCCACAACCCCTAAAGCAAGCAATGATATGACCAATACTTAAAAGTAGCAAGCTGAGCCCATCCGAACCAAAATCATACCGTCCCATCTCCAGCTTGCCATTCCTTGCTAAAATCGTGGAAAAGGCAATGCAAAGGCAACTCCAGGACCATATAGATATCAATGCCCCACAGGACATACACCAGCACGGATTTAAGCCCCAACACGGCGTGGAAACCCTACTCACCTCCCTCTTTGGCAATCTCCTAAGAGGCATGGACAACATAAAAAACGGCTTCTTGCTAGTGTTCTTGGACATCTTGGCAGCCTTCGACACTCTGTCACATGCTAAGTGTGATAAGGAAGCTTATCATAGCTCAGGAAGGAGCTATAGAAAAGGTGAAGTGACTCTGAACAAGCAACCTGTCAGTTCTGGTAGAAATAAGAAAACAGAATTTTCCCATAAAAGACTACCAGTCCCAGAATGCACCAGGTTTCCAACAGCCATTAGAGGAGCTGAAGTGGGGAAACGCGTGTTCAATCAAGAGAGCTATGAGGTAATCCCCAAGCACTCATCTCAAAGGGCAGGGCCTGATTCAGCACAGCTGCGCTGTGCTAGGGTGGAGCACTCATCAAAGCAGAATAAAGGTAGAGTTTATTCTACAGAGAATCATCCTCATCCTCAGTTTCATCTGGGAGATCCTCATCTTGGACATCTTCATCATCGGGAGGATCATCAGAAGCAGAAGCCAAACTGGACGGACAGAGAGGGCAAGAAACCCTTTGGAAGAAAGAAGAGAAAAGCATTTGGGAGGTCTAAAGTAGTCCATAGCAGTACGTATACTGGAAGGCATTCAAAAGGCAAGCATACGCCATTGGACTGGGGAAAGCCAGAGGAATGGTGCTGCAAGGCTAGGAATCTCCAGACGGTACCTGTGAGGGAGACGGCTGCACGTGGAAGGGACCCTAAGACCTGTGCCAGAAGGTATGTGAAGAGAGATCCAGTGTCCAGGGATCTGGATTGGAAGGCTGGACATAAGAACTGGACTACATACTGGCCAGGCTATTTAGAGAGGAACTCTAACAGCAATGGAAGCTCAGGTATGAACACTGATCTATGCCCTAGCTATAACCTTGAAAGACAGCAGGTAAACAAGTATTCTCCTGAGAGCGCTACATTGAGAAATTCCTCTGTGCCAATCCATGATATTGAACCCATGATTGTTGAAGAAGGGGGAGCGGTCTTAGATACAGGCTGTGAATATATGGATTGCTCTCTGTCTAAACTCCTTTGGTAATTTTCTGTTACAAAGTACAGAAACCATCACAAAGAAATACAAACTTGTTCTTTAATCTACTCAGAAAAGCGCCTGAAGTAGGATTTGATCCACGCAGTAGAAAGCAAGCCAGCTAAGGGGTTTCAGCTGGGTAACTGCTAGCAATTGAGCCTTACCTAATTGCTTGTGAGCTCTGAGGGAATCACTTCTGAGTCTATGTGGGAAGATATAAGAAGTTAACCTGAAAAGAACAGTTTTTCCCTTCTTTGTGGATTTTGTTTGTTGTTTGATACACTGCTAAGAAAATATTAGCTAAAGCCTACAGAAAAGACCAGTTTGTTACCAACCAGGTCTTTATTCTTTTGCTTTGATTGCCTGACAAGTTCAACTGTTGTTTTCCTGATTTTGTTTTTCTAAGTTTAACACTGAAAGCAAGTATCCTGTTTTATGTGCTACCAAGCATATCTGTGTTGGGAGAAATAACCCCATAAATAAATATCTTATTGGCTTTACACTCAAGCACAACTAATTATTGTGAGCAGCTGTGTCTGGTGTGAATGGACTGCATTTCCCACAATCCCTTGCAAATCATATTGATATATGCACTTGCCAAGACTGTGAACATTCTCACCCAGGCAGCCGTCTGACATAAGCTATTGCAATACTTACAACAGATAGGACTATGCAAAAATACCCTGAAATAGTTTACATCATACTTGGAAGGGCAAACACAGCAAGTCAAATGTGATCAAAAGAAATCACTACAATTCCCCATCATGCAGGGAATACCTCAAGGCTCAGCCCTATCATGAATGCTCTTCAACATCTACATACAGCCCATATGCAACATAATAAAGCATCACAAACTACACTACCACATCTATGCCGATGACATCATGGTGTACGCTCCAATCAACTTACTAGCACTAAACACTACAACAATAACAAGATGCCTTGAAGACATGAATGACTGGCTCATAGCCAACAACTTAACAGTCAACTACGACAAAACTGAGGCAAAGTTTGTCACTAGGAACCCCACCTTCATACCTTCACAAACTATCAGCATCCTAGACAAACACATAGTAGTCAAAGAAGAAGTTAAGTATCTAGGCATCACACTAGACAGAGCCCTGAACCTAAAATCCCACATCACCAAAACTGCAAACAAGGCATATCATCAACTGAAAACAATCAGACAAATCAAACCAATGCTCCGACAAGACTACTTCCGCACAGTGTGCCAAGCACTCATTACACCACTGCTTGATTATGGAAACTCACTATATCAAGGCCTTCCTCAACAGACACTCCACCCACTACAGATGGTACAAAACACTAAAGCACGCATCATTACAGACACTCCAAAGACTGAGCACATCACCCCCATCCTACAACAACTACACTGGTTTCCAGTGGTGGCAAGAGCTAAACACAAAACAATCATGATCATCTTCAAAATCATTCACCATCTCTCAGCAGACACACTCCAAAACGTTATAACAAGGGACATTAACAGACCAAGAAGATCCAATAATGACATGTCACTCCTCCACCACTCGCTTCTAGCTTAGAGGGGCGTGGTTTTTAGAGGAACTTTCTGCTATCTGCTTTTTCCAGCTTTTTCAAACTATTTCCCCACAGTGCCTTCTGGGAAATGTAGTCTTTGTGTGGCTGTATGTTTGCAGCAGGCAGAAAGCTGTAGTCAGGCTCAAAGAGGTAAGGCAAATGACAGAATTCATTTTATGCAGAAATGGTTCGTTCATACCACTTATAGGATATTTATTCAGGACTCTGTGAAGTAGAGCATTGTCCAAAAACGAACTCAAACCAAAAATGGTTGTTTAAAGGTTCTCTATAACTCAGGATACACAGTCTTTAACAGCAAGGATATTTCATTCCCTTTTTAGCCTTGCTGGGTAAAGCACAAAAACAAAATCACATTCACTGTCCGTGATAGTACAGCTTCTATTCAGCTTCAAAACTTACAAGCAACAAATATAACTCAGGGGCACAAGAAAGCTTTGTTATAATAGCTACTTTCTTACCCCAGTGTCCTCATTCCAGCAGCAGGTTATTAACAAGCTTAATACAGTTTCCAGGCTTGCTCCTTAGTCCCCGTGACCTTCCCTTTTTCTCAACACGAGGGAATCACGGCCACCCAGCTTGTGGACTATGCGTTCCTTTTCCTGGCAAACTCTCTTTCAAGACTGGCTTGTTTTCTCTCTGTTCCCCAGGTTTAAAGCTTGGCGAAAGGAACAGTCCATGGGAGTGTCCTCATCAATCAGCTTTACCTCGGGCTCTCCCAGTTGCATAGGCTCTGATTCCCCATCCTGATCACCGTGCTCAGCTACCAGCCTCCCGGGGAATCTTGGAGTCTCTCCGGTTCCCTCCAAACTCTTCTGCAGACGTGCTATATTCCAATTAGTACTCTCCTCTCTTGGAAGCTCAGTTCCTCTGCTCAGCTCAGCACCAGTTAAGCTTCCCTTGCTTGCATCTGTGCCTCAGCTCGTGGCAGTCTGGCTTCCTGCTTCTCCTCCTCCTTTCTCTCTCATACTCTGGCCTAGGTTTATACTTCCAGGGTTCTAACTTCCTCCCCTCCCTACCCATGTAATGGCAATCAGCCTGACGTCAGGCACCTGAGTGCTTGGAGCATTCACTGCCTAAGGGGTTCTGGGCTCTGTATCCTCTCCCCTTCATTCCACTAGGGGGAGCATGAAATGTTGGCCATGTGGAAGTTTTCTGATTCCTGGAGGTGTTTGTGGCTTTCCTACCCTGCCTTGGTAAAAGGAGGCCCTTTACTAGGGTGAATTCCCTGTCTCTTTGTCCTCCCCCAAACTCTGGATAGGCCTCCTTGCCACAGACAACATGATTGGCACACCCGCAGGCTATCACAAAACCAAACAAACAACTTTAAAAAGAGCACCATTACTGCTGGCATCCACACTATGGAACTCCCTCCCAATGAGCCTGAGGGTGTTAGATGACCTCACAGACTTCCGCAAAGACCTCAAAACATTCCTATTTATAGAAACTTAAATTCCTGCTGCTCCCGGAGATCACCTGTTACAGGTGAGTAACTATGCTATCTCCAGGAACAAGCAGGAATGTAGTCCTCGCATATGGGTATTGTTGGTTTTAAAAAATGTACTAAGTGTGACAGTACCATTTCCATCACTGACACCCATGATTGGTGTCTAAAATGTTTAGGACCTGATCATTCTCTATCTGAATGTCTTTCCTGCATGGGGATGACTAAAAGAGGAAGACAGAACCGGGCCGCAAAGCTCGGTACCCTCCTTTCTTCAAAACAGCCCCGGCGGGAGGCTTCGGCTTCCAAAGCATCGATGTGGCTTCAGGATGTTCTCGAGGCCTCAACCTCGCAAGAACTACCTGTGCCATGCTCAGGGGTTCCGGCCGTTCTTACCAGTACCGAAACCTAGGCATCGGCAGCGTCGATAGACCAGAGATTTCTTGCTATCGAACGCAGTATCACAGCTCTTCTCTCAGCTGCGGTACCGGTGGTCCCAAGGGCACCGGTGCCGACATTGACACCGAAGCCGGTAATGATGGTACCGGCCCCGATGGTAACTCTTCCCATTCCACCTCCAGCTGGAGTGGATAAAGTGGTACCGGGTCACCTTGGGGATCATGCTTTGCAGGAGCATCGGGGTCAGGAATACTTTGATTCCTCCGATTCCAAAGACTCTGACAATTCTGCTGGCACTAGAGCATTTCTCTTAGATGATCTCTCTTCTCCCCAATGCAGAATGTCACCTCCAGAGGACATGTCATTTCAGGATTTCATCTGTGATATGGCTAAATGTCTTTCAATCACAGTAGCTCCTGAAGAGGAACCCAGAGCAAAGGAATTGGAAATCCTCCAATATCCTAAAGCTACTAAGGAGGCATCTACTCTTCCTATCCATGAAATTCTGCATAACTTGATGCTCAGAATGTGGGAGACGGACAATCAGGTAGCCATGTTCTATGTGAACCAGCAGGGCGGGACAGGCTCTCTGTCATTATGCAATAAAGCTTTATGACTATGGGCCCTTGCCAGAGAGCATCAAATTCACCTTCTAGTGGTATATCTTCCAGACATTCAAAACCTTTGGGCAGACAAACTCAGTCGAGTACTGCTACCTCACGAGTGGTCACGCCACCTAGACCAGGTGGAAAAGATATTTCATCTCTGGGGCACTCCAGACATAGACCTCTTTGCAAGTCCACTGAATGCCAAACTTCCCCAGTTCTGTTCCAGAATTCTGGCGCACAACTGTCAGGGAAGGGATGCCTTCCTCCTTCACTGGGGTCAGGACTTCCTTTATGCCTTCCCACCCATTCCCCTCATCCCCAAGACACTCTTCAAACTTCAGAGAGACAGGGGTCGCATGATTCTCATAGCACCACGATGGCCACGCCAAACGTGGTATTCCCTCCTTCTGCATCTCTCTCAAGCGGCACCTCTGGAGTTAGGGCATGCTCCAGACCTCCTTTCCCAGGAGAATGGGATGCTATGGCACCCGAATCCCCAGTCCCTGCACCTCACGGCCTGGTTATTGAAGGCTTAGACCTCCAGAATTTCAACCTGTCCCAGCAGGTAAAAGATATCATTCAGGCTTCTAGGAAACTTTCCACAAGAAGATCGTATGCCTTCAAGTGGAAACGTTTTACTATATGGTGCTCCAAGAAGGGATTAAACCCCATGGTCATACTCTTAGAATCGATACTAGAGTATCTCCTTCACTTCTCAAATTCTGGGTTAAAGACCAATTCAGTAAGAGTCCATCTTAGTGCAATTGCAGCTTCTTATAAGCCTCTAAATGGACAACCAATTTCCTCTCATCCTCCTATCAAGAATTATGAGAGGCCTTTTATTAACTAGTGTTTTTTTCACTATCACACCACTCACACTCTAGGCTGGATTTCATTTTAGTTTCCAAGTCACTCCTCCCAGCTGTCATACATACAGACATACAAGGAATCCAAATCTCTGATCACTCTAGTATCTCCTTATCTCTCTTTCTGGCCCAAATGATATGCCATACTGGGCCAAACCAAAGCTCTGTCACATCCAATATGCTCTTTCCAACAGTGGCCAATCCAGGTCACAAGTATCTATCAGCCTCCCTAAAGGTAGACAGTTCCCGTGCTGCTTATCCCTGGAGTAAGCATTGGATTTCCCCAGTCCCCTTTAATAATGGTTTATGGACTTTTCCTCCAGGAACTTGTCCAAACCTCTTAGACTCAGCTACACTAACAGCTTTTACTGAATCCTCCGACAATGAATTCCAGGGCTTAATTAATTATTTATTTATTTAACAGTTTTTATATACCTCCTTATCATTAAATCAAAGTGGTTTACATTGAACTCACATGTTTACAGGGAACTTAAGAAACTCACATGTTACATTACTCACATGTTACATTACTCACATTAATTACACTTTGGGGTATGTTTACTAATTAGCGGTAGCCTCATTGAATTCCGTGCGATATCAGAGCACGGAATTCAATGAGGCTGCAGCTCTGAAATCACACAAAAGCTGCTACCGCTGATTAGTAAAAATACCCATCAGAGTGAAAAAAGTTTTTTTTCTCCTATTAGTCTTAAATATACTACTTTTTCGCTTCATTGAATGTCCCCTAATCTTTATAATTTTTAAAGGAGTAAACAATGAATTCATGTTTACTCATTCTACTCTTCTCATTATTTTATAGATCTCGATCATACTTCCTCTCAGCCATCTGTTTTCCAAGATGAAGAACCCTAACCTTTCAAGGCTTTCTTCATTGGAGTATCCTTCCATCGCTTTTATAATTTTGCCTGCCCTTCTCTGTATGGTCTAGTCTTAGTCATATAGTATTCACAAAATGGAAAAAGATATTAACATTTTCATAATTATTACAGTAATTCCTCTCTTGGATTTTTTTTTTTAGTTTTACATCTGGTTTTAGATAATCTGAAATGACTTTCACAATAACAGTCTCTATTTTTAGGGATGTGCTTTCATTTGTAATGAAAGCGGCAAACTGGGTAAAATGGAAAATATTGAAATTTGTGCCATTTCCAAGTTCCTGTCAAATATGCACATGAATGAGCAATAGTGCACACTAGTGAGCAACGGTATACACTATTTACCCAATAGTGCATACTGTTCATGCATGTTCAATAGTTGCATTATTGCACAATAACACATGCTATTGGCGGAAAACAATATGATGAAAAACAAACGAAGAAACAAAACTATACAAAATGAAACATTTTGGGCTACAGATCTCAGTGTGTTCTCTTTAACCCTTCAGGTCAATCAGAAGGTATCAAAAGTTCTACCAATAGCACCAATGGGCAGTATAGCGGTTTTATCTGAAATCCGAGATACATGACTAAAGCCTTCAGCAGCAGGCACATGCTCAAAAACTGTGAATAAAGATCTCTATATCTTTTTGACATTTGATAAATACATCTGACTGTATTATATTTGCCCTAAAGGCCCAGTCTTGGTAAATATAGATACTGTGGATGAATTTGAAATGAATCTCCTAAGGGCTAACATTTTCAATACTCTTCTGAATATATTTAAAGCATGCCTCCAGTATATTAAAAGTTACTTCGATCTTAGTTGCCTTCTTCCAGTTATTGCACAATGTTTTTGATCTTTTAAATCAGGAACTTTCTGGCGAAAGAAGAACAGGAGATAACATCATTAAAGAAGGAAGTAAAGGGCTTTCCTGCTCATCAGAGCTTATAATCTAGTCAAAATAGACAACACAGTAGCTGTAGACATGGGATACATCTAGGGGGAATGGTAAGGAAACACAAAGAAGACCAGGTGAGTGAAGATCTGAAAGCAGCAGTGAAGAGGTGAGTTTTAAGCTTGGATTTGAAAAGAGCCAGAGAAGGTGCCTGACATACTGACTCAGGTAGTTTGTTCTAGGCATAAGGAGCAGCAAGTGAAAGGAGCGAAGTCTGGAGTTAGCAATAGAAGAGAAGGGCACAGATAGAAGCAATTTGCCAGAAGAGCCGAGTTCCCGAGGAGGGGTGTAGGGAGAGATAAGAGAAGAAAGGTTGTGAGGCGCTGCAGAGTGAATGCACTTATAGGTGAGCAGGAGAAATGTGAACTGGATGCGGAAATGGATAGGGAGCCAATGAAGTGACTTGAGAAGAGAGGTCATATGAGTATGAAAAGGCTGGTGTAAGATTAACCATGCAACAGAGTATTGAACAGGGGAGCTTCTCCTTCTGACCTATAAGTGCATTCACTCTGTGGCTCCTCAGTATCTTTCTTCTCTCATTTCTCCCTATTTCCCCCCTCGTGTACTCTGTTCTTCTTCCCAGTTGCTTCTTGCTATGCCCATTCTCCTCTATTGCCAACTCCAGATTCCGCTCTTTTCACCTTGCTGCTCCCTATGCTTGGAATAAACTTCCTTTGTCTATACGCCATGCATATTCTTTGCCCCTCTTCAAACTCAAGTTAAAAGCTCATCTTTTCGCCTCTGCCTTTGGCTCTTGATTTTGCTGTTCTCCTTCCTTCCCCTCTTTTATTTCACCTTTCTTTCTTCCTCTTACACTTGTTCTTACCTCTTTCCTTTGTACTTTCTCTCCTGCTCTTGTCTCTTTGTCCTTGTTCTTATCTTTTTTCTACTCCTTTTCTTGCCTTGTCTTTTTAGATTGTAAGCTCTTTTGAGCAGGGACTGTCTTTTTGTGTTTTCATTGTACAGCGCTGCGTGCGCCTGGTAGCGCTTTATAAATGTTTAGTAGTAGTAGTAGTAGTAGATGACTCAGAGGGAGACTAGCAAGGAGTAGGTTACAATATTCTAGACGGGAGGTGACTAAAGAGTGGATAAGCTTCTTAGAGTGTTCAGAAAGGAATGGGTGGATTTTGTTGATGCTATAGAGAAAGAAACAGCAGGTTTTAGCTATCAGATGGATGTGTGTAGAGAAGGAAAGAGTGGAGTCAAAGACAACCCCAAGGTTGCAAGCCAAGGAAACAGGGAGGAGTAAAGAGTTATCTACAGAGACTGAGAAAGGAGGAAGGGGAAAGGAGAGGAGGATTTAGAGGGAAAAATAAGAAGCTCAGTTTTGGCCATGTTCAATTTCAAGTAAGACATCCAAGCAGCAATGTCAGAAAGGCTGGCAGAGATCCAGATTTGGATTGCCGGAGAGATTTCAGGTGTAGAGAGGTAAATCTGGGAATCATCAGTGTAAAGATGCTATTGAAAGCCATGGGAAGAGATGAGTGTACCAAGGGGTATAGAGAGAGAAAAGGAATGGACCCAAGATAGACCCTTGGGGTATACCAACTGAGAGTGGGATAGCAGCAGAGGATGATCCACCAGAACAAACACTAAAGGAGCAATGGGAGAGATAAGAAGAGAACCAGGATAGCACAGAACCTTTAAAACCAAGCAAGGATAAGGTATTAAGGAGAAGGTATTGGTCAATAGTGTCAGAAGCAGCAGAAAGGTCAAGAAGAATGAGGATTGAATAAAGGCCCTTGGATTTTGCCAGGAACAATTCGCTGAAGATTTTAACAAGAACCACTTCAGTAGAATGTAAAGGATGAAAGCCAGATTGTAAAGAATCCAGGAGGGCTTGAGAGAAGAGAAAGTTGAGGTAAAGGCAGTGAGCTACACATTCAAGTAATTTAGAAATGAATAGGAGGAGGGATGTAATTGAAAATACCATGGCTTGAACAAGTTGAATCTTCGACTCGATGGCACTTAAGAACAAAAAAGGAGGAGGGAGATAGGTCGATAGTTAGAAGGACAGGTAGGATCTAGTGAGGGTTCTTCATGAGAGGGGTAACCACAGCATGCTTGAAGGCTGCAGGGACAGTTGCAGTGGAGAGCGATAGGTTGAGAATATAAGAGATGGAAGGGGCAACAGTGAAGGATATGGGAATTTCCATAGATTGGTTAGATGTGTCCAGGAGAGGGCTGAGAAGCAGTGCCTTAAAATGCATTTTTTGTGATATCAAATTTCATAGATTTCAGGGATTGTCCAAGTTCCTAAGTTAGGCAATATACATGACCAGATGTTACAATGACCTTCAGGGGTTGATAAGTCTGCATGATTCTCATTTCTCATAGTGCTTTCATGATGAGTATTATTTCATGTATTATGAGCCTGAGATTTATTTATTTTACTGTATTTATATCCCACTTTTCACCAGGTCAAAGCGGTCAATTGGGAGATACATTTAACATGAGGGGATATGACACACATATGCTAATATGTACAGGGAACATGGGCAATGGAGGGTTAAGTGGCTTGCCCAAGGCCACAAGGAGTGCCTATAGGACTAGAAATCCCAGTCCCTCCGGCCTGAGATTGCTGTCCCCAGGCACTCCTCCCTAGTATTTAAAAAAAGCTGGGTCTCTAAATTTAGATTCCTAAGTTAGGCTCCTAATGTATGCCCTATTTTCAGCCAACTTCTCAGCTGAAAATTCATCTTCATTTTGGAACTTAAAAGTTATGCTTATAAATTTAGGCCTGCCATTTATTTGCCTAGATTTATAAGCCCAATTTATGAGTATGAACCTAATGCTGCAAATTACTGCTAAATTAAGGAGTTTAGTAAAATTTTGAGTATAAATTTAGGCACTCAACCCTAGTAAATTTTCAAGGAGTCCAAGTCAGAATCATCAGTCTCAATACTATGAGCATAAATCTTTTGAATATCAACCTCTAGGTTCCTATAAATCTGAAGAGTATCCACTTGATCCAAGAGCTGATCCCATGTTTTTTTGGAGTTAAGCAGGCAAACTGGTGGTCTGGCGGACAACCTGAATTGTACATTTTTCCAAAGTACTACTTCCCTGTGTCCTCATGCCTTCTCTTTTGATTATCAATGAGTTATCATGATCAACTTTGAGTATTTTCATATTATGATGCAATATTTCCCTTCCTTCTACAAAATCAGTAGTGCAGTGACCTCCTGTGGTCTATAGCATTGCATAAATGTTCTTCAGATTTAATGACACTGTGTCCTTTAACTGACTGGTGGATATCACAGAAATGCCTAATTATCTTACCCCAATAATTCTATGAATACTACTTCACCTTATTCCAGGCCTAGTTAATGAGAAGCAAGAGCTACAGTAGGTTTTATATTTGGAACTAGCCATCTGATTTTTAAACTGGCCATGAATTACATCAGCTGCAAAAAGAAATAAAAATTGCTGTTTATCTTCCATAATTATTATTAACCTGTAATAACTTTAAGGTGCCAGAAATTTCATGCATTTCTAATGTGAGCTTTACATTTTCTGAAAGCTTTTCTAATGAACCCTGCAATGACAATTAAACTGATCTTGTTTGAGTATGGACTATACGGGATTTATTCAGTACATGTTTGACTTGACTGACAATGAAGCTTTTTATATATTATGAGACAGATCAAAAAAGTTAACTCTTATCCAGGAAAAAATCAAGACCATTATTATTACATATTTTTAATAGGATTTCCATTATATATACAACAGAAAAAAAGAAAAAGAAAACAGCAAAAACAGATGCAAATACATCTACCATAAGAAACAAAATACAAATTAAAAAAAAAGGTTTGCAATTAGACCCCCATCAAGAAGAGAAGAGTATACAAAACCCAAGAGCCCTTATTTGAACTTTATATGCAGATCCCAACCCACATGGAAAACATTTTAGGAACATAGTGACTCAAATATAACTAATTATCAGCAATGCTAGGGGCCAAAACTTCCCGAGTCTTGATAAATTCCTCAAGCTGCAGGGGGTCCACATAAACATAATGGATTCCCTGGAGCTGAACCAAACATTTACCTGGAAACACCAAAAGAATGTAGCTCCCAATGCTAACACCCGGGGCTTAAGTAACAGAAAATCTTTATGCCTTAATTGGGTGACCATGGCAACACATGAGAAAATTAAAACTTTTTGTCCACAAAAAGGAATTAACTTATTTTTGAACTAAAGTTTCATAACCAAAGATTTATTTACTTCAGCAGCAAATGCCACAACCAAAGTAGCCTTATTAGGAATAATTTCAACAGATTGCTCCAAAAACTGGGACAAATCAAGAGAATCTTGGGTAGGCTCAGCAGCCTCGGAAGACTGTGACCTGCCAGGTATATAATATATACTTGAAATTTGTATCCCATCTGCATCTTTCAGTTTCAAGACGTCTTTAAAATATTTCTTCAACAAAGTTAAAGGAGAAAGGTAATAAGTTTTAGGAAACACAAATTTTTACTGCGTGCAGAATTCTCCAGTCACTCCAGCTGACTATGGAGCAACAGGTTATCATGAATGCCTGCAGCTTCTGCAGCTTGAAGACCAGAGAATTGATGCTCCATTTTAGCCAACCCTGAATCCAACTGAACTAATACAGAATCATGCTGCTCGAGCTTAGCTACCACCTCCCTAGAGAATGAGGTAGTTTGCTTGATAACAGACTTCAAATACAAATTTGTTTGTGCTACCATTTTCCAAACATCCAACAAAGTAACAGAATCAGGTATCAACCCTAGTGAAGACTGAGACGCTACAATAGGTACAGAAAAGTGTAAACATTTTGGCATCGGAACACTAGAACTACCAAGGGAGAAGTCCACTGAGGGATCTGGAACAGAAACACCCAACTCTGGGGGCTGCCCACCCTCATCAAGCAATGCAGTAGAAGTTACAGGTTGAGATGGGGAGTTCATGCAATGGAGCTCAAAGTAACCCCAGACTCTGAGAAGGATGACAAAATGGGCGTACTAGCCAGAGATACAGCTGATACGGAGGTCACATGTCTATCCATAGGACCAATAACAGTACTCACAGTTGTTGCAGCTCCCACAGTTCCTTGTCCTTGACCCTTGTTTTTTCTCTTGTGGGGCATTATACCACCAGACTTTCAAAGGCACCAAATTAGCAACGAAGGGGCAATAAAGGGGACACACTCCTTTGTTCCGTGCCCCTTCATTCAGTGCCCGTGGCCACACAGGGAACCCCTTGCATTTTAAACATGAGTCACACTGATGACCCAGCAGTCTGAATGGAGCCAACCCCCCCGAGCTGTTTCCCACATTTCTAAATCACAACCAGGGTTCCACACGCTGCACAGCAACTCTCCATCTGGCTCCAGGCAAGTATCTCCACTCCCAAAAAACACAGGGAACCCCCTGCATTTTAAACATGAGTCACACCGATGAACAAAACCCCCAAGCAGCTCACCATGCTCCCAAATCACACCTGGGGTTCCACACACTGCACAGCAACTCTCCAACTGGCTCCAGGCAAATATCTCCACTCCCCAAGACCATTATTAAAAACCTGATTTGTCTTTCAATTATTTAATATCGGCATGTAGTCAAAGTTATGGATTAAGTAATGCTCCTTAAAGAAACTTCCCAGGAACTTAAATTAGAAAATATTTCAAAAGTCTCTATTTAGGTTCATCTTTAAAAAATCTCCTCAATTAAAATTAGATGTACTGTATCGATGAAGTAAAACAAATGGATGAATTCATGTTTACAGGACCAGCCCACCTACAATATATTCAGTTAATATTTCAGATTTCTAAAATCTGACTTTGCCAAATATTGATCGATGCCTAAATCAGCCTGGATTTGGAAATCAAAGCCAAATCCATCTGAAGCCTAACCTTGACATCCCTTGTATAATAATTATAGTTCCCCACTTTACTGTGAGATAGAAGAGAAATATAATTTCCCTGCGAACAGGGGGCTAGGGGCATGCTTCAACGGCTTGCTCCCCCCACTTGCGCATCACGCAAGATTTCTATTTGTTGGCAGCATTTAATGATGATGGAAGGAGTTGGGGCAGAGGGTTTGGCTTTAACGGCCTCACCTCCATGTGAGCATGGGCTGTATGTCTCCAAGTGGGGTCAGTTAAGAGAGTCAAATTCCTGTTTTTTGTATATACATTGTGATTTGTATAGTATCATGGTTAGGTTTTGTATGTACAATATTATATTATGGTTAGGTGTTGTATAGTCCAGATGATACATTTGGGTGATTTTAAAAATTCTAGCATCTTTTTCAAACAATCTGTCCATTTTGAGCTTCCCAGACCTTTTTTTAACTCTACACTAAAGGGAAAGACCTCGTCTTCAAAAAATATATGAAAAGCAGAGACCAAATGGCCCTCAGGGATAGTTTGGAAAGGTAATGGAACCAAATTCAAGCTTCTTTGCCATTTAGTAATATCTATCTTGCTACTTTTAAGACAACGATGTAGTTGCACCCATCTGAACTTTTGAGATCTGGGAAGCTTATACTATTTCCTGAAGCTTTTTAAAAAATTAAAACCTGCCTTCCCATATGAGCTGGCCAATATTCCATATCCTACCTTTGAACCATACTTTCCAGGCCAGAGAAAACCATTAATTTGTTTATTGTGATTATTCCATAACACATTTCTAACACTAAAACCCCAAGGATTTGCTAAATGTGCATTTAGTTTGTTTAGAGATTCCTGAGTATAGCAAATAATGTACCAACATCGGATTGATTTATCAGTTTTAACTGATCAAGCATTTAAATGTGAAGGGCATCAAGAAAGCTTGTTCCAGCGGTAACCACTTGGGCTATATACTTGTGTATTACACTGTGGCAATAAAAATGCACTTGAGAAAATTAGGTCACTTGTTTCTCTTAAATGCCTTATGTTTTTTAAGAGGGTTTCATGAACATTTATTTCTTTCAAAGGAATCAGAGTGAATATTAGTCAATTTTACTATTAAAATCAAGAGGACAAAGGGCCGGAAGTGACTAAGTTGGTTATTTGTGCTTTGGATGTCTAAATGCAGGGATACAGATGTCCAAACTACAATCACACTGCTCTACTTACTGTCTGTGTTTAGCATTGTTCCTTTTGAAAATTGCTTAAGTCATATGAAGGTTTCCTTAGTCTTAGAGAAACTCTCGGTGCAATACAGGAATTACCTAGCTCTAAAAAAGAATTCAGATTATCAGTCTGTTCTGAAAAAAAAGAAGCTTTGGACTGTATTGCAGTGGTAAGCCTGTGGTCTGGTAGTTAACAGTTGCCCAACAGGGATCACTGGCTCAAGATGTCAAACTCATAGATTACTGCCCCTTTTTTATAGGAGAATTTGTGATTTAGTTCCCTCTTCTCGCCCACCTACCCCATGGCTGGATTTTCTTAGTCACCCTAAAATATGTGGGAGTAGCATTTTAAAAAGGATGGCCAAGTGCAATCTGCGACATCTAAGCCAGAAAATCTGAAAAATAAGCAGTACATCTACATTTACAAATGTGGATGTGCTCGATATGAACATTTTTGTATTTATTTATTTTTATTTAACAGTGGGGATTTTTATACCATTTTATCCTTTAGTCAAAGCAGTTTACAGTATAACAAGGTAATGGTTTACATTATAACTTTATAGTGAGGTAAAAGTTACAGACATCTACATGGACATGTACCTAGACCTTGATAGACATCCCCAGAATAGTATTTTAGAACCTGCATGGTAGAAATAGCCAAAGTGGGCTAGAACCAAAGAAGCTAAGGTTTAATCTTATTGTTGCTATTGCTGTGATTGTGCTGAGTACTTAGGATGATTGGGTGCCATCTTCTCTATACCCTCTGGATATTTTTTAACCAAGCACTATTCAGATGCCTTTTCATGCCTGCAGCTGGTCTAAACTTAGGCACAACTCCGAATATCCAGGACGTTTCTGAGATCAGGCAATGAGGTCCAGGTTCCAGGGAGTGCCCCGGTCATGCTTCAACCACACCCCCATTTAGATGTGGACACCCATAGAACTGGCTTCTAAAATGGCTCTGGAGATATCTATGTGATTGGGATCTATCTATGTCCATTTTCAGATGTCCAAAACATGAATAGAGCTTTCTAAATACCCCCATATTTGCTTTTTGATCTAACAACTACCCCATATCTCAGACACTAATAAAAATGTCTTTTATTCAGTGCAATAGCAGTGGTACTTTAATACTCGTGAAGACACTTTGGAGCCTTTGAGCCTGTCCTATCTGTCTTAAGCTATTTGCCTTGGAAAAAGAATTGATTCAATTGAGGGAAGAATTAACTGCAATAAAACAAACCTCCCCAAGATATAATTTGCAAACAATCCATTACCGCTCTTACAAAGAATCCAGCAATCCAAGAACAAATGAATCACAGTGCGTTCTGGCAGGTTATGACCCATATCATGGAGATACCCATTCCTCCTTGAGATACCCTTGCGTAATACCTTTTCTTCTCTTCCTTGGTAAATGAGAATGCCCTGTTAATCCAAACTGAGATGGCCTTAGACAAGAAAGATGACACGTGAAATCCAATTCATGAAGGGGCATGTCCGGGCTGTCCGGATGTCCCCAAGCGAGATGGGCCCATTAGAACCTGATTCTGGACTGTGGGAACAAAATGTTCCAGCAGTAACCAGAATTGGGTCTGAGGATGGCCTGGCATGCCCCTGCCTGTCTGCAGGGATGTCCTCCCCGCAGGTGCCCCCGACTCCTGCAGTTTAGGCCCCCTCATCTCTACCACCTGACCCTCAGCTGGTCTGCTGGGGCCTGGATCAGGCAGCAGGGATCCTCCCACACATAGACCGGGCCCAGGGGGGATCCCCAGGCCCAATCACTGGGTCAGAGCTGTTTATTCCACCTTCCTTTGACCCGGAAGGACGTACAGTGCCATCACTTGAATTGGCCCTGTACGTCCTGCCGGGCTGGCCTGCTCCCACTCTGCCCAGATCCTGCTCCCAGCAGGCTCTCCCCATCCTACTGCTCCAGACATAAAGGGAGAGCTGGAGGGAAAATCAGGACTGGATGGCTTGCAGGGCTGTACATCCTGCCGGAAAGCGCAACCCCTCAACCCACATCCCAGAATCCAGAAGGGAGATAGATTCAGGAGTGATATGCGGAAATATTTCTTTACGGAAAGAGTAGTGGATCCATGGAATAGTCTCCCAGTGGAGGTGGTAGAGATGAGGACAGTAACTGAATTCAAAAAAGCATGGGACAAACACAGAGGATCTCTAAAGGTAAAAAGTGGACTGTTGTAGTTGTTGATATGGAAGGACAGACTAGATAGGCCATGTGGTCTTTTTCTGTCATCATGTTTCTATGTTTCTATGTAAATAGTCTGTTATGGTGTGAATTTTGTTGCAGATGGATCGGGCGTTGATAAGGGAGCAATTGATGGTTTGGGTTTGTTGATTGACTGTTGTGTGATCCTTTGTGATCATGTTTGCATTTATGTGAATGAGCCTGTGCATTCTTTTGTGTGGGTAGAAGAAGAAGGGTTGTGTTGCCAGTGATTGTCTGGGTTTATAAAGGATTGGAATTGAATGTGTCCAGATATGTGCTGCTTTTGTTGGTCTTAATAAGAGAGCTGCAAGGAGGGGAAGAAGAATGGCAACTTGTATCCACTTCATGTCTGCTGTTTGGAGGAGATTTGCCTCTACGGATCTTCTGCGCCTACTTTCCACACCTAAGGGCACACCAAAGGGCCCTCTTGCGAGACCCTCAGGTGTGGGCCCACTAGGTGCGGGCACGCCTTGGGGCACCTTTAAATTTAAAGTTCCTGGAGGGAGACCTGATTGTCCTTGTGGTGCAGGTCGGGGAGGAGTGATCCTGCCCGCTCTACTCCCCCGAAACTGAGCAGGTCGTCCCCGGTGAGGAGGTGCTTGCGGCGACTCTTCTTCACACCTCGGAGTGCCTTTAAATTTAAAGTTCCTGGAAGGAGACCTGATTGGCCTTGCGGTGCAGGTCGGGAAGGAGTGATCCTTCCTACTCTACTCCCCAATGCTAATCAAGTCGGTCCCGGCGAGGTGGTACTTGCTTGTTGACTTATTTTTACCTTGAGCTACCAATGAAAAGGCGTGAACTAAATCCAAATAAATGATAAACAGCAATGTGTTCAGACCTCCTCCTTTAAGGGAAGGAGTGAGAGGACCAGTAAATGCAAGGCCAATGAAAGCCAACAGCAGTTGTCAATTTTCCTCTCAGAGAAGAAATACGTTAGACAACATTAAGGGAGGGAGGCAAAAAAAACCAACAGAAAAAATGTGCTATCTTTGAAAAGCAAATCAAGAATTGCTCTCTTCAATCAATACAGCTACCCATCATGCAACCAAGCAAACTGAAATACGGGAATATTTGTATTAGTTCCATATAATCACGCATTTGTATACAGCCACACGTTATAAAATAATTTAACCCCCCACGCAAGCATCATTTGCTGCATTCCTGCTCCATTAACCAATTGTTGATGGAGTGGCATCCATAGCTGCTGTTATTGTATCGATCCATCACATTGCTTGCCTTCCTCTTTTGCAATGATTTTCAATTTTGCCAGGCGTAATGTCTTTCTCTAATGATCTCTTTCTTTGCAGTCTGTGACTGAGAGGAGGAGGACCTGCTGAACTGCGACCCAGCCTTGGCGACAGTGAATTTTGCTGTCTTCCCTCTGCTGCATGGTGACATGTGTGTCTCCATATAAGCTGTTGGATTGGCGGAAGGCGCAGCTCAGCTGCAATTGGCTCATGTGCTTGACCCAGCTTTCTAGATCTACTCTCCTCTGTACTGTCACATAGTGCTCCAGCTGCCCGATCCTACTCTCTTTGTTCACCGCGTCTTGCACGGTGAACCCAAAGGGTGTATACAATCTCGCCAGTGGCTCCACTGCAGCCTAGTGGGCTCGAGTTCTTCATCATCCGGAAGGTCAGTGCCTGCGAAGAATCAGCATGTGGCGGGAAGATCAAGAAGGTACTGCCGCCATTTTCATGCTCCCGTACATGTATTAGGTACAGCCTGACAGATCTCACTATTATTAGCTCTGCCATTCTTGTTTACCACCACCCGACATCAATTGCACTCTGCAGCTGTGAGCAGTGGGGGGACTGCGGAATCCCAGGGACTCAAGCAGTGAAATACCAACCCTCAATATCCTGAAGAAGGCTGTCATCACCTCGCTGCGCTGGACTATCTCAACTTGGTAGGCCTCAACTACCTGCCTGCCTCTCCATCTGCTGCTGCCCTGTTGTGGACCCATGCCAGTCTTATAACCCACAGCGAATCCTGTAGTCTATGAAAGCAGTTTGGCCTTTTCTTCCTCCTGCCCTAAGGCCACGTTGTATCTTAAATGATCTTGGCCACCATTTTATATGTACCTGGCAACTTTCTGACTCAGGAGCAGAATAGACTGCCCATAAATAGTACAGAAACGTATTTACTTAAACGTCCTATCTTATAAACTAAGCATTTCCAATGATTTGATTAGATATCATTTGCTTTTACATTTTAGTTGAATTTTTTACTATGATCCCTCTCCTCTTTCTGCATTCCCATCTTAGATTTGGTTTTCACCTCCATTTTCTATGGCACTTTTTCTTTCTTTTTCTGACACTCCCTATCCTTCTCTTCCTTCACTTTCAGCTCAACATCCCCCCACCCCCTCCTTATCACCCTCTTTCTACTTTTCCCATTTCTCCTCCCATCTTTTCTTCCTCCCTTTCCTCTGCTCTTGAACTTCATCTTCTTCTTCCTTCTCTCATTCATTCTCTCCCTTCTCTCTTGAACAACCACATCTTCATTTATGCCATTCCATCTCCTCTCTACCTCACGCTCTTCTCCTCCTTCTCCTTCTTTCATCTGGTAACATTAATCCTAACCCTGGCCCCGCTGCCCCTAGAGACTTTTCTCTCACTCTAATAAGAAAATAAGAACATAAGATATGCCATACTGGGTCAGACCAAGGTCCATCAAGCCCAGTATCCTGTTTCCAGCAGTGGCCAATCTAGGTCACAAGTACCTAGCAGTTTCCCTAGAAGACACAGGTTCTTCTGGGAAATCCCATCTATATTCTTCTTCTTTCTTCCTCCTCTCTCCCTTTCTCTTGTGCATTATTAGCTACAGTGTCTAAGGTATGGGCAATTGCAACGTGCTGACCCAAGAAGAACACTGTTGATGTGCACTGTATAGACACATCACTTCCGACCATGTTGGGTGTCTCTGTACTCCTCAGAGGGATAGCAGGATGGTATGTGCTGGCCATGCCCTTGAGAACAGGCCTCAGCCCCTGTAAAGGGAAGGACTGTATGCCCGAAAGGCCATTAGGGCATGTTTAATATTTAGGTAGTGTAAGGCGGTTGTGAATGGATTTCTGGGAGAACCCTTGTGAACAATCCAGGGTAATACCACCATTACATAACAATATACATTTTTTGTCTGGGGTGTGCACTAGGTGTTGCATTGGGTTGCAGCACCCCCCCCCCCCAACCTTGCATGTTTCCCAGGCACTGGTCACTTTCAATACCTGTGTGTTGAATCTGCACCTTACACAAAAGATTAATAAGTATCCTGTGCACTTATTTTTCGTGACACTGTGTGCAGGTGTTGGTTGGATTGTGTAACTTTGCCTGTGCCAGTGTACATTACTCACATTCCAGGTGTTTGACGGTGTATCTGACAATGATTTCCAACTCCATTCCAGGAGGTCCAACAAGCAGTCACATTTTCAGGATATATAGAATAAGAATGCAGGATATACAATTAGGCACAATGGTGGCACTGCCTGCATAGCTATGTCATGCATGACAAGAATTTACATTGTGAATACATGACTGCTTTCCAGGCAACCTGGAGTGCAGTTGCTGAACCATAGAATATGTGGACTTAGGGTCTTGTGAGATGACTATCATACAGCAGAGGTGAGCAGAGGTAGAGGCTGATGATGACAGCACTCAGTTCATGTGGGCCCATCCTTGTTTGATTCTCTTGTTGTGACTCCTTCTGGCCTTTCATGACAGGCATGTTAACATCCATGGCCTTCTTTGAGACCAATGCAAGGAACACTCAGGATGTACATGGTCATCAGGAGTGAACAGTGGCTGTGACTCACACAGTTCCAAATCACAATGGTGAAGGGCAGAAGACATATGCTAGCATGTGCTTGTGTCAACCGTGGAATAGGGGATATTTCAGGGAAGATGATGGATGCTGTTTCGAGGATGAACAGCCCAATGGAGAGCGTATGTAAACATTTGCCTACAGCACCTACCTCAGTGGTGTAGTAGAATGCATGGCAATTAAAGAGTCTCATACATATATACTGGCAGAGGTAGAGGGTATCTAGAGGTGTACAAGCATTGCAGAACCTGTGTCTTTTGGGGAAAATGCTAGGTATGTATGACCTAGATTGGCCACTGTTGGAAACAGGATACTGGGCTTGATGGACCTTGGTCTGACCCAGTATGGCATATCTTATGTTCTTATTTTATTTATTTATTTATTTACATTCTCTTATATACCGCGCTATTCTGCATCAGTGCAGGGCATTATAACTTGGAGATAACTATTTTACAGGGGACATGGGCTATGGAGGGTTAAGTGGCTTGCCCAAGACCACAAGGAGCACCTGTGGGACTTATGTTCTTATGTGTGTTTTACTACAGCACCATCATAGAACTCACATGCACACCCTGGTTCTACAAATCATTTATAATGTTGGTGTGCTATGCGGCAATGTGGGTGTGAGCCCTGCATCCCAAAACATGACAATGTGATGCATTCACCGCATGCATATGCTATTTATGCTCAAATTACATAAGCATATGTGAATTGTTCCGAGTATTGTGGGCCTAGGTGACGTGCAAGGCTTATTCAATGAACCTGTGCATTGTGTGAGCACATGTTCTGACATTTACATCTCTTCCAACTGCTGTATTGCACACGCAGATGTTCAGTCCTCCATGTGATGTTATTTCTGAGTAACTCCGCTGTATGAATGTAGGTCTATGTACTTAGCACCCCAATAGTGCATACATCAGATCCCCTGAGTGAATGAGAAGGAACCTAGGTTAGGCAGTACATGAAGGGGGATGCTGAATTTGTGTTTGATTTGGGACACAATCCTTCTGAAGCTCTGTGCAATGTGCATCTGAAGAGTAGCACTCAGGCAACTGTCAAATATTTCTGCACATCAGGTGTGACATGTACTATGCAGTGCTATAGGGTATGTGCACTCTTAGAGGAAACCCTTTAAAATCATTATGAAAGCTTGTACACTACATCCATGCAAATATAGGCAACTGCACTACTGTATGGGAATCTGTGTCCAAGATTTGAGTTAAAGGGCAGCTCTCCCAAAACTAGACCATTGTTTTGTAGGACAGGAAGAGGCAAGCATGGAAACATGGTTGTACACAATGGCCATATGAGCAATAAAGTCTTGCGTTTCAGAGACTTGAGTATTTTTTCCTTTGTTGAAAAAAATGCTGCTGTTATATTGAAAGGACATCCTGCCTTCAACAGAGCCACATTCCTGGTCTCTCATACCTCGACTGTGAGATAGTGCCACATATCTGGCAATGTTCCCCTAAATTAATGTGTACATATTGATGATGGTGACATCCCCTTTCACCTACGCGGAATGTTGCCTTGTTGGTGAGTTATGGGTCACTTCAGAGACATGGCACTTCAGGACTGTGAACCTGCATAACTCCAAGGTCTCCACGACAACACACAGCATGTCCACACATGTCCTAGAAAGTGAGTCACATTACACACATTATTTATTTATTTAACAGGTCTTTTATACCACCTCATCTTCCATTCAAGGGGGATTACATTATAAGAACAACAGCTTTACAATGAACAAGGATAATTAAACATATAGGCCCTCATCCTGACACACGTTTAGTAGGTCTAGGCATCCGATCCAGATGTCCTATCATGCTAAATGCTTGGATAATGCTGGTGGGAACAGAGCTCCCACATGTAGATGCAAGCTGCTCGGGCAGCTCTGTTTGTGGATGGGAGGGGATGGGCTGAAGGAGGATCAAGGGCAGGCAGTGGGCAGCATCATGACTCCAGACGTACAGGGCCAATTCTGAGGTTGGCGCTGCACATCCGGGGTCGGCTATGTAACTGGGGGACTTATTCCACCTCAGAGGTGGAATGAGTCCCCCTGAATGTTGGGGGATGCCGGAGCCGGGTCATCAAAGGCAGGTGAAGGGTGCAGGGGGATCCCCAAAGCTCGACCCTAGCCATGGAAGGCCCAATCGGAGGTCAAACTGCAGAGAAAGGAGATTTCAGGGTTCGGTCAGTGATCACGGTTCTTGCATGGAGCCATGATGGCATGGCAACAGGACACCATGCCATCACCAATCCATGCAGGCAACAGGCTGGGCTAGCAAAGTAAGTGCCAGGACAGCCAGGGTGCCTGAATTGGAGCACATTCTGGACATCTCCAGCCTTATGCTGCTATTCTGCTCCTGTGGGGATGTCTAGACCCTGAGGGAGCAGAATCAGGTGCATCCCTGGGCCATTCAGATGTCTGGATGTCCGGACAGCCCGGGGATGCACAGCACTGAATGGCCCTCATAACGTTTGAATACATAGGTATACTATTGTTTAATAACATTACACAATAGTATCATTAGGTGAGGGTTGGAATAGGATCTTAGTAGGGGTTCTGGAGCTAGGGTAGGTGCTGTGGTTGGGGGAGGAAGTGTAAAGTCAGACAAGATGGTAACATAGGAACATAGTATATGATGGCAGATAAAGACCATCATGGTCCATCATTGTCCATAAACCATTATTAAAAAGAGACCCAGGATATCAATGCTTGACCCAGTACAAGCATTGTGGAAACTGTGTCTTTTGGGGAAACTGCTAGGTATGTATGACCTAGATTGGCTTGATGGACCTTGGTCTGACCCGGTATGGCATATATTAGGTTCTTATGTTCTTATGGTCCATCTAGTTTGCCCAGCAATGTAGCAAGAGTAGGTGCACCTGCCGCTCTACCTTCCCATTCCTTTTTTAGAGGTCTACCTACCGCTCCGTGCATGTCACCCCTATTTGTTGAGATAGCAGAGACAGTGTCTGCTATATCCTTGGTTTTATTCTCCATTCCTTTCTTTATGATTCTTTGCTTTCTATTTGCTTTCTTGACTACCACTGCAAAGTAGAGGGATTCAACATATTGTTAGTGATAATGCCTAGACCTTTTTCCTGGTTGGTGAATCCTAATGTGGAACCTTGCATCGTGATACTGTAGTTTGGTTTGTTCTTCCCTAAGGGATAGCTTTGCATTTATCCACATTAAATTTTATCTGCCATTTAGATGCCCAGTCTCCCAGTTTCTCAAGTTCCTCTTGCAATTTTTTGCAATGCTCTTGTGATTTAAAAAATTTCAATCTGAGACATCTAAGACAGGATGTCTGAAAAAAAAGCAGGCACGTCTAGTTGTAGACATGATTTCACAAACGTTGGCATGCCCAGTATGGATGTCTGTGGGAGCATCTACATAGATGTACCCAGAATAGTTTTTCAGAACCTTAACATCTAGGAATAGTCTATTGGTTAAAGAAGTTGGCTAGGAACAGAGAAGCAAGGATTCAGCTTGGACTGTTGCTATCACTGAGGATGAGCTGCTATCTTCTCTACACCATCCAGATGTTTTTTCAGCCAAAATAAGCACTTTTCAGATGCTTGCCTGAAGCAGGTCTAAAATTGGACATGAGTCCAGGACATTTCTGAGATCAGGCAGGGATGTCCAGGTTCTTAGGAGCACTCTGGCAACATCTCTGCCACTCCTCCATTCAGACTTGGATGTCCTCAAACTGGGGACATCCACAGAGTTGACTTTTAAAATCGCTCTGAAGATGTTTCTATGCCCATTTTCAGAAGCACAAGAGCACAAATAGAGCTTCCAAAATAACTCTCTGTCTGCTATTCTGGTGTGTGAGACTCAGAGGGATGAAAAGCAGCATTCTATGAGAATATCTGCCGGATAATTTTCTGGCCTGCCCTATCTCCTTCTCTAACATGCCCCACTAGTATACAGATAATAACTGTCCATTCTGAAATTTAACAACCTGAAATTATCTGTATACTTTTTGAAAATAGACAGTCTAATTATGCATTTGTCAGCAATATCAATCTCATAGGCCCTAATTATTCCTTTATATGGAACACTTCCAGATGACCAATAAAACTTTCCAAATAACAGATGCAGGGCAAATAACAGATGCAGTGGTGTTTTACTTTATGACTCAATATTCAAAAAATACTATTCAACTTCTCGTCTCACATCAGTGATAAAACCACTAACTCCCTCCACTGCTAAGCACTGTAAGTTTTATTTTACAAATGATGTCCAAGTACAATCTGGGATGTCCAAGCCAGAACAACTGAAAAAAAAAAAAACAGGCATGTCCAAGCCCTGGCACGATTTCACAAACATGAACATGTATGATGTGGACTTCTGTAGGGTTATCTACATAGACGTCTCCAGAATAGTATGGTGGACAAATAGGAATAGCACAATGGTTAAAGTAGTGGGCTGAAGTTAGGGTTTGAATCCCACTGCTACTATCATTAATTTTGCAGAGTATTGGGGATGGTGGTGTGCCTACTTCTTTACACCCTCTGAATGTTTTATGACCAAAACAAGCACTTTCAAAATGCCTATTCATGCCTGGAGCAGGTAAAATCTTAGACATGACTCCAGATATCGGGATGTTTCTAAGATCAGGCAGTGATGTACAGGTACTTCAGAACACCCCATCAATGCCTCCACTATGCATTGGTTTAGAATTGGGCATCCTCATGCTAGGAACACCCACAAGTCCAGCTTCTAAAATGCCTCTGGAGATGTCTCCATTCTTTGTATATCCCAGCATCAATAACATTGAATCCATCAAACACCTCCATCAACCCCCAGCAACTAGATGATCACTACAATCAACTTCAATGTCAACCCAGTCTAAACAACTCCCCCAGGATTCAATCCTCTACCACTATCACCTGGTCATCTTTCAGCTACACCACCATCAATAACATTGAATCCATCATCATTTCCCTCAACACAATGGCATCCCCCATCCCGACCCATGCCCTGCAGCCTGGATCAAGGCAGCCAAAACAGAACTTTCCCTCTTTATCAAAAAAATCACCGAAATGTCCCCAACCCAAAGTCTTATGCCCAACAGCCTAAAGATCTCATCCATATGTCCCAGACTAAAAAAATAAAACCTGACCTCAACCCAATGGAGCCATCTTCATACAGATCAATAGCCAACCTTTCTTCCTGGCCAAAATTATAGAAAAAATGGTCCACCAACAATTCCAGGATGACATTGACAAAAATATTCCACTTGATCCCCAGAAACACAGATTCTTCCCCCACCATGGAGTCAAAACCCTTCTACTCTCCCTCATAAACAGACTTATTCAAGGTATACAAAATGTGCAACAAGGCTACATTTTAGTTTTCCTCAACATCTCTGCAGCTTTTGACACAATGAACAATGCCATCCTCTTCCAACAACTGCAATCCACTGGAATTCAAGACACCGTACTAAAATGGTTTCAATCCTACTTAACCAATTGTCAAAAAAAATCAAATTGGGTGACATCTCCTCTGCCACCTACACTCAAACCCAGGATGTTCTGCAAGGATCTACTTTCTCAGTTCTGCTATTCAACATATTCCTCCAACCTCTATGCACACTCCAAGTCTCACGGCCTATTCTACCACTTATACACAGACAATACCATGCTCTACATTCCCTTCGACACCAAACATCCAAACTGCATGAAACTTACATAAGAACATAAGAAGTGTCATACTGCGTCGGACCAAGGTCCATCAAGCCCAGTATCTTCTTTCCAACAGTGACCAATCCATGTCACAAGTACCTTGCAGGTTCCCAAAAAGACACACAGGTTCCATAATGCTTGTATTAAGGAAAGCATTTGATTACCTGGGTCCTCTTTAATAATGGTTTATGGACCTTTCCTCCAGGTACTTGTCCAAATATTTTTTAAACCCAGTTACACTAACAGCTTTTACTACATCCTCCAGTAATGAATTCCAGAGTTTGATAACACGTTGAGTGAAAAAAACATTTTTCTTATTAGTTTTAAACGGGTTACATGGTAGCTTCATTTCATGTTCCCTAGTCTTTCTACTTTTTGATGGTATAAAGAATCAATCTACGTTTACTCATTCCAATCTATTCATTAATTTATAGACCTCTATCATTTCTCCCCTCAGCCATCTCTTTTTCAGGTTGAAGAGCCCTAACCTTTTAAGTCTCTCCTCACAGGGGTATCCTTCCATCCCTTTTACCATTTTGGTGGCTCTTCTCTGTATCTTTTCTAATTCTGCTATATTGTTTTCTTTTGTTTTGTTTTGTTTTCAACACTGCTTCACTGATCTCTCACACTGGCTTACTACAAACCATATTTCCATCAACTATAGAAAAATAAAAGCACTGTTTGTCAACAAAGACAACTTATTCTCCCCCCCCCCCAACCTCGATCACGCTAAATGACATCCAAATTAGGGTGCAACCAGAAGTAAACCATCTCGAATCACCCTTGACCAAAATATCACTTTCAAGCAACAAGTAAACAATACCGCAAAAGTGATTTACTACAAAATCCTTACTCTTCAATGGCTTCACGCAGTCCTGATCCCCTCTGACTTCAGATCAGCACTTCAAACAATAATTCTTCCACACTTCGACTTTTGTAACTCTGTATATCAAGGGCTACCACAATCAACCACCCTCCAATTGTGCACAGCTTTTCATACAACAGCACATGCATTAGCAGCTCCAAAACATGAACATATCACACCTATTCTCAAACAGCTCCATTGGCTTCCGCTGAATAGTCACATCAAATATAAGACCATCATAATGACCCACAAAATCCTAAATGGACACACCTCTGTTTATTTCCAGACACTCCTACATACCTTCAACTCCAGCAGATCCAGCCAACAAACCAACAGGAATGCACTAATCATACCCCCCACAAAAAACAAAACAAAACAAAACAAAGAACACATAGCACACATGTGCAAGAGCTTTTAAACTTTATGCACCAACCATCTGGAACTCTCTGTCCAACAGGCTCAGAAGTACCATAGAACTTCTCACATTCCACAAGCAGCTGAAAACTCGCCTTTGAACACTTTGGACCCTTAGCAAAGACAAACCTAATTCAAACACTTTCCCATGCTTCGTTCTAATCACAATCACAGAAATAGCTCTCATCCATAATATGCCACACCTTCAATGTATCTCAAGGTGGCAAAACAGTGCGACAAGGCGGTGGCAAAAGCCAGGAGGATGTTGGGCTGCATTCAAAGAGGGATTACCAGCAGAAAGGAAGAGGTACTTATGCCACTGTACAAGTCACTGGTGAGGCCTCACTTGGAATACTGTGTTCAGTTTTGGAGGCCATATCTTGCAAAAGATGTAAAAAGACTGGAAACTGTTCAGAGAAAGGCGACCAAAATGATTTGGAGCCTGCGTCAGAATCCTTATGAGGAGAGACTTGAAGACCTAAATATGTACACTTTGGAGGAGAGGAGGGACAGGGGAGATATGATTCAGACCTTTAAATACTTAAAGATAAATGATGAACAAACAAACCTCTTCCAAAGACGGGGAAGCTGTAAAACTAGAGGGCATAACATGAAGCTGCAAGGTGGTAAATTGAAAGGCAATGTCAGGAAATATTTCTTTACTGAAAGGGTGGTGGATGCTTGGAATGCCCTCCCGATGGAAGTGGTGAGGGCAAACACGGTGATGGAATTCAAAACAGCATGGGACAAACACAGTGGATCCCTTTACAGCAACAGGATAAAAGCAAAATAAACAGTACCATCTAACTTCTGAACTATCTAGCATCTGAACAAATAAGGGTGTCCTACATGGAGTGGTGGGTTCACCCCTAAATAGAAACAAAAACATGGGGAGGGGTGGCCTGCACAGAGCGACAGGTGCACCTACTCTTGCCATCTTGCTGGGCAGACTAGATGGACCATGCTGGTCTTTATCTGCCGTCACTTACTATGTTACTATGTTACTATGTTACTAAGTTTATTGTACATAAGTTTAATGTTCTATGTATTTAATGTATCCTTTTAGTTGACTTAAACTGCTTTGACCTGGTGAAAAGTGGTATAAAAGCACAGCTAAATAAATAAATAGATAAATCCCTATGCTCATTTTCAGATGTCCAAAGTATGAATAGGGGTTCTAAAATAACTCCTTGTGTGTTATAACACAAAATTCTGCAAATGGACACTCGACACCAACATCAAATACTCAAATTGCACTAATCCTACCTATGGAAAATCAACATTGCAAATATTCTAGAACAGTAGTAACCTCCAGCTGGCAAAATAAAACAAGCAGAACTACTACAGATTCCTAAAGAAAACCTACATGTTAACAGAATCTCATAGTTGCCCAAGAGTTCATGGTTCAGAAGGATGTATCCTTGAAGGATACTAGCAAAAGAAGGAATTTAGAGCATCCTAACAGAAAGGTTCCAATAAAGATAAGAGTGGCCCAGATGCTCTTAATTATAGAGTAGACAGAGCAGAAAGATACCAAATTACCCCTGTCTACTGATAACCAGATTCATATGAATAAAATACAACCTCTAAAATGCCTGTATACAAAGACTGGAAGTCTAAAAAGATGGGAGAGTTAGACTATATAGCACTAAATGAGAGGTTAAGTATGATTGGCATCTCAGAGACCTGGCGGAATGAAGACAACCAATGGGACACTGTGATACATGGTCACAAACTATATTGCAATGATAGAGAGGTCAAATTGGTGGAGTCGTTGCACTCTATGTTAGAGAGGGCATTGAGTCACACAAGATTAAAGTTTTGCAAGAAACAAGATACACTGTAGAATCTCTATGGATAGAAATTCCACGAAAAAAGGGGAAAGTTATGGCAGTAGGTGTGTCTGAGTTCCTGGCCAGAATGAGCAAATGGATGATGAAATGCTAAGAGAAATCAGGGAAGCTAACAAAAGTTACAACACAGTAATAATAATGAATTCAATTACTCCAGTATTTACTGGGTCAGTGTCACGGCAGGACATGCTAGGGAGATAAAGTTTCTAGATGAAATAAACAACTGCTTCTTAGAGGAATTGGTTCATGAACTTATAAGAGGGGAAACTATTTTGGACCTAGTCCTTAGTGGAACACAGCATCTGGTGCAAGAGAAGGGTGTTGGGGCCACTTGGCAATAGTGATCATAGCATGACTGCATTTGATTTAATAAATAGAGGAATGACAGCAAGAAAATCCACAGTACTACCTTTTAGCTTTCAAAAAGGAGACTATGATAAAATGAAGAAAATAGCTAAGAAAAAAATTAAAAAGAGCAGCTGCAAAGGTTAAAGATTTGTATCAAACATGGTCATTGTTTAAAAATACTATTTTGGAAGCCCAGACCAGCTGAATTCCATGCTTTCAGAAAAGTGGAAAGAAAGCCAAAAATCTGTGTGCATGGTTTAAAGGTGAGGTCAGAGAGGCTGTTGTAGCCAAAAATACATCTTTCAGGTAATGGAAAAAGGAGCCAAATGATGGAAACTTGAAAAAAATGTAAGCACTTGTAAATTAGATACAAGGAATTAATAAGGCAGGCAAAGAGATAATTTGTATAAAAGCTTGCCATGGAAGCAAAAATGCATAATAAAAATGTTTTCAAGTACATTCATAGCAAAAAACCTGTGTGAGAGTCAGTTAGATGACCATTAGATGATAGAGGGGTAAAAGGGGCACTAAGAGGGGATAAGGCCTTAGCGGAGAGACTGAATATATTCTTTGCTTTGGTCTTTACTGAAGAAGATGTAGGGAAGTTACCCATGCCTTAAATGGTATTTACAGGTGATGCATTGCAAGAATTAAAATAAATATTGATAAACCGGGATGATGTATTACAACTATTTGATAAGCTGAAGAATAGCAAATCACCTGGACCAGATGGTATACATCTGAGGGTGTTGAAAGAATTGAAATATGAGATTGCAGACCTATTATTAATAATCTGTGAACTATCATTAAAATAATCTGTAGTACCTGGAGATTGGCAAATAAAACAATCAATATTATAATGCCTGGGTATCTTTCCATGATTCGACTGCACCTTGAATATTGTTTGCAATTCTGGTCATCGTATCTTAAAAAGGATATAGTGGAATTAGAAAAGATACAGAGAAGAGCCACCAAAATGGTAAAGGGGATGGAAGGACTCGTACCCCTATGAAGAAAGGCTTGACACTAGAAGCCCCAAAATGAATTTTACCTAGAAACCCCAAAGTGTGTCAATTGATGCATTATCATGACAACAGCATTTAGCATGAAATGCAGATGTGAATTAATGTGAAGTTACTTATTTGTTAAATAAGTGCAGTATGTGACATTATTACATGACGTCATTGTGTGTTTATTGTTTGTAATGTCGGAGTAAAACTGTAAACAGTGATTGAGATGCGCCACCTAGTGGGAACATGAATTTATACCTAGAAACCCCAAAGTACGTCAATTGACTCATGCAAGACAATTGAGTGCGTCAATTGACGTACTTTGGGGCTTCTAGGTATAAATTAATTTTCCCGCTAGGTAGTGCATCTGTCATTAATTTTTGATGCACATATTTGAACATCTTGACCTTGCTAACAAAGTCATGGAACATGACTGACATGGTTCTAGCAGTGGCGCTGGTATACAACTTCGAAGATGCATTTGCATCAATTGACGCACTTTTGGGCTTCTAGTGTTAAAAGGTTAGGATTCTTCAACCTGGAAAATAGAGCGCTGAGGGATGATATGATATAAATCTATAAATTAATGAATGGAGTAGAATGGGTAAACGTAGATTGATTGTTTGCGCCATCAAAAAGTAGAAAGACTAGGGGACATGCAATAAAGTTACAATGTAACCCATTTAAGACAAATAAGAAAATAGCATTTTTTTTAGTCAACACGTCATCAAACTTGGGAATTCATTATCAGAGGAGGTAGTAAAAGCTGTTAGTGTAGCTGGGTTTAAAAAAGATTTGGACAAGCTCTTTGAGGAAAGGTCCATAATCCATTATTAAAGATGATCCAGGAAATCCACTGCTTTCCCCCAGACAAGCATTGTGGAACCTATGAGCCTTTTTGGGAACCTGTAACATATTTGTGACCTGGATTGGCCACTGTTGGAAACAGGATAATGGGCCTGATGGACCTTGGTCTGACCCAGTATGACATATCTTATGTACTTATGTTCTTATGTTTTCAGCTACACATGGAAAACATAGACCATTACCTAGCAAAGAGTAAGAAACTACAAAATTGAAATCAAATAAATAGACAGAAATTGAAATGTAAAACCCCAAAAATGACACTGAGCTATGAAATAGCATGACAAAAATGCAATGGTGCTAGTTGCTTGAGTATAACACAGCAGCAGGAACAAAAGCAAATACTCTCACGGCTGTGTTGAGCAATAATACAGACACAGGAGCAAAAGCAAATGGTTGCATGGCTGTGTTAATACAGCCCCAGCTCTAGAGGCTGGGGCAGTGAAGCAGGCTTCCTGTGCCCCTATTCTGATGTGCCAAGTGATAGTACCTCACTGGCTCACCTCTTAAGCCAGCCCAACCCTACTTGAGTGGCTTTCTCTAAGAGCCCTAGATTTATTTATTTATTTGCATTTAGCTCACCCCTTTCCAGTAGCAGTTCAAGGCCAGTTACATTCAGGTATAGTAGGTATTTTCCTGTCCCCAGATAGCTTACATTTTTACCTGAGGCAATGGAGGGTGGAGTAGCTTGCCAAAGGCTATAAGAAGTGTCAGTGAAATTTGAACCTCAGTTTCCCTATTTCTAGCTCACTGCTCTAACTTCTAAATCATTACTCCACATTTGTGCTTTTCCAGATGGCCATCAATTACCTTGCTCCTTATGTTTAAACTACAGAATAGAGTATGTTGGGAAGTATGCAAATTTATTCGGGGGGGGGGGTGCATATTCAAAGCAGCTTAACCTGTAAGCAAATCTGCTAACTGACTAAACCACGTCCAGCAGGATATTCGGTGGCACTAAAATGCCGCTGAATATCCCCTTCTACCATATTTAAATGCCCCAACACTAACCATGTGGAGCTGAATGGGGCACGTCCAGCCAGTCCGGACATCCAAAATCTGGATGGGCTGGATCTGCACCAGATTCTGATCCCTTGGACACCCCATTCTCTCCCTGTCCAACTCTGCTATGGCTCCTCCATGGAGCCCAATGCCATGGCGTCCTGTCGCCATGGCATTGGGACACCATGCAGTAGCCATGCTCACCCCTGGACCCAGAATAGCCTGCTTTCCCCACAGCCTGACCCGCAAACAGGCCTGCTGAGACCAGGGTCGGGCTGTAGGCAATCTCCTGTGCCTGCCCTACCTTTAGGCGGGTCTACAGCTACAGATTGCCAAACTCAGGTTGACTTATTCCACCCCCGAAGTAGAATAAGTCACCCGTCCATGTCATCCAGCCTGGGCATACAGGGCTGCGGCCAGAATTGTCCCTGTACATCTGTGTCAGGGTCCTGCCTCCTGCCTGCCCTGTCTCATCTCCCTACCCACTCCCTCCCACCTCCGTCCAGAGCTCCCCCACACAGTAGACCTGAACATGGGGGGAGCTCAGGACCAGGCAGCTACAGGGTTTTGGACATCCACCCCAGACGTCCTATCCTCCTAGTCGCCACTCTGCATGCCGCCCTTAGTGTTAGGGGTGTTCCGGGTGTGAAGTAGGGTCAGCAACATAGGTTAGCCAGATAAAAGGCTGTTCTAACTTTTGCAGGTTTAGGCATCCGACCAGCGGCTGAATATCACCACTAACTGGTTGCCTAAAACTTTAACAGGATAATCTGGATATTCAATAACAGTGGCAGTATAGTCCTGCATTGAATATCCAGACATTATTTAAAATTGGTGACAGCCGGCTGCTTTAACATCCCTGGCCGCCTCTATTGAATATGCCCCCTCTATGATTTTCCACCAGCGGTAGATGACACATGAGACATGATTTGCTTGCTTTAAACTTATTTGTAAACAGCTTGCCTTATAAATTTTACAAGGACATGGTCTGCATGAGATGGATGTTGAGAAGTTTAATAAAAGCCAGACATCACTTCTTTTCTCCTTAAGTGTGTTGAAATGTTTTCAAGAGGCAGTTTTACAACTGGTGATAAGTAATTGCCCCATTTTCTACCTGTCTTTAAATTTGACAAATTTTCCCAGATTTCCTTCCCTTTTGGATTCCTAACTCTCTCTATGGTCAGTAGATAGAAGAATCAATCAAAAAAATGCTTTAAAGTGTCCAAAAGTATCATATACTCTGCTGTTCATCTCTTTACAGCTTACTTTTATCATCAATTTGTTTCTAAAATGGGCAACAAATGTTTAATTATGAAGCAAAATGTCCCTGCTTTAGCTGTATATAACAGATAATTTCCATATTTTCCAGTTCACTGAACAAACCTTACTTCTTAAACTTTTTTTGTAAAGTATATATTATGAGTCGGGAACATTGGTTGTTTTATGAAAGTGTACTTTTGAATCTAATCTTATAAGTTAAATTAGCAACATAAAGATGGCAATTATATAAACCTTTACCATTCATACAAGCTGATTTACACACATAAAATGTCTTTTATAAAATTACATCATGCCTAAAAGTATGAGTGGCACAATTAGGTGTGCACTTGTAGGGTAGCCCTTTTCTAAAATCACTGTAGAAGAAACTGCAAATCTCTCCTTCTCCAAAATGACAACCTGCTCTTATGATCCCATTACCACCAATCTACTAAGCTATATTTTTTTCCGCTGTTAATCCTTCCCTTTGTCATATCCTCGGTCTATGACTTTCCACTGCAACTGTTCCTGTGGCCTTCAAGCCTACTATTGTTACACCTCTCCTCAAAAAGCCTTCACTAGACACAATGGGGGTCATTCCGATTCGTGTTTAGTGGGGATATACATCTCGGTTGGATTTATAACATCAGGGTGCCAATTCAAAACAAGGATCTCCCTGCACATACTGCAGAGATCTACAGGGAGTTCCAGGGGTGGGAGGGGATGGGCTAGAGAAAAATTGAGGGTGGGGTGTAGACAGGACACTGACCCCAGACATACAGGACCGATTCTGGTGTCAGCCCTGTACATCCAGGGTCAGTGATCTAGACAGGGGACTTATTCTACCTTGGAAGTGGAATAAGTCTCTCCTGATTTCGGTGACCAGGCTGGCCAGGACCCGGGACACAGCTGAGAAGGACAGGAGGGTTCCCTGCAGCATGATCCCGGCCTTGAAAAGGCCCAATTTGGGGTCAGGCGACAAGGAACAGGACATTTTCTGCAGTGTGGGCGTTTGGGGCTCCTGCATGGAGCCACGGTGCCATGGTGATGGGACGCCATGGCATCGCAGCTCCATGCAGGAGCCCGGATTGGGCTAGAAGGGCAGTATCCAGGATGTTCAGCGGGTTGGAATCGGGCACGTCCTTCCAGTCCAGGTCAGTTACACCTGATTCTGTGATTCTGATCCTGTGGGGACGTATAGCTCCGGGGGATCAGAATTGGGTGCACATCAGGCCCGTCCAGATTTCGGACATCTGGATGGACCAGACATGCCCCGATTGGAATTGGCCTCCACCTATCATTCCACTTATCAGACTATCTCTCTTCTCCCCTTTGCTTCAAAGTTACTTGAACGAATGGTTCACTGCCACTGTCTTGACTTTCTTTCCAACTCAAGCCCTTCTGGATCCATTTCAATCTGGCTTTCACCCTCTACATTCTACAGAAACAGCTGCTGTTATAGTTTCCAGTGACTTGTTCCTCACCATATCCAAGGTCCTTTATTGATTCTCATCTTGGTGGTGGGATAGAGGCAATATGATAGATATGTTTAAATACCTCCGTGGCATAAATGCACAGGCGTTGAGTCTCTTTTGATTGAAAGCAAGCTCTGCAACAAGGGGCCATAGGATGTGGGTGAAAGGGGATAGAATCAGGAGTAATAAGCGGAAATATTTCTATACAGAAAGAGTGGTAGATGCGTGGAATAGTCTCCCAGTGGAGGGGCAGAGATGAGAACGGTATCTGAATTTTAAAAAAAAAAAACATGGGACAAACACAAAGGATCTCAAAAGGAAAAAAGGGACTATTGTAGTAGTTGATATGGAAGGGCAGACTAGATAGGCCATGTGGCCATTTTCTGCCTTTATGTTTCTATGTTTCTCTCTCTATGCTCAGCCCCTTGGTGCACTTATTTCCTCCCATCACTGACAACCCTCAGATCTACTTCTCTGCACCTGAAATCTCTCTGGGAATGCAGGACTGGATCTCTGCTTGCTTATGCAACATTAATGCCTGGATGTCTCACCGCCATCTAAAACTGAATATGACCAAAACTGAACTCCTTATCTTTCCCCCTAAACCCACCTCCCCCCTTCCTGTGGATAACACTGTGCTTCTCCCTGTTTCCTCAGCTTGCAGCCTTGGGGTCATCTTTGAGTCTACCCTCTCTTTCTTTGCACACATCAAACAACACATAGATAAAAACCTGTTGGTTCTTTCTGTATTTTGTTTTAGTGTGGTCAAGTCAGAGATGACTCCTGGCAACCCAGCTGCATCTGGTTTTTCTTGGCAATGTATTACTGGAAGTAGATTGCCAAGGCAATGGAGAGTAAAGCAACTTGCCCAAGATCACAAGTAGTACTAGTGTGACCCAAACCCTTGATCCTCTGGGTACTAACCAATTGTTCTAACTACTAGGCTACTCCTCCACTCCTGTTCTTTCTTTAACCTCAACATATTTCATCCCTTCCTTTCTACACATCCTACTAAGACCCTTATCCACTCTCTAGTTACCTCCTGTAACCTGTTCCTCACTCGTCTCCCTCTGAATCATCTCTCTCCCCTTCAGTCTGTTGAAAACTCAGCCGCATGACTTATCTTCCACCAATGTCAATATGCTCATGTAACTCCTCTTCTCAAGTCACTTCATTGGCTCTCTATCAACTTATCCTACTGACCTACAAGTGCATTATCCTACTGACCTACTAGTGCATTCATTCTGCAGCTCCTCACTACCCTTCCTCTCTTATCTCACTCTACGCCCCTCATCGGGAACTCCGCTCTCTGTCATATCCCTTTTATTTGTGCTCTTCTCTGCCACTGCCAACTCCAAATATTGTTCATTCCACCTTGCTGCTCCATATGCCTGGAACAGACTGCCTGAGTCAGTGTGCCATGCTCCGTCTCTAACCCTATTCAAATCCAGGCTAAAAAAGCATCTTTATGAGGCTGCTTTTGGATCCTGATGCCCCTCACTCACTTATGCAGGGACTGTCTTAACTGTCTTACGTCTATATTAGGGTGTGTCATTTTAGAGATGTCATCATTTTAAAAAGCAATAATGAAAAAAATGATACAATTTCATGTAGCAAATCAACAACTAGCTTTAAATTTTGTATAATACGTTGCTTACCTACCTGTAATTTCTAGGAAATTATGCCAAATTACTGAAATATGTTTACGTGCTCTAATAGTTTTATGTGTTTGCATTGCATATTAATGTCTTTTGTGTCTCAATTATCAATTTATATTACTTAAGAACATAAGATATGCCATACTTTGTCAGTCCAAGATCCATCAAGCCCATTATCTTGTCCAATAGTGGCCAATCTAGGTCACAAGTACCTAGCAGTTTCCCCAAAAGACACAGGTTCCAAAATGCTTGTATTGGGGCAAGTAGTGGATATCCCGGGTCCCCTTTAATAATGGTTTATGGACCTTTCCTCCAGGAACTTGTCCAAACCTTTTTTAAACCCGACTCTACTAACAGCTTTTACTACATCCTCCGTTAACAATTACAGAGTTTGATTACACTTTGAGTGAAAAAATATTTTCTCTGATTAGTCTTAAATAGGTTACACTGTAGCTTTATTGTGTGTTTCCTAGTCTTTCTATATTTCGATGGCATAACCAATCAATCGTATGACACAAGAAGAGCAAATAGAAGCTCTCACAGAGCAAGTCCAAACAAAACACAAAGAGCGAGGGTGTAGAAGGTCACCAATTTATTGAATAAACAGCCCCAACACATTTGAGCAGGATTGCCTTCTTCAGGGGCATACGTGAAAGGCACAGTGTACCATTAAGTCTTTAGAAATACTTCATGCAGTAGTCTTGCGATCAATACTGTATTCCTAAATTGTGAGCCAATGTTCAGCATCTAGTTTCTCTGTTCCCCGGTACTAGACACTGAACATTGGCTCACAATTTAGGAATACAGTATTGATCGCAAGACTACTGCATGAAGTCTTTCTAAAGACTTAATGGTACATTGTGCCTTTCATGTATGCCCCCTGAAGAAGGCAATCCTGCCGAAACACGTTGGGGATGTTTATTCAATAAATTGGTGACCTTCTACATAACCAATCAATCTACATTTATCCGTTCCACTCCATTTATTAATTTATAGACCTCTATCATATCTCGCCTCAGCAGTCTCTTTTCCAGGTTAAAGAGCCCTAACCTTTTTAGCCTTTCTTCATAGGGGTACCCTTCCATCCCCTTTACTATTTTGGTGGCTCTTCTCTGAACCTTTTCTAATAATGCTATATCCTTTTTAAAATACGGCAACCAGAATTGCACACAATATTCAAGTTTCATTTTCTCATTGACAAGTTTTCAACATAGCATAGTCAATAGCAATAATCGTATATTGAAAATGTCCAATAAAAAACAAAAACTGCAAGTTTGGGCTCAATTACATCATTTAGTGGGATCAGGTAGAAAACTAACTGTAGCTGAACTACCAACTGTCAGAAATTTCATTAGATATGGGTTGTATTTGAGAGACCTCAGTGATCAAGACAGATGGAATTACAACACTGATAAACTGGTCAGTGATCTAACGGCTGGATTACTTGCTCTGCAGTACAAAGCAAATCCAGTATTCAGTGGTCCTGTCATAAACAGCTATGTTAGGATTAAAGCAAAGTTGAAATCCAAGTGGGAACATGCCAGTAAAGTTTCTGTGGGCAGAGCAAAACTGGAGGAGAAAGACAGATTTATGGAGAAGCTCGACAGACTGAAGGACATACCTACAAGTGTGACATAAAGAGTTGTACTGATGTGGGATGCAATTCTGCCTCCTGCTCTGGAACTCCAGCCCAATTGGAGCTGTGGGAGGAGAGACAGGCACTTTTAAAAAGCGCCGCCGTCGGCGGGAACAGCAGGAAGGAGCCGCCACCATCTTGAAGCTTCCCCGACCGGGGTAAAGCACCCGAGTGGGCTATCAGCCTCCTGCTCGGGAGCTCCAGCCCAATCGGGGCTGTGGGAGGAGAGACAGGCACTTTTAAAAAGCGCCGCCGTCGGCAGGAACAGCAGGAAGGAGCCGCCACCATCTTGAAGCTCCCCCGACCGGGGTAGAGCACCCGAGTGGGCCATCAGCCTCCTGCTCGGCAACTCCAGCCCAATCGGGGCTGTGGGAGGAGAGACAGGCACTTTTAAAAAGCGCCGCCATCAGGCGCACCCGCACCTTGCGGGCCTGTGCCTGAGGGCCTCGCCAGAGGGCCCTTTAGCGTGGCCCTTAGGCAGAGCATGACAGACGGGGAGCAAACAGAACTCTAACCAGCACAGCATCCGTGCTCTGTAAGGCAATTATAGTCTGATCCATCCTCTCCTGCTGTATATATTTGTGAGTCAAGGTGCCTAACTCTGGTGAGAGCCTTCCAGCTCCCCTCTATATCACTTGTTTGTATCTGTTTCCCTGCTCCTATGCTCCATCAACAGGTTACAACTGTATCACTTCACTCTGTCCACTAGTCGGCTACACTGTTACCCTGGATCACTTTCTGTGCATTTACCTGATTCCAATACAGTTTGTAATTATCACTTTACTAAGTCGTTACTAATGTTACTTGAAGCTGTTACAACCCATGTTTCAAGCCTCACTATACTGATACTAGCACCTGCACCACTATAGCTACACTACCAAGCTGCTGAAAGTACACTCCCCCAGGCTCCTCCCTTAAATCATACAGCACTACACCCTGAAATCATCCTGTACTGCATAGCAGAACCCCTATTATTCACTTAGCCTACATGTCACCACTCACACCAGCCACACTCTCCCTTGCCCTTATCAACTGTCTCATATTACTAGCTCTAACACAACTCTCTCATGCCCTCACTCCCACCACGAGTCCCATTCCAATTCTTCATAGCTCATGGAGGAGACCTCACAGCTACCCTAACGACCAAACTGCCAGATCCAGACACATTTCACACCCCCACCTCATCTACGTGGCCCTTCACCAACCCAAAACACATCAGAAAGATCCACACACTCAGCCCTATAATCTGAAGTGCGCCCTCCTAAACACCCGTTCGATCGGAAAGAAATGGCCTGCAATATCCAATATCCTTACCACCTTTGACCTTGACATCCTATGCATTACCGAAACTTGGATGTCTGCTGCAGATACAGTTCTCCTTCATCAATTTGTTCCTCCTAACTTTTCCACTCACTTGTGCCACAGAGTTGACAAGAGAGGTGGAGGAGTTCTCATAATATCCAAGACCGACCTACAATTCATGACATTCTCTTCCAAAAGTTCCTCCCACCTTGACCACATTTCCATAACAAATAAACACTGCTCTATCAATTTGATCTACCGTGCACCCTCTTCATCAATGGACGATCTTTCCACAATTATAGACCTTGCCTGCAACCTCACTAAGTCTCACATACCAAACTGGATACTTGGTGACTTCAATCTCCCTTCTCTTCAAGCTACTCAGTCCAAAGCCCTTATCGATGCATTTGAGACATTAGGTTACACCCAATTGGTCAATGCCCCTACTCACATCAAGGGAAATATGCTTGACCTCATTTTTGCACTGCAAACTCCACTCAACCATACTCACAAGTTCAATCTTGTATTAGACATTGTACCATGGTCTGACCATAGCCAGATCAGATTCTTGATACCAGTAAACCCTTTACCCACTGCCTCAAAATCTCCAAAGGAATCATCAGCACCAACCTGAAATCGGTTCCGACAATTCAACAGAGAAGAGATATTGGAAAAAACACAGCCCCTCCACACCCTAACAACACTCGATGTAAATGACATGACTTCCTCATGGAATAAATGTCTCAACGCTGCATCTGAATCATCCCTCATCGCTAAACGACCTTGTACGAGAACAAGGGCACCCTGGTACTCATCTGAACTAAAGACCTCTCTCTGTAAACTCAGACAACTTGAAAAATGCTGGCGCCATTCCAGGTCAACCGAAAATCATGATGCTTACATCGCCCAACTAGACGTCCACCGAACAGCAGTATCAAAGCGAATGAAGCAATACCATGCAGAGATGCTACAAAGAGCCCTTAACAAACCACATGAGCTCTTCAACCTGATCAAAACCTTAACTAAGGAACCCTCCTCAGGTCAATCAATACAACCGGACCCACAAGAATATGCAAACTACCTCCAAGCCAAAATAAGCCAATCTATCATAACCTCAAATACCAGCCCTACAGTTATCCCAACCATACTCTCCATCCCTTCTTTGCCTCCACGACCTCGGCTAGATAACCAACATCTCATCATTTCCTTCACCACCCCTTCTGAAAAGGAGATCCAAGACACTATCATGAATATAAACACCACCACAGCACTGAATGGTCCATGTCCAGCTTTCTGGATAAAAACCCTATGGAACGAGCTCAGTCCCTTCCTAGCCAAACTGATAGGAACCTCTTTCCAGACCGGGACCTTCCCCCACAACCTAAAGCAAACTTCAATCAGACCACTGCTGAAGAATAACAAACTTGACTCTGCAATGATGGATTCATACAGACCCATCTCCAGCATTCCACTCCTAGCCAAGATCATGGAAAAAATAGCCCTCTGTCAATTGAACCACCACATAGAGAACAACGCTCCCCTTGACCCCTGCCAACATGGATTCTGGGAGTGTCATGGTGTTGAATCACTGCTAACAACCCTGTTCAGTACCCTAATGATAGGTCTTGATAACATCAGACAAGGCTTTGCTCTTGTTTTCCTGGACATCGCAGCAGCCTTTGACTCCGTCGACCATGAGTTACTCTTGCTCCGTCTTACTGAGAAGGGAATACATGGAAATGCACTTGCCTGGTGTGCCTCATATCTGAATGACAGATGGCAGCAAGTTCGGTCCTGCTCCTCCTCATCCAGTCTATTCCCCCAAGCCAAGGGGGCCCCACAGAGATCGTCTCTCTCGGCACTACTCTTCAACGTCTATATGCAACCTATCTGCAACATTATCAGGTCCTTTAACATCAATTGCCTAATCTATGCCAACGACGTCCTCATGTTTATCCCAATATCAACAGAAAACCCAGACCTTTTTCACCTGTCCACCTGCTTCAATGCAGTCACTGATTGGCTGCATTCACAGAAGCTAAGAATAAATCTCAAAAAGACGGATGTTCTTTTTATCAGCAGAAACCACTCATTCACTCCGCCCTCCTCACTTAAGGTACGCAATGCAGAGCTCCCGACTAAGACATCAATTCGATACCTGGGGATAACTCTGGACCAACATCTAGACTTAAATGCCCACATAAGTAACATGGTAAGAGTGGTTTACCTCAAAATCAGGATGTTACGTCACATGAAGCAACTGCTTGAACCGAAAGACTTCCGAACAGTGTTCCAAGCCCTGGTGATGCCCCACTTCGACTATGCCAACTCCATCCTACATGGTCTACCAAAGAGTACACTTCACCCCCTGCAGATTGCTATGAATACTGCAGTGAGAACTCTCTACTGAGCAGCTAGAAGAGATCATATTACACCCATCCTAAAAGCACTACACTGGCTTCCGGTTCACTGTAGGATTACTTTCAAAATTTTAACAACAATCTTTAAAGCCATCAACAAAAGCACTTCTAGCTCCCTCTCTGATCTTATTCAGACTGCCCCCTCCAACAGAATGAGAAGATCCACCACCATCAATACCTTGCGACTCCCGGAGGCATTCACTAGATGTTCGAAAGCCACAGGAAATCGTGCATTTGCATTTTATGCCCCTCACTGCTGGAACACTCTACCAGCAAACATTCGTGCAATAAACAATCTCTCCCAGTTCAGGAAAGTGCTGAAACACTATCTTTTACTTGAGTTCTTCCCCAACTCAGATGACATCACATAAACTATCCACGTTGCTCTTCCCCCTTCTCCTACTATTCCCACTTTGTTCTCTCAGGTTTCCCAGCCTGCAACATGCAAATAGTTGTCCTGCTACTGACACTGTATTCCTTATGGTTAATGCCTAGCCAGGTGACCCACCTATTATCATCACCCTGTATTATAGTTCTCCCTCTGTATATAACTTATGTTGTACTCCTTATACTTAACGCCCAGTCAGGCGACCCACCGACTGTTATCAACCTGTATTATAGTTCGTAATCTGTATATAGTTTTCCCATTCTCCATGTTAACCTACCTGTTTAATGTAAGTGCAATGTGGTCCTTCCTCATTGCACAATCTTTGTTACCTGTAAACCGCGCTGATGACAAATAGTGTGGCATAGAAAAAAAACTATAAATAAATTCTGCCTGTGTCAGTGGAATACTCATACTTTGTGAATGCAGCAGAGAGAAGAAGATTCCTGTGATTGAGTTAGCCTTTATGAAAGGTCAAAGAGAGAAAGTTGGGAGTGTTAGACTTCATCAGATTGGACCATTGACCTTCCAGAGACCAGAAGAAAAGAACTACAGAAGGACAGGCAGGCAAAAAGGAAGGAGAATGAAGAGCGAAAAAAGAACAGCAGAAGGGCAAGAGATGATGGAGAGATCTGTGCCTGAAGTGGAATAGGGAGATTTGGATGACGCGGCAGAAGAACCAATGGAGGAAGCTCCTGTTGCTCTAGAGAAAGCTAGGAAGAAGTCAAAATATAACACTGGGGATATAACCAACAAAGGCCTTGCCAGTTACTATACTGGATTGAGAGAGACAGCAGAGATTGCTACTGCTGCCTGGATTGATGCAGGACTCGTCACTCACTTGGACACTGCTTTGGTGATTGGTCACAACAAGGTGAAAAGGGCTCAGGTGAGAATTATGAAAAAAATTGGAGGTACAGTTTGAGGGGGAACTGCAGCAGAATGGCATCAGTTGCATTTTCTTTGATGGTCGTCATGATGATACCAGGCTCATGTTAAAGGCCGAAGAGAATGGCAAAATGTATCTAGAAATGGTGAAAGAGGAACATTACACATTTTGTATGGAGTCAGGAGGCAGATATCTGTGGCATTTTCTTCCTGCAAGAGCAACTAAAGTGCAGAAATAATTGCTGTTAATATGGTTGCATGACTGAGAGAAAGAGGAGCAGACAAACTCTTCAAGCTACTGAAGGTAATTCCTCTAATGTAAACACTGATTGGGAGGGAGGAGAGACACATTATGTTGACGAGAAGCTACAAAGAAAGCTGGTGTGATTGTCTGTAACCTGCACACAGGTGAACTACCATTGAGGCACTTGGTGACTGCTTTAGATGGCAAGACATTAAGCAACAACAAATGGGCAGGTCCCATTGGAAAAATGCTTGATTCTGCTACTGAACTCAAAATAAATCCTGAATTTTACTAAGATCTCTGTTGGCCCTGATCTTTTTCAGCTCAACGATAAAGACTTAAGCAAAGATGCATTAGAACAGGTGTCTTGCCAAAGGATCTGGCTCTGTTGGTGTACCTCAGGACTCTGTCTTAGGACCTCTGCTTTTCTCTCTCTACACTCGGTCTCTTGGTGCACTTTTTTCTTCTCGTGTTTTTCAGTATTATCTTTATGCTGATGACTCTCAGATCTACCTTTCTGTGCCTGAAATCTCTCCAGGAATCAGGGCCCAGATCTCTGTCTACTTATCCAACATTGCTACAGGAGGTCTCACCACCGTCTGAAACTGAACATGGCCAAAACTGATCTTCTTATCTTTCCCCCTAAACCAACCTCCCCCCTTCCTCCCTTCTCTATTTCTATGGATAATGCCATGCTCCTCCCTGTTTCCTCAGCTTGCCAAAGCCTTTTTCACATGGAAAACCCCTTATCGCTGCTATTAACGCTTGCTACCTTACCACCATTTAGTAAACATACCCCCAAGAGTCTTTCATGAGGGACCTTGTCAAAGGCTTTCTGAAAATCGAGAAACACTATATCGACCACTCAAATTTGTCTATCTGTTTATTCACCCCTTCAAAAAAAAAAATTAACAGATTGGTAAGACAAGAACTTTCTTGGCCAAAGCCATGTTGGTTTTCTCCCATTAAACTATGACTATCTACATGTTCAATAATTTTGTTCTTTATAATGGTTTCTACCATTTTGCCTGGTACTGACATCAGGCTCACCAGTCTGTAGTTTCATGGATCGCCCCTGGAACCCTTTTTAAAAATTGGCGTTACATTTGTAATTCACAAATCTTCAGGTATTACAGATGATTTTAATGATAGTTCACAGATTAGTAACAGTAGGTCTGCAATCTCATATTTCAGTTCTTTCAACACCCTCAGATGTATACCATCCAGTCCAGGTGATTTGCTACTCTTTAGTTTAACAAATAGTTGTTATACATCTTCTCGGTTTATAGATATATCTTTCAATTATTTTGATGCATCATCTTTAAATATTTTAGTCATGGGTAACTTCCCTACATCTTCTTCAGTAAAGACCGAAGCAAAGATTTCATTTAGTCTCTCTGCTATGGCCTTGTCCCCTCATAGCACCCCTTCTACCCCTCTATCATCTAATGGTCCAACTGACTGTCTCACAGGTTTTTTGCTAAACATGTACTTGAAAAAGTTTTTATTATGCATTTTTGCTTCCACAGCAAGGTTTTTTTTTTCAAATTCTCTCTTTGCCTGCCTTATCAATGCCTTACATTTAACTTGCCGGTGCTTATGCTTTTTCCAGTTTTTGTAATTTGGCTCCTTTTTCAGTTTGCTGAAAGATGCTTTTTTTGGTTACAACAGCCTCTATGACCTCATGTTTAAAACATGTTGAAAGTATTCTGGACTTCCTTTCACTTTTCTTAAAGCATGTAATACAGCTGGTCTGAGCTTCTAAGTATTTGTAAGCAACAGCCATGCTTGATGTAAATCTTTAACCTTTGCAGCTGTTCCTTTTAGTTTTTTCTTAGCTATGACACTGACCCATTCAATACCGGGGTAATCAAAATCACCCATTATTATTACTGTGTTGTAACTTTTGTTAGCTTCCCTGATTTCTTTTAGCATTTCATTATCCTTTTGTCTATTTTGGCCAGGCATTCAGTGGTACACCCCCACTGCCATTGCCTTCCCCTTTTTGTATGTAATTTCAATTCAGAGAGATTCTACAGTGTGTTTGTTTCCTGCAAAACTTTAAACCTGTATGACTCAATGCCCTCTCTGACATAGAGTGCAACTGTGGTCTTTTTCTGTCATCATATTTCTATGTTTCTATGTTTCAAATGCCCTTAAGTACAGCGCAAATAGAGCTTAAAGATTCCAAATTACCCGTATCAACTGATGCCCACATTTGTATGAATAAAATACAACTTCTAAAATGCTTGTATGCAAATCCTATAAGTCTAAAATATAATATGGGAGAGTTAGACTATATAGCACTAAATGAGAGGTTAGATATGATTGCTATCTCAGAGACCTGGCAGAAGGAAGACAACCAATGGGACACTGTGATACCTGGGTTTAAATTATATTGCAATGATAGAGTAGATAAAATTGGTAGAACATAGAAACATAGAAACATGATGACAGAAAAAGACCACATGGCCTATCCAGTCTGTCCTTCCATATCAACAACTACAACAGTCCCCTTTTTACTTTTAGAGATCCTCTGTGTTGTTCCCATGCTTTTTTGAATTCAGTTACTGTCCTCATCTCTACCACCTCCACTGGGAGACTATTCCACGGATCCACTACTCTTTTCGTAAAGAAATATTTCTGCATATCACTCCTGAATCTACCTCCCTTCACCCTCATCCCATGTCCCCTCTTAGCAGAACTTGCTTTCAATTGAAAGAGGCTCTCTCCCTGAACATATACGCCATGGAGGTATTTAAACATCTCAATCATATCACCTCTATCCCGCTTTTCCTCTAAGGTGTACATATTAAGATCCCTAAGTCTGTCCTCATATGCTTTATAATGAAGACCACTAATCATTTTAGTAGCCACCGTCTGCACCAACTCCGTCCTGTTCACATCCTTTTGAAGGTGTGGTCTCCAGAATTGCACACTATACTCCAAATGAGGTCGCACCAAAGACTTATACAGAGGCATTATCACCTCCTTTTTTCTGCTAGCCATTCCTCTCCGTATGCACCCAAGCATCCTTCTAGCTTTTGCCGTTGCCTTTTCTACCTGTTTAGCTACTTTAAGAGCATCAGACACAACCACGCCTAGGTCTCGCTCTTATTTAGTGAACAAAAGTACTTCACCCCCTATACTATATTGCTCCCTTGGATTGCTGCAGCCCAAATGCATGACCTTACATTTTTTAACATTAAATCCCAGCTGCCAAATTCTAGACCATTCTTTAAGCTTAGCTAGATCCCTCCTCATGTTATCTACAACTTCCTGGGTGTCTACTGCAGATTTTGGTATCATCCGCAAAGAGGCAAACCTTACCCAGCGGCCCTTCTGCTATATCACTAACAAAGATGTTAAAAAGAATCGGACCAAGGACAGATCCCTGGGGCACACCACTGGTAACATTCTTCTCCTCAGAGAGAGCTCCATTTACCTGTACTCTTTGTTGCCTCCCACCCAACCAAATTCTAACCCAAGCAGTAACTTTAGGGTCCATCCCTAGGGTGCTCAGTTTGTTTATAAGTCGCCTGTGAGTAACAGTGTCAAAGGCTTTACTGAAATCTTAATACACCACATCTAGGGATCTCCCTCGGTCCAACTCCATGGTCACGCAGTCAAAGAAATCGATCAGATTTGTCTGACAAGACCTGCTTCTGGTGAATCCATGCTGCCTCGGATCCTGTAATCCACTGGACTCCAGACCTCACTATTTTCTCTTTCAGCAATAATTTACTCACCACCGAAGTTAAACTAACTGGCCTGTAGTTTTCAACCACATCCTTACTTCCGCTTTTGTGTAAAGGCACCACATGAGCCTCTCGCCAGTCCTTTGGCACCACTCCCGACTCCAACGAGGCATTGATAAGGTCAGTCAATGGAGCTGCTAGAACGTCGCCAAGTTCCCTCAGTATTCTAGGGTGTATCCCATCCAGTCCCATCACTTTGCCTACTTTAAGTTGAGCAAGTTTCCCACAAATACAGTCTTCTGACAATTGTTCAAGATGTCCCTTGCTTCTGTTCCTGTTTGTGGGTGTTTTCTGAGGTCCTGCTCCTGGTTCTTCATCTGTGAACACAGAACAGAAATATTTGTTAAGCAATTCTGCTTTATCCTTATCAGCTTCTACATATTTCTCCCCTGCACCCTTGTGTCTGACAATACCACTTTTCCCTTTCCTCTTCTCACTAACATATCTGAAAAATGTCTTCTCCACCCATTTTATTGCATTGGCTATTTCCTCCTCCTTTTGAATCTTTGCCTTCCTAACTACTTTGCTAGCTTCTCTAAATTTTTCCAAATATAGATGCCTGTCTTCCTCTCTTTGTGATCTCTTGTATTTCATGAAGGCCTCCCTCTTTTTCTTCACTTTTTCTGCTACTTCCTTAGAAAGCCATAGCGGTCTCCTTTTCCTTTTATCTTTATTTACCATTTTAACAAAAAGGTTGGTTGCCCTTAAAATATCCCCTTTCATTTTTGCCCACTGTTTTTCTACATCGCCCAGCTGTTCCCGTCCCACTAACAACTCCCTGATGTACTGGCCCATCTTGGCAAAGTTTATCTTCCTAAAGTCTAAGATCCTCACCTTTGAATGAATTCTAACAGCCCTAGTCCTAATACTGAACCACACCATCTGGTGATCACTGGATGCAAAATGATCTCCCACTACAACATCAAAAACACTTTCACCATTGGTAAGCACCAAGTCCAGTATGGCCCCTTCACGTGTGGGGTCTGTTACCAATTGCCTGAATAGTTCTCCCTGTAAAGAATCCAAGATCTCCTTACTTCTAGATGATACTGCAGCAGGAATGTACCAGTCAACATCTGGCATATTGAAATCTCCTATCAGTAGCACTTCCCCTTTCCTTGCAATGCTGTGTATATCTTCAATTAACTCTGTCCACCTCTTCCTCTGGTGAGGGAGGTCTGTATATCACACCAATGCAAATAGATTTCTCTTTCCCTCTTTCTAGTTTAACCCACAATGCCTCCTCTCTCCCTTTTAAGCTCTGTAATTCCAAAGCTTTAATAGTAGTTTTTACATATAGTGCCACTCCTCCTCCCCTTCTTCCTACCCTGTCCTTTCTGAATAAAGTATAGCCAGGTACAGCTACATCCCAATCATGGTTTTCTGTGAACCATGTTTCTGTAACTGCCACTAAATCCAAGTCAGCCACTCCCACCAAAGCTTCAACATCAGGGATCTTATTTCCCATGCTACAGGCATTTATATGCACTGCTTTTCATATGTTACCCCTGTTACCCATTTCCATAAAGATATTTAATGTATCACCTACCTGGGGGCTTTCACCTACCTGGGGCTTTCTTCACCCATCCCCAATGAATCTAGTTTAAAGCCCTCTTCAGTAGTTTAGCCAGTCTACTACTGAAGACGCGTTTACCTTTCTTGGACAAATGGATGCCATCTATGCTCTGCAAGAAGCATCTGATCAATGTACTTCTCACTGTCTTGAATGCTCCTCAGCCTCGCCACCTCTTCTCTGAGTTCCTCCACGTATTTCCTCAGAGTTTCAGCATGGAGGCACCCCACACATGGAACCGGTCCTTCAACTGGCATTAGGACCTCTGTCTGGACAGAGGTAGACACTGTAATGGGGGCAACAGCTTAAGCAATACAATTTTTCCCAGCCATTGTTATGTTCGTGGAGCTTAGGTATCTGTTAAAGCAAAAGAGAGAGATCTAACAAGTATCAGCCAGTTTCCCAACTGTCCTTTCAGAGAAAAAGCAGTTAGATATCTTTAATTATATTCAAAATGTGCTGCTCCAAGTCTCTGTGCTTTGTTAAATGTGGAGGTGCCATATAAAGCAAGACTGCTCACTAGGAGTGGGTGGGAGTCAGCGTGGGTAGGGAAGTAACTAACACCTGATTAGGTGTCAGCAGTTCCCAAAGCTGAGAAGGTTACTAGAGTTCAGAAACCTACTCTGCTCAAGGAAATTTCTACTAAAGCAGCAAAAAGAAAGTAACTTTGCTTTAAAAGTATACAAAACTCCTTTTAAGAGCTCCCAGTCCGAGAGCTAGCAATTTAATAAAAATAAACCCTCAAATCCTTACCGTTGTTTGACCTGTAGAGTCCCTGTTAGGAATGCCTCAACAGGGCAAGGCTCTGGAGCCTTTTATGCAGGCCTCAGCTGCTCTCAGGTAATCAGGTCCACTAATTCCTGATTAGGTGTCAGCAGTTCCCAAAGCTGAGAAGGTTACTAGAGTTCAACCACCTACTCTGCTCAAGGAAATTTCTACTAAAGCACCAAAAAGAAAGTAACTTTGCTTTAAAAATATACAAAACCCCTTTTAAGAGCTCCCAGTCAGAGAGCTAGCAATTTAATAAAAATAAACCCTCAAATCCTTACCGTTGTTTGACCTGTAGAGTCCCTGTTAGGAATTTGGTTTACTTTTGTATTTATTGGAACCTCTCTGTTGATATTCCCTAACTTCAGTCTTTTACTAGTATCCTTCAAGGATCCATTGTTCCGACTCATATGCTCTTGGGCGACTGTCAGCTTTCGCCTGTTATCTTGTTTAAAAGCTGCTCTATCTCCCTTTTAAAAGTTAATGCCAGTAGCCTTTATTCCATCTTGATTAAGATGGAACCCATCCCTTTGGGAAAGCCTCTTCTTTCCCCAGAATGTTCCCCATTTCCTAGCAAATCCAAAACTCTCTTCTTTGCACCAAAGTCTCTTCCACACATTGAGACTCTGGAGCTCTGCCTAACCTTTGTGCACTGCACGTGGAAAGGGATGCATTTCTGAGAATGCTACTTTGGAAGATCTGGTTTCAACTTCCTAACTTACAGCCTAAATTTGGCCTCCAGAACCTCCCTCCCACACTTCCCTATGTCATTGGTACCAACATGTACTCCCCAGTGCTATCTAAAACCTTCTCTAGCAGTGCGTGAGGTCCACTACCTTCATACCAGGTAGGCATGCAAGAAGGTTTTACATCACTTGGAGAACAGGTCCTAGCTGCCAGATCATTTCCTGCCATGCCAGGGTGATGCTCTCCTGTCACATGACCTCTCTCCTCCATGGCAATAGGGAGGCTGCCAGATTGGAGGTGGGACTTCAGTACTGCATCCTCGTAGATACCGTCTATATACCTCTCTGTTTTCCTTATGTCCTCCAAGTCTTCTACTCTAGCGTCCAGAGATCAGATTCATTCCCTGAGAGCAAAGAGTTCCTTGTACTTAGTGCACACGGAATACCCCTCACCAACTGGGAGAAAATCATACATGTGACAATCAATGCAAAAGACTGGAAAGCCCACATCTCACTGCATCTTAGTTTTAAGGTTTTGTTTAGGTATTTAAGTTGTTTACTCACGTTTGTTGGTGATACTTATATTAATACAAATATACTAATACATTCAATCTACTTTGTTCATCTCAAGATTAATTAATTACAGGTCCCTAATTGATGTATTCCTGATGAGGAAAACCAGCCACACTTGAAAGTGAATTTGGGCACCACCTTCCCTTTAATAGGTTTAAGAACCTATAAAGTTAAGAAGACTTAATAAAAACTGGCTTCCTACACAGTGCCCTGACCTGTGCATTTAAGGTGAAGTCTTACCAATTTCCTAGGTGATTCACACAGCCATTGTTTTGATACAGGGGGCCTTTAAAATTGCCCCTTTGATCTGTCACTTGCCTTTAACACCTATTTCAGACAACTTCACAGAACGTTTGCCTCCAAACTGAAAGGCCTCTTTGTAAAGGTCTCTAGAAACTAGTTTATTTCTTTTTACTCATAGACTATGTATTCTATTTGTATGCTAAGCTATCCTCTTTGATTTAAATAAAAAAGCTCTATTGAAACAAATTTTTTTCAGTGACTGTTTATTCTATTTTACTTTCTATGCTAAGCTATACTCTGATTTGATTTAAATGAAAAGCTCTCTGGTGGTACTAAGGCCTGACTGACTCAGCAAAGACACTGAATTCTGAAATACACAGCTCTAACCCAAATAATTCCCCTTTTCCCCAAGATTTAGAGTATATTCTAAGCTTGACTGCATCAGCAGGGAGCATTTGCTGTAGCTTATGGCAATTAAGTTATTTTATGAAGAACACTGTTCTCTTTGGAGAGCAATAGCTATGAGCCATTCCTTATATTTCCAAACTGCTACTAAAAGTGCATGCAGAACATTCATGCATCGGTCAATTAGCTTTCAAGAATAAGAATGGTGCTATTGCATGAAAGATTGTGTTTTGTTCGTAGATTTCATTTGATAAAGTACAGAAGGCATTTTGAAAACACCTCTTCCCATATAATTTAATTTAAATTACAAATTTCTCACCCATCTTTATAAAACACATCCCAAGATGATGTACACAATATGCAAAATCACATTATGATGAGGGAGGCCTACTATAGGTCTCATTCTGTCCCATAAATGTAAAAAATGTGTTAAGCTGGAGCAAAACCTTGGCTATTATGATCAGTTATGAATGAATCCATCCCAGAGCAATTGGTGGCACCCTTGTTTGGAAAGGCTGAAGCAGTCAAGGAATAGGGAAGGGGGTTGTCCCTGAGCTGCTCAAATTTTCTCTCTTCCTTCACCCCCCATGGAACTGTCAGGCTCACAACATACTGTTTTCTCCATTCTGAGTCCCCACCTTCATTCATATGCTTTCTTCTCTTATTGCCCCTCAACTAAATACACTCTCTTGTATCATCCATCCACCTCACCACCTTGTTACTGTAGGAATTGAAGAAAGTGCTTTCCCACCTTTTCATGATGATTGGCTCATTATTCTGGCCAGGACCAATCAGAAGCAGGAGGTGGGGAATTAGCCACTGTAGCCAGCAGACAGCTTCCTCTGATTTCCTGCCATGGTCACCATGTTCGTGTCTGTCCCTTTCCCAGTCTATACAGTCACTACTGAATGATGCAACTCTTGCTCCTATCTGCCAGCATGGGGTTTGGGAAAGTTTAGCTTCCACATGGTTTTTTTCAGCAGTAGTCTATGGTCTAACACACTGCTGCTATTAATGTAATGTGTGCCTTCGAGTCAGTCCTGACTCCTGGTGACCCAGAAGCTCCTGGATTTTCTTGGCAGTGTCACCAGAAGTAGATTGCCAGGCCTTTCTTCTGAGGCAATGGAGGGTTAAGTGACTTGCCCAAGGCCACAAGGAGTGCTATTGGGAATCAAACCCTGGTTGCTTGGTTACCAAGTTAGTGTTCTAACCACTAGGCTACTCTGTGGCAGGTGCAGGCCTGTGATCCACAGTGTCTGACATAAGCAGGCAGGCCTAACTAGCTTGACCTGTAAATGAAGCCTGTGGAGAGGCTCATAGGAATTACACATTCCCCAACATGCTGCTATTGTAGGATAGAACTCTGCAAGAGTACTAAACTAACTTAGATAAGCAAAACTGAGAGATGGAAAAATACAGAAAAATATGTTTAAAAGTTACTGATAAGAAAGTACATCTGCAAGGAATATAATTGGGACTGCTGACAGATGAGTTGCAGAGCCCTGCTCCCCTGCATGCACAAATTGGCTCTATGGCCTTGAGAGTATGAAAGTAACAAGTTGATGAACTGGCCATTGTAATTGGGACTAGAAGGAGGGTATGCAGGTGCCGAGCCCACTGAAGGAACATAATTGGATAATCTTATCAGTACCGAGACCAATAGAAGGGGTACGGGAGGTACGGGAGAGTACCGGGACCAATGAAATGTTTTTCTATACCTAGAATGGAACAGAAGTCTATAAAAGTTGTTGTAATGCTAGAAAACTTTGCTCAGCCATTTTGAATTTGATTCTGCTTGAGACTTGTGCACAAATAAATGATTTGGACCTTCTGAACAGACTCCTGGTATTATTGGTTTGTCTGTGCTTTGCTGCTACATATTCTTGGTGCGTTGGCCGGGAAGTTGTGGAATCAAAGTGTATATAGGGCAATATACCACGACTTTCCGCCTCTATAGGCTTGGTCCTGCTGGGATCGCGCCCTTCCGACGAGGGCTGCTCCCTGGCGCCGCCGGTCCCTTGTATCGGAGGGAGCTGGTCGGACCTCGGCGGGTGCCGGGTCCGGCTGGAGCCAACGCCTCGAACCCGAGTGAGGGGAGTCCGAGGTCCAACTCATGCGCCTGCTTGGGAAGTTTGAGGACCGGATCCGGTGAGTATAGTTTTGATTTGGTGTCTAGACAGATATAGAAAGAGCAGTACTGCCATTGGAACTTGGAATTTGGAATTTGTAATCTCGAGATATTGGAAATTGGTAAGAGAGCTTGATCACCTCTCAAAGAAGGGCCGAGTAACCCCGCATGGGTATTCGCAGGGTGAAACCCCCATCTTTTTGTAATTGGGAAATTGTTAAGACTAGTCAGAATAGATAGAAACGAATGCATTCTGGGATACGTTGCTAGCATGATTGTGTGAATGAAGTGTGAATGAGAGGTCTGGCAGCACGGACCAAGTGAAGGCGGACCCCTGAGTAGCGCATTTCCTGACCGGGCGACCGCGTTCAGGTCGCGAAAAGGGGGAAGCGATTGTCGTCTTGTCTTGTTATTTGTACTCCTTATACGTTTCCAGGGTCGTGAGGACCCCTTACCCACGGTCCGCCCTCCTTTTCACTTTTGTCTGTTGTTGCGCGCACACATCGAAATGGGAGGGGCGGGGTCTACTAGAAACACTCCATTAGAATGTATGATCGCACATTTTAAAGAGGGATATTCTGGAGATTATGGTATTAAAATGACAGCAGCCCTTTTACAGATATTGTGTACTAGGGAGTGGCCCGATATAGACCCCACCTGGCCCCGAGAGGGAACGTTCAATGTAGAGATTATTCAGTTAGTACACCGTAGAGTGCGGATAGCGCACCCCGATCAGTACCCCTATATAGATTCCTGGTTAAGTATTTGTGAGGATCCGCCCCTCTGGGCGCAGCGCTGTTATGAGGAACAGTGCAGAATAATGTTAGCTAAAACAGATTCTAGACAGAAAACAGAACAGCCTAGAATGAAAGAGCAGGATAAGAAGTCCAGGAAGAAGCCCATCCTGGTAGATCCTGATTCCCCAGAAATAATTCCCAGACAGCCTCGAACCCCAGGTCCAGTAAGAGTAGCCCGGCGTCCTGCCCCAGAGCCCCCGAGACAGCCGGTGCGGGACCCAACCCCTGACCCACCTCCCGGAGGGCAGAGAGAGGAATTTCCCTTAGCTGAAGAAGGTGATATTATAAAAAGCGAGTCAGATGTAGAGGTAGAGGAGGAAGAAAATGAAAATGCCCAAAGCGAGGATGACAGTGTACAAGTGGTTGCCAGTTCCAGTTTGCCAGTAAAATGTACACCCAAAGTGAAACCTGTTGAGAAAGTGAAAGTGACCTCTGGAAAGACAGTTACAAAAACAACCCTTAGATCCCACAAGACAGCTACTGCCAAAATGATGCCTTTACGGCAAGTCCCGGGGGTGCCTATAAAGAATGATAATGAGGAGGTGGTAGCGGGACCCTTAACTTATGTGTATATCCCTTTCTCTACAACTGATTTGTTAAATTGGAGGTCGCATTATGCTTCCTATACTAGTAAGCCCCAGGAACTTACAGAATTAGTAACTACTATTATGGAAACCCACCAACCCACTTGGCCAGATTGCCGCCAGCTCCTGACCACTCTATTCACGACAGAAGAGTGAACACGAATTAGAAAAGCAGCTATTGAGTGGATGGCAGATAACCCTGTAGCTCCGGGACAGGGGCTAAACAGAATAGACTATCGGGAAGCGGCCCAGAGAGAATTCCCGAATGAAGACCCCCATTGGGATCCAAATACAGAGGAAGGATCCACAGCCCTAGCCCGTTTTCGCCAAGGCTTTTACAAGGTCTGAGAAGGGGGGGCCAAAAAGCTATGAACCTTTCCAAAGTTGCAGGAGTTATCCAAGGTGTAGATGAGAGCCCAGCAGACTTTCATGAGAGATTAATTGAAGCATACAGAATGTATACTCCCTATGATCCCGAAGCACCAGGAAGTTTATGTATGGTGAATTCTGCTTTTGTAAACCAGTCTCAACCAGACATCAGACATAAATTACAGAAATTAGAGGGGTTTGCGGGCATGAATGCAACACAGTTACTGGAAGTCGCTCATAAAGTGTATGTGAATCATGATAATGAAAGGCAGAGAGAATGTGATAGAAAGATGAAGAAGAAAGCTGATTTTTTGGCTGCGGCCATAGTTGAACAGAAAAGGGGAGGTATCCCTAGACGACGGAGCAGAGGAAGAGGGCAGGGCCAAGGCGGAGGCCGGTCCCAGAAGCTAGGCGTGAACCAATGCGCCTATTGCAGAGAAGAAGGACATTGGAGAGATACGTGCCCGCAACTCGAAGACGCCCAGCAAGATGACGACAGCAATCATCAATGGCGAGAAGAAAGACGAGGCTATCCCCGAAACCGCGGAGGAGCCAATCGAGAACAATTCCAGCGAGAGAGAGGAGGAGCCATTCAAGCATTGGCCACAGCGATCCATGATGAAAATGACGTGGATTAGGACAGACCGGGCTCCAAGTTTGCTTTAGGTCTCCAGGAGCCTATGGTAGGAATACAAATAGGAGACCAAATTATGGACTTTATGGTTGATACTGGAGCACAACATTCAGTAATAGATAAAAAGATAGCCCCATTTTCTACAAAAGCAGTCACCATTATAGGAGCAACTGGTGCCAAAGCTACAAAGTCTTTTCTTCAGAATCGTATATGCAGTCTAGGAGGACAGCAAATAACTCATCAATTCCTTTACATGCCCGAATGTCCAGTGCCACTACTGGGACGAGATATGTTAGCCAAGCTTCAAGCACAAATATCTTTCTCTGAAAAAGGAGAAATGCAAATGACAGTAAATCCCCAAGCCAAACCAGCAGGAATAATGCTGCTGACAGTTCCCCGAGAAGAAGAATGGAAGTATTACATCGATGACTCTATCCAAGACACTTATTTCGAACAAACTTTAAAGAACATTCATGCAAAACCTGGAGTATGGGCAGAAGGCAGTCCACGGGCCTAGCCAAGCATATAGCTCCAGTGATTGTAACCCTCAAGCCTAGTGCTATACCAGTACACGTCAAACAGTACCCTCTCCCAAGAGCTGCAATTGAAGGCATTCATCGACACTTGCAAAGATTGCTCGAGTATGGCCTACTAAAAGTATGTCAATCCCCATGGAACACTCCACTTTTGCCAGTAAAGAAACCTGGAACGGATGATTACCGCCCAGTACAAGACTTAAGGAGAGTAAATGATGCAGTTGAAACTATACATCCAGTTGTACCCAATCCTTATACTCTTCTAGGACTGATACCTGCTGAAGCTACCCATTTCACTGTACTGGATTTAAAAGATGCATTCTTTTGCATAAGATTAGCCCCTGTAAGTCAAATATTGTTTGCATTTGAATGGCAGGACCCCATCTCTGGAAGAGGGGGCCAACTCACCTGGACACGATTACCCCAAGGATTTAAGAATTTGCCTACCATTTTCAGTGCTGCACTGAATCAAGACCTTTCAAGCTATCCAGTGGCCCCGGGGAAGAGAGTGCTTCTCCAATACGTGGACGATCTGCTGATAGCTGCCATATCAGAAAGTGAATGTATACTAGCCACCAAAGATCTCTTGCAGTTACTAGATGAAGCTGGATACAAAGTTTCCAGAGCCAAAGCACAACTATGCCAAAAAGAAGTGAAATACTTGGGTTTCCGTATAACCCAAGGAAGCCGAAGATTAGGTAGAGAGAGAAAAGAAGCAGTATGTAGAATCCCAACTCCAACAACCAGAAAGCAAGTCAGAGCCTTTCTGGGAGCGGCAGGATATTGCCAAATCTGGATACCCAACTTCGCCCAAATTGCCAAACCACTGTATGAAGCCACAAAAGGAGAAGAGAAGTCGCCACTGGAGTGGGGACTTGAGCAGGATACAGCCTTCAAGAAGTTAAAGGAAGAATTGATGTCATCACCAGCACTTGGATTACCAGATGTCCACAAGCCTTTCCACTTGTTTGTACATGAAGCACAGGGAAATGCCTTAGGCATGTTGACTCAGAAATTGGGAAATTGGGAGCGACCTGTAGCATACCTATCGAAACAGTTGGACACTGTGGCCAAAGGATGGCCACCATGCCTGAGAGCAGTTGCAGCTACAGCACTATTAGTGAGTGAAGCAGACAAGCTCACACTAGGACAGAACATACGAGTCACTGTGCCACATGCAGTCCTTGCCCTCATGGAACAAAAAGCAAATTATTGGCTCACCAATTCCCGAATGTTGAAGTACCAGAGCATGTTATGTGAAAACCCACAGATACAACTAGAAGTGAGTCATGCCTTGAATCCAGCCACCTTGATACCCATCAGTGAAGAACTCCCAGAACATGACTGTATCGAAGTCATGGAAACTGTGTTCTCCAGCCGACCTGACTTGACAGATGTGCCCATAGATAATCCTGACCAAATCTATTATGTTGATGGGAGCAGTCTCATCCTTAATGGACGACGCTGTGCCGGATATGCAGTCGTCACCCAACACGAAGTAGTTGAATCATCAGCTCTAGCCTCAGGCACATCAGCCCAAAAAGCCGAATTGATAGCACTCACCAGAGCATTATTGTTAGGAGAAAATCTTGTGCTAAATGTATATACAGATTCCAAGTATGCCTTCACCACTCTGCATGCCCATGGAGCTCTCTATAAAGAACGAGGGCTCATCACGTCCGGAGGAAAATCAGTCAAGTATGGTCCCGAGATATTGATGTTACTTGATGCAGTTTGGGCCCCAACACGTGTAGCTGTCATGCATTGCAGAGGACATCAAGCAGGAAAAGGAGAAGTTGCCCGAGGAAATAGATTTGCAGATGCTTCAGCACGACAAGCAGCTATGACAGGACAGATTACCCCACAAGCTATGCCAATGCAAGCAGCATTGTTTCCAGTACCTCTGAATTTATGGACACCACGATATACCACCAAAGAATTAGATTACTACTGTAACAAGGAAGATGGACTACTGAAAGATGGATGGATTGAGCTGCCACCAGAAGAGGGCAGTCAACCCCCTGGACAAATAGTAATTCCTGAACTGTTAGGACCATCTTTTGTCAAAGCTTTTCATGAAGCTACCCACTATGGGAAAAGTGCTATGGAAAAAGCACTCAGACCACCTTTTTACATCCCTCTATTGACAACCATATCAGCTTCAGTAGCACGTCAATGTCTAACCTGTGCCAAAAATAATGCCAAGCAAGGCCTTATAACGGGACCCCGAGTTCTGTCAGGAGGTGTAACCCCCATGCACAACCTCCAAATTGATTTTACCGAAATGCCAAGAGCCAATGGATACCATTATCTATTAGTATTAGTTTGTACTTTCTCTGGGTGGGTAGAAGCCTTCCCAACCAGAACTGAGAAAGCCCGAGAAGTTACCAAAGTCTTAATGAGAGAGATTGTCCCTAGGTTCGGAATTCCAGCAGTAATAGGGTCAGACAATGGACCCTCATTTGTCTCCCAGGTTACTCAACAGTTAGCAAAAGCTTTGCAGATACAATGGAAACTCCACACTGCATACAGACCCCAGAGTTCAGGGAAAGTTGAGCGAATGAATCGTACCCTAAAAGCCCAAATGTCTAAGCTTTGTCAGGAGACACACTTGAAGTGGCCCCAAGTGCTCCCAATAGCTTTACTCAGAATACGCTCAGCTCCTGTAAAATCAACAGGTTTTTCCCCTTTTGAAGTTTTGTATGGTAAACCCCCACCAATAGTGCAGGGAGTCAAAGGAAGTTTAGCCCAAATTGGTTCAGAAGTAACCAGACAAGAACTCCTAGCTCTTAGTTTTGTTCTGCAGACTCTCCATGCGTGGATCCAAGACCAGTTGCCTATCAACTTGACGGAACCCTTGCATCCCTATCAGCATGGTACCTCGGTGTGGATCAAAGATTGGAAGAAGACACCGTTGGAACCCCATTGGAAGGGACCGTACACCGTCATCCTGTCTACCCCAACTGCAGTAAAGGTAGCCGAGATCGACGCCTGGATCCACCACAGCAGAGTCAAGCCCGCCGCTGATCCTGAACCCGAGCAGTGGACAGCAGAGCAGCATCCTGATGCACCCTTGCGAGTTACTCTGAGACGGCAACCAGCAGCTTAGACACTTCATCACAGTGCTTTTTGCAGTAGCCAAGTCTTTCGAAGAGGATTGCTGTTTTCCATGCAGCAACAGTTTTGGTTCAACGAACTCAATCTGTGCGTGATTCTGCACACTACTTTGATACTACATTGACTAGCCAGACTTCACAAGCCAACTGAAATTGCTAATAAGTTGGTTAATGTGTACTGGACAACCTGAGGATCTTCAATCAACACTCAGCACCCGTTAAATTGCTTTATTAGCAAACGGGACGAAGAAGAACGTCGTGATCAAGATCAGCAAGCTGAGGATTCAGAAGAACTCCAATCAACATCAACATGCATCTTTACTTTTGCTTCATCCTGGTTGCCTTCTTTGGAGGTTTTGAACTGACTTATGCTTTACCTCCATGCACTGCTTGCATTACTTCTACTCGAACTGGACTGAAAGTAACTCAGACTTTGATTTACCACTCATACTATACCTGCAAGGGAAAAGTGACTCGGTGTATTTATAACACCACTGAACTAAATGTTTGCACTTATGGCAAAATTAGAGCATGCTATAATCCGCATCAGAATCCATCCTATTACACGTTGGAAATACGATGGAAAGATGCAGATGGACCTATAATAGCTGCTACACCACCACTTAAGGACATTACTAAACCTGCTGTTTTGAATTTTGATGCATGTAATGTCATTAACCGAGATAGTTATTCCACCTGTGGTACTTGGGAGAAAGCGTATCGAAATGACCATAAGTACATGTGTCCAGAGGGTGCCACAGGATGGAGGAAGTGTACAGGTAAAAAGGAATCAGGCTATAGTACTGCCCCAGCAGCAGACTACTATTGCCCGGATTGGGAATGTGTTTTTTATGCTACCTGGAATAATGGTATAGTTGACGAAAAGATAGATAAACGAATGGGCACTTTAACCAAGCCAACTACAAATGATAAATGTCAGAAAGATGCTTGTAACACCTTACACTTACGCATACACAATCCCTATGCATGGAAACAAGGATACAAGTTTGGTTTACGTATAGCTGGAGGGGCAATAGATCCAGGAACCATTGTGTATATCAGATTGAATACCCAAGCCCACAAGTCATCTAAATATCATATCCATAATACCTTTTATGAGGCCATGCATGTAAATAAGTTTGAGATCCCTCATCCTTCTCAGAATTTATTTTTAGAATTAGCCGGAGCAGCAGTAGTATCTAGTCTTAAAATCTCAGATTGCTATTTCTGTGGCGGAACCCAAATGGGAGACCAGTGGCCATGGGAAGCCCAAGAATTGAATTACTCTTTGATTTACAATCAGACTGAATTACACAAGACTACTAGTGAATGGGTGTTAGCGCACTCAATCGTTGGACGTCTTTGCTATGCCAGAACTGGACCCCAGTTCACCCAAAAGGTAGGACAGCTGGTCTGTCTTAGCCAGAAGTACTATAATGCCACGACCAGAAAGACGGCATGGTGGTCAGGAATCAAACACCCTGAACCTCCTAACCCATTAGCCAGATTTCCTGAACTTGCTGATTTATGGACTAATCTTGCCAAAGCCCATGCCTGGCAAGCCCCGCCTGGCCTATATTGGATCTGTGGAAACCGAGCGTATGCACAACTCCCGCCACAATGGGGAGGAGCATGTGTCTTAGGAACCATCAGACCTTCCTTCTTTCTTTTAAACACTGAACATGGAGAACAATTAGGATACCCTGTATACACTACCCACCGACACAAAAGAGCATTAAGACAGAAAAGAGAAGCCTTACAGATAGGCAAGTGGGAGAAGTGGCAGGGTGATGATTGGCCACCAGAAAGAATCATTGAGTATTATGGGCCTGCCACTTGGAATGATGATGGTATGTATGGTTATCGAACTCCAATCTATATGATTAATCGTATTATCCGCTTACAGGCAGTAGTTGAAATAATAACCAATGAAACTAGTCATGCTCTTACACTTTTAGCTAGACAAAGTACTCAGATGCGCACTGCAATATATCAGAACCGCTTAGCACTTGATTATTTGTTAGCAGCTGAAGGAGGAGTATGTGGTAAACTGAATTTAACTAATTGCTGTTTGAAAATAGATGATAAGGGTCAAGTAGTTGAAGAAATTGCTAAAGATATGCAAAGAAATGCTTATGTGCCAGTGCAAACTTGGCACTCATTGAAATTCCCTAACTGGTTTGCTAACCTTTTCTCATGGGTGGGAGGATTTAAAACTTTCATTATATTGGTACTAATTCTTGTTGTTGTTATCTTCTTATTACCATGTTTAATCCCATGTTGTATGCGTTCTATTCATAACGCTATTGACAGCACAGTAGAGCGGAAGACCGCAACTAAAATAATGGCCTTATATAGAGCCAGCCCTAGTCGAAATCCTTCAATCATGATGTGATTCTTCTAAAGGTGATTTAATTCTCACACCTTATTAAGTAATAGGGTGAGATTAATCAAAGGGGGGAATGTGGCAGGTGCAGGCCTGTGATCCACAGTGTCTGACATAAGCAGGCAGGCCTAACTAGCTTGACCTGTAAATGAAGCCTGTGGAGAGGCTCATAGGAATTACACATTCCCCAACATGCTGCTATTGTAGGATAGAACTCTGCAAGAGTACTAAACTAACTTAGATAAGCAAAACTGAGAGATGGAAAAATACAGAAAAATATGTTTAAAAGTTACTGATAAGAAAGTACATCTGCAAGGAATATAATTGGGACTGCTGACAGATGAGTTGCAGAGCCCTGCTCCCCTGCATGCACAAATTGGCTCTATGGCCTTGAGAGTATGAAAGTAACAAGTTGATGAACTGGCCATTGTAATTGGGACTAGAAGGGGGGTATGCAGGTGCCGAGCCCACTGAAGGAACATAATTGGATAATCTTATCAGTACCGAGACCAATAGAAGGGGTACGGGAGGTACGGGAGAGTACCGGGACCAATGAAATGTTTTTCTATACCTAGAATGGAACAGAAGTCTATAAAAGTTGTTGTAATGCTAGAAAACTTTGCTCAGCCATTTTGAATTTGACTCTGCTTGAGACTTGTGCACAAATAAATGATTTGGACCTTCTGAACAGACTCCTGGTATTATTGGTTTGTCTGCGCTTTGCTGCTACAACTCCTCCACTCCACTGCTGCTATTAAGACTTTGTTATTATTTTTTTTTTCTTCAAAGAAAAAAGTTTGCTGTGATTTGACAGTTTTTTCATCCAGACTTGGCAAACATCTTGTCCATGTAATAGTGGAAGTGATATTATCTGTCCTATAAAAACAGGACCTTTGTGTTTTTCCTTAACATTCGAAACACAAACAACAGCACAGCCATGACCTGAAAATGTCAATGCTGAGTTATTATTTCATGCCCTGTAAACTTGTGGCTGATGACTGCTTTTCCCCTCAGGCAGAAGAGACGATATACCAAGGCACAAACGTTAACAAAGTTGAGGCCTAGCATCTTATATTTTAACTATCAGGTCATGGATAATAAAACGTAGGTGTCCTGCTATATACCACTAAATAAAGGTACAGTAATTTTCAAAGTTGTTTATAAGGCAAGCAGTGCTTTACATGCAGAAATGGCCTTTTTTTGGTTTTGGATTTAGATTTAATTACTTGTCTTTTCCAAATATGTATTCATAATCAGGTACAACCTAACTTACTTCCTGAGGCAGTGGAGGGTGACTTGCGGCATTTCTGTGGCACTGCCCAGGTCACACCTCTGCCATGCCCCCTTCCAACTTGGATATGATTGTGCCAGGGACGTCTAGATGCCCGACATGTCTATATGTCTGGCTTTCTAAAATGGCTTCTGGGACATCTTTGTGATCTGCATGTCTGAATGTTCATTTTCAGACGCCCAAATCACAAATAGAGTTTCTAAAAGACCCCCATTGCTTATTGCCCTAAACTCACAAAACATAAAGCATGGCATACAAACCACAGAGAGTATCAATAAAACAACAAATGCATCAATCACAGCATTCACTGACCATAAGCCTTAACAGCCATCGAAACTTAACACTGCTTATTAAAGACCAAAGTGTAACAAGTACAAATCAGTTCATCAGGAAGTATGTTTCAGTATCTAAGACCTACACAGGAAAAGGCACATTTTATAACCTCTTTCAATTAGATCCCAGAAAGTAAACCCAATGACACTTTCTAGGAGGACCTCAAAGTGCGAGTGACTGATACTGACTCACAAATGATACCAGATTCTCAGGAGCGAGGTCGTGTAACATTTTCAAGACTAACCATACCATTGTAAATTCAAGGCACTGCTCAATCAGCAACCAATGTAAATGATAATAAAACAGGCTGCATATGATCATACAAACTTCCACGTGACAAAATCCTCGCAGCCATGTCTTGAATCGACTGAGGTCAGCATATCTGGGTTTTCCATGCGCCAGCGCATAAAGAATTGCAGTAATCTGGTTGACTTGTGATTACTACATAAACTACAATTACAAACTCTCTTCTACCCAAATAGGACTGCAAAGAATGAATAATCCAGAGCTGAAACAAATATCCTCTTACCACAACACTAATTTGGTTATAGAAACATAGAAAAATGACGACAGAAAAAGAACATATGGCCTATCTAGTCTGTATTTCCATATCAATAATCTACAACAGTCCCCTTTTTTTCTTTAGAGATCCTCTGTGTTTGTCCCATGCTGTTTTGAAATCAGATACCGTCCTCATCACTACCACCTCCATTGGGAGACTATTCCACAAATCCACCACTCTTTCCCTAAAGAAAGATTTCTGCATATCACTCCTGAATCTATCCCCTTTTACCATCATCCCATGTCCCCTCACAGCAGAACTTGCTTTCAATCAAAAGAGGCTCTCCTCCTGTGCATTTATATCATGGAGGTATTTAAACATCTCAATCATATCACCTCTATTCCACCTTTCCTCTAAGGTGTACATATTAAGATCCTTAAGTCTTTCCTCATATGCTTTATAATGAAGACCACTAACCATTTTGGTAGCCTCTCCTTTTCTGTCTTCTTCCTATTCTTTCACAAATGCTTTCCTATTAATCCAATGGCGTTCCCTTCCTCCTTTGACTTTCTAGTAGCCAATATGTTTATTATTGTACACCGCCCTGACACTCCGGTATGGGTGGTATATCAAGCCTCGCAAATAAATAGCAACCCTCTGTACTGACTCCATCCTGTTTATATCCCTTTGAAGGTGTGATTTCCATAATTACACACAATACTCTAAATGAGGTCACACCAAAGACTTATACAGAGGCACTATCACCTCCTTTTTTCTGCTAGCCATTCCTCTCCGTATGCACCCAAGCATCCTTCTAAGTTTTACTGTCTCCTTTTCTACCTGTTTAGCTACTTTAAGATCATCTGATATGACAACGCCTAGGGCCCGCTCTTCTTTGGATGACAAAAGTACTTCACCTCCTATACTATATTGCTCTCTTGGATTGCTGTAGCTCAAATGCATGACCTTGCATTTAAATCCTAGCTGCCAAATTCTAGACCATTCTTCAAGCTGAGCTAGATCCTCTCCTCATGTTATCTACACCTTCCTGGGTATCTACTCCATTGCATGTTTTGGTATCATCCGCAAAGTGGCAAACTTTATGCAACAGCCCTTCCTCTATATCACTAAGAAAGATGTTGAAAAAAATCGGACAAAGGACAGATCCCTGGGGCACACCACTGGTAACTTCCATCTCCTCAGAGTGAGCTCCATTTACCTGTACCCTTTGTCATCTCCCACTCAACCTATTTCTAACCCAAGCAGTAACTTTAGGGTTCAACCCTAGGGTACTCAGTTTGGTTATAAGTCGCCTGTGAGGAATGGTGTCAAAGGCTTTACTGAAATCTAAAAACACCACATCAAGGGATCTCCCTCGGTCCAACTTCCTGGTCACCCAGTCAAAGAAATCAATCAGATTTGTCTGACAAGAACTACCTCTGGTGAATCCATGCTGCCTCAGATCCTGTAATCCACTGGACTCCAGAAACCTCACTATTTTCTCTTTCAGCAGCGTTTCGATAATTTACTCACCACTGAAATTAAACTAACTGACCTGTAGTTTTCAACCACATCCTTACTTCCGCTTTTGTGTAAAGGCACCACATGAGCCTCTCTAGTCCTTTGGCACCACTCCCGACTCCAACGAGGCATTGAAAAGGTCAGTCATGACTTGGTTTCTTTATTTCTTGTTTCTGATATGTAATTAGTGGTTAGCTCCCGTGACGTGGACTGTAAGTCTGATGTTTCCTGTATTATTTTTGCTTATTGTTGTACTGATTTCAGTCTTAATATTGTTCAACATCGGTAATATGTCCGTTTCTTATTTGGTTATTGTATATGACTAAAAGACTTTAATAAAAAAAAAAGAAAAGAAAAAAAAGAAAAGAAAAGGTCAGTCAGTGGAGCCTGCTAGAACGTCCCCAAGTTACCTCAGTATTCTAGGGTGTATCCCATCCAGTCCCATCACTTTGTCTACTTTAAGTTCAGCTAGTTTCTCACGAACACTGTCTTCTGAAAATTCTTCAAGATGCCCCTCACTTCTATTTCTGTTTTGGGGTGTTTTCTGAGGTCCTGCTCCTGGTTCTTCAAATGTGAACACAGAACAGAAATATTTGTTAAGCAATTCCGCTTTATCCTCATCAACTTTCACATATTCCTCCCCTTCACCCTTGAGTATGACAATACCACTTTTGCCCTTCATCTTCTCACTAACATATCTGAAAAATGTCTTATCCCTGCATTTTATTGCATTGGCTATTTCTTCCTATTGCTTTTGTGACTACTTTGCTAGCTTCTCTAAGGTGTATGTTTACTAAACCGCGCAATTGTGCGGGGCGCACTTGAGCATGCGCTAAGGTACCTTAGCGCATGCTAATAGTGTATTTTTGTGCCTCGCATGGCTAGGCACCACCATAGTGCTCTATAGTATTTCTCTCATGTGATATTTATGGGTTTCCTTTTGGGGCCCAGTCACTGATTTATCTGCTTGTTGTGTATGCTGACATCCCAGTTCTGGGTGCATGCATTTCCACTAGGAACATGCACTATGGACTAGCTAGCAGACTGTTTGCAGCTGGTATGTGTCTTGATGGACCGGCTTGCAGGGTGCAGTGGCTGAAGGCTTGCTGCAGGACAATATCAGATAGTGTTGGGGTGCAGCTTAGCATATCCAGGCCTGATGTCTGTCTGCTATTGTGTTATGGATGTGGACAGAGCTGCATTGACTGCCCTGTAGGGTGTCTGTTCCCCAGCAGTATTGGGGTTGATAGTCCCCTCTACTGCCACCATTGCAGGGAGGTAGAATGTGGATCTTTTGATGGGAGACCCTGTTTGCCGCCCTGAAGGAGGAGGAGGAGGAAGAGGGTGGTGGTACATAATCCTCCTAGGGGTCCATGGGGGGAATACACCTGACTGAGACATCCAAGATGTTTCTGCAGAAACTACTTATCTCACACATTAACACTGCTTTGGACCTCCAGCATGGCTTGTTTTAGATATAAAAGGTGCTGTGGACCTGGTGCTGGGCGCCTCACCGCACCCTCAGGGTGAGCACAGTACCCGCACAATGTGACGGTGTGTAGCTACTCTGTGCCAGTAACACACACGGTCAGTACCTCCTACCAGGCCGAGGTGCTGTGGGGGTGCACATGGTCACTTCCCCCTACCAGGCCGAGGTGCTGTAGGGGTGCATACCCCATCTTGTGTTTATCTGTGGATAGCTGATTTGCATGTGCAGTGCATCATGGGTACGGGTGGGCTAACCCTATCCTGGTGACCACAGCAGACTGTCTGTGTGGTGACGTGCAGGCTCTCTGCAGCCAGCTATAGAGCTGTAGCCCAATTGCTTTGTCTACTTTAAGTTGAGCTAGTTTCTTACAAACACAGTCTTCTGAAAATTGTTCAAGATGCCCCTTCCTTCTGTTCCTGAGCTAAAACCTGAAAGCGTGCATATTGTTTGTGATAACCCCTCTCTGGCTATGCTTTCAGACAGCGGGCACCATTTGATAGGGCTCCTATTACCAAACCATGCTATACTGTTAATGAGCGGTTTAGAATGTGGTAGCTGACCACGGTCAGTGCTAGCAGTCAGGGGTGTGACCAGTACATTCCAGCAGCTAACGCATAATGGGCAACAAAAGCATGTGCTTTGCTAAGGCGGGTGCAGTTAGCGACTCCCGTAGAGGAGTCATTAGGTGCACCCACATTAAGAGCCGTGTTGCAGCTGAGCATGCAGCAATTATGTAGGCTCCAGTAGTAATGTGCTTTCCATGCCCGCACTCTCCTGAAACCCTGCCCCATGCTATGATCGCTGGTTAATGAACGTCTTTCATTATCTTTATCGTTATTCGTCACTTTATATACCATCCACACACAAGCACCAAAGCAGTTCACAATACAAAAATTAAATTAAAGGCTGGAGAAAAAGGAAACAGAACTCCATTGGTTAGATAGGAAAGAGATAGAATTGAGAAAAGAAACAGACAGGCAGACCTGAGACAGGGAAGGACACACTATACATGAAGTTAGGGGGCAGGGGGGGGATGGTGGAGTTAGATCGAAGGCAGGGCAGAAGAGGTGGGTCTTTAGGCCAGCCTTGAATCTGACAAAGGAGGGCTCAAGACTGAGTGCAGATGTGGACTTGTTCATTAGTGTTCCTGATGCCCTGTTACCAGCTAATGGCCTTTACTAAAAGGGGCCTTAAGAAGTTAAAATGACTCTTTATACATGTGATTGTATTCCAGATTAAAATCTTTACTGAAAACGTTTTCTATATACTTAGGGATGACATATGAGTTGTGACAAAAAAGAAACGAGACTGTGGCAGCCACGCCCATGACTCAATGCCAATTGGCTAACTGCTTATGTCACTGTGTTGTGCAACATCTCGCTGCTATTCTGCTGTAATATTTTTCATCTCTCTCACTCTGTTTTTCTTTTTCAGGATTTTTTGTAGCACACTGCTCCATCGCTTTGTCATGCAACTGGAGGAGACAGAAATATGGAACAACCTGAAATTTCTGGCTAAGTTGGAGAAGGGCCCAACTGAGTGTCTCCAACTTCTCCAAAAGGCTTATGGAGAAGATGCAAGGTCAAGGCCGCAAGTCTTCAAGTGGCACAAATGCTTTGAAACTGGCCGCGAGGAGGTGGAGGATGACCCCAAGTCAGGACGGCCTTCCACGACAAAGACGGCTAAGAACATTGACAGAGTGAACCAGCTGGTGCACAGATTGATGGTGCGGATGATAGCTGAGGAGCTCAGCCTGAACAGGGAGTCAGTGTGGACCATCTTGGTGCAGGAGCTGGAGATGCGGAAGGTGTGCGCCATGATGGTGCCCAAGCTTTTATCGTACAACCAGAAGGAGCACTGGGTCAATGTTTGTCGAGACTTGCTAGAGAAGATTGGAGAAGATCCAGAGTTCATTGGCAGAGCCATCACAGGAGACGAGACTTGGGTCTTCCAGTATGACCCTGAAAACAAGAGACAGAACCTGCAGTGGAAGATTTGACTGTTACCCAGACCCAAGAAGGTGCACATGTCCAAATCAAGGATCAAGGTCATGCTGATCACATTTTTCAACCAGAAGGGAGTGTTCTATCATGAGTTTGTGCCTGAGGGTTAGAAAGTCAACCAGCACTTCTACCAGCAGGTCTTCAATCACCTCCATGACCGGGTTCGGCCCAGCAGGTGAGCTCTGTGCCGAGACAAGTCATAGCTGCTCCACCACGACAATGCACCCGCACACACCGCACACAGTGTGAGGCAGTTCTTGGCCAACAAACAGATCACAGCTCTTGACCACCCTCCGTATTCCTCAGATCTCACACCATGTGACTTCTGGCTCTCCCCCAGGCTGAAGACTGTGCTCAAAGAAACTCATTTTGCCTCTGTAGAAGAGATCAAGGCCACTGTGACGAGGGAGCTGAGGGATCTCAAGGAGGAGGACTTTACCGATTGCTTCTGTACATGGCAAAAGTGAATGCAGAAGTGCATTAGCTCTGGGAGGATTACTTTGAAGGGGACAATGAGCAATTTCTCTGTAGATTTTGTTATAAAAAATTTATGGGACAGTCTAATTTCTTTTTTGTCACACCTCGTATATTTAAGGTTGCTTTTGCTAGCCATCAATAAACATACCTCTGCTGATTATCATGTAAGCTTTTAGGTGGCCTTGGTTTTTGAGGAGCTGGCTGAGTCTCCAAATTGCTCCAGTTTTCCCTTCCTCTTGTATTTTACCTTGAATGATTCCTTCTTTAGAGTAGCATATGTCTTGTATTTGATTTTTTTTTCTCTCTTATGTTGTCAAGTTCTGATCTTTTGGTGCTGATGGGTGTTTGCATGTCTGTGTGCCTCTTTCTCTTTATTTTGTTTAATTATTTAGCAAATCCATTGTTTTTATTGTTATTACTTGTACATTACCTTGGTGTTTTGAAAAAATAAACCATTAAACATAAACATAAGCAAATGGATAGAGCCAAGGGTGTGCACTTGAAAGCACACAACGTTGGGTTCCTACAATTTTTCTGTGCATTCAAATTGCTTACATGAATGTATACCTCGGAATTAATTAGTATAAAATTGATTTGCATGTGCAAAAAAGTCAAAATGCACATATAAGACCCAGGTTTAAAATGAATATGTGAAAACAATGAAGAAAACCCATGAAAATTGAGATAAATGAAAGAAATCCACAAATGTACTGAACATTATAATACCTCTGTATCATTCCATGGTGCAAGCACACCTTGTGTGCAATTCTGGTCGCTGTATCTTAAAAAGGATATAGCATTATTAGAAAAGATAAAGAGACGAGCCACCAACATGGTAACGGGGATGGAAGAATACCCCTATGAAGAGAGGCTAAAAAGGTTAGGGCTCCTCAACCTGGTAAAGAGACAGCTGAGGGGAGATATGATAGAGGTCTATAAATTAATGAATGGAGTGGAAAGATACATGTTGATTGATTGTTTACGCCATCAAAATATAGAAAGATTAGGGGACATGCAATGAAGCTACAGGGTAAACTATTTAAGACTAATAAGAGAAAAAAAATCACTCAATATGTTATCAAACTCTGGAATTTGTTACTAGAGGCTGTAGTAAAAGCTATTAGTGTATCCGAGTTTAAAAAAGGATTGGACAAGTTCCTGGAGGAATGGTCCATAAGCCATTATTAAAGGGAACCTGGGAAATCCACTGCTTGCCCCGCATCAAGCATTGTGGAACCTGTGTAGTTTGGGGAAATTGCTAGGTATTTGTAACCTAGATTGGCCTTTGTTAGAAACAGGACACTGGGCTTGATGGAGCACCATTATGGCATGTATTATGTTCTTATGTTCTTATGATTTTTGGCAGTGTACATTCTAAGCAGATAACAATGTTCATAGCAAATTAAAAATTCCACCATTGCAGACAGCATCAGGGTTTATAATACTTGTCAGTGAATCACTATGGGATCCCTCCATCTATTTCTGGTGTTTAGGAGGCCCTTTTACTAAAGGATGCTATGATGTTGCACCTAGCCCGGCAAAAGTGCTAAAACAATGACGCTTTAAGTGCAACACCACGTTAACTGTCAGGTGCGTGGGAAACATTTCCCTGCTAGTTAAAATACAGCCCTGTTCCACAGAACACACGGTGTTAGAGCGGGTGCACCTGCCACCTAGTCAGGTGGCGTTAGGTGATCCCGCATTGATTCAGTTAGCGCATGGTGTGACCCCCACATTAACTGCACAGAGCTCACCATGACTTCTGTCCTCCCCTACCCCACCCACTCACAACCTTAATGCAAATTAGACAGCGCAGGAATTGCTCTGCGCTGTCATGATCCTGCACTAGCTGGGAACGCATGTCCCAAAGCACATTCAGCATGCGCCAGAACGCTTGCTGTCAGCTAACACCTTTTAGTAAAAGGGCCCTTAGGTTCCATAGGGACCCTTGTATCTTTTAGGGATGTGGATTTGGTTTACAATTTTGCTATGGAAAATTTTACATGTGTAAAGAATACTTACCAAATAAACCTTATGCACATGTGAAGGCAGATATTAGATAGGATGCGGAAAAAGAGATTTACAAATGCAGGTCAGGATGTGGAGAACCCTTGTGGTATTTTATAAGAGGCACAGCCAAATGCATGTATATGTCTCTGCACATTCGGTGGGAACAATGATTTAAAAAAAAACTGAACATGGGAAAAGAACCCATGCATGCACTCCCACATGTGTTTGAGAGCAGTTTTTTAAAAATGCTGATCTGATTCTCCCTGGATGTCTTTTGCAACACCATACGTTTATCCACAATCACCCACTCCGACCTTGCTCTTCCCCCAATCTTCCCCAATATATCCATTATTTTCCCATATCCTCCAATACATCCAATCCTACCTACCAACCCTTTGATAGCAAAGAACTCCTCCGAGGCCTCTCCTAGTAGACTCCAGAATCCCCATCACTGGCTTTAATGTGGCCTTACTTGGCCCTTGTGTCTACTAGGAGCAGGAACAATGTTGAAACACTTCTATTCTTACAGCACTGGGTTAAAACATGATGCTCTTTATTCCCTAGTGGTAATCTCATGGTACTGCAGTAGTACTGCAAGATTATCACTAGAGGTCATCAGTTCCATTTTGGAACCCATCACTATGGGCATCATTTCTCCTCTCACTAGACACCGAGGACCATACTAAGGCTGGGGTCTGCCAGGGAAGCCTCAGGGAGTTCCTTGTTATCAGGGGGTTGGGTTGGAGGTGTAGGGGGATCTGGTGTTTGAGGGGTCAGGTGGAAGATCGAGGCCAGAAGCTTGACCAGTGGGAGATCGAGGTTGAAGAAGTAATGGGGAGGACAACCTCCAGCAAGCACTTATATGAGCCCCAGGGCATCTATAAATACCAACATCTATATTTTTAATAGATGTGGGCATTTATAGTTGCTTCTTCCAGCGGACACTTGATATGAGCCTCAGGGCAGGTATTTTATTTATTTATTTATTTATTTTTATTCTCTTATGTACTGCGCTATTCTGCATCAGTGCGGTTTTACATTGAACAAACTGAAATTACATTGAACAGGACATTATAACTTGGAGATAACTATTTTACAGGGAGCATGGGCTATGGAGGGTTAAGTGGCTTGCCCAAGACCACAAGGAGCACCTGTGGGACTAGAAACCCCAGTCCTTCTGGCCCAAGGTTGCTGTCCTCTAGTGTCCTCTAATGTCAAAGAATGTAAATAATATAATATCATTGTAAATATGTTATACCCTCCCCCTCGGGTAATGGTATCCCCCCCCCCATCACTTGTATCTGTTCAATGTACTCTCCACGTGTTTGGTGTAACCGCTTGCACTCAGAATTGGGATGTCAGCATACACACTAAGCAGATAAATCAGTGACTGAGCCCCAAAAGGAAACCCATAAATATCACACAAGAGAAATACTATAGAGCACTATGGTGGTGCCTAGCCATGCTGTGGTCACTGCACAGTCAGGGTGAGAGTGATCTCCCAGCAGGACATGCTGTGGCCACCCTGTCTGTGCAAGTGGTGGCCGGGCACTACAATGTCCCAGCCGGTGCCCTATGCCCTGTGCAGATGTATCCTGGCCAGGCCACCCTGTCCGGGCTATACCCATGGTACTTTGCTCCTCAATATGCACATTGGCAGGCCAATACTGGCAACAGTGCTGGCAGTGTGGGCTGTGGAGGGTGTTTGCAGCCACCACACACTGGATAGAAAGACACACACTCCCACACCTATGCCAGCATTGTGCTACTATAGAGGAGTTTAGCAGCCCTGGCCACCACACCAGTCCTGGGCACAGTGCAGGCATGGATATGGTACACAATACTGTTGGGGGTCACTCCCCAGGGTGGTAAACACTGTCAGAGACCAGACCTGAAGCACACTCCACACACATCAGAAAGGTTGCTATGATGGAGCTCAATCAGCAAACTGTGCTTAACGTAGGAATTGGTATCTGCCAGTAATCATAGCAAACATTTGATAGCTGTGTACCGTATTCCCAGGTGTAGGGTGGCATTGCTAAGGTATGCAAGTGCTTGTATTGGGAGATGCACGCAGGGCCCAATGTCCTGCCTCTCCAGGAGGCATTGGCTAATGGAGCCTGTGGGTGTGGGTGTGTCTGCCCCTGTTGGCTGCTGCTTTACAGCAGAGGTTCCCAACTCCAGTCCTGGTGTGCCAAACACTGTTCGGGTTTTCATGCTGTCCCTCATGAATATGCATGAGATACATCTACATACCATGGGGGTGGTGCATAGATATGCAGCACAGGCATCTTTATTAGAGGCAGCATGGAACCTGAATGGTGTTTGGCCCTCTAGGACTGCATTTGGGAGACTCTGCTCTAGGTACTGTGCCTGTTTATGGTGTCTTTGCACTGTAGGGTAAAATGTCGGTGTTGTGGGCATGTTTACGTCATCTGCACTAAACGTTCTGTCGGTATTAGTACGTTGTAGTAGTGGGTAAAACATGGGGTCTGGGTTGGCAGGCACCATAGCTGGGACTTGAACCTGTGACCTTCTGCCTCCAAACACACTGGTTGTGTGCACTGAACCACCGTGTTGCCACAGAGACAGTGCATTCCCTGATGATACCATGACTGTTTGTCCGGCAGGGCCTGTCTGTTGCAGTGCATGGCACCCACCTACACAGGGCTAGGCCATGGTCTGCTCTGGGCAGCTGCCACTGCCCCCTCCGCCACCAGTACCCCTCCGCCACCATGCTGACATGGCCTTATATTGGAGACAGCATAAAATCTGAATGATTTGTGGCCCTCCAGGACTGCACTTGGGGGACTCTGCTCTAGGTAATGCGCATGTTTCTGGTGTCTGTGCTCGGTGGGGTAAAATATAGGCATTTGAACCATGCGTATGTTCTCTGCAATAAAGGTTTGTCCTTACTATCACAGTTTAGTAGCGGGTAAAATATGGGGACTGGATTGGCAGTAGCCCCAGCTGGGACTTGAACTTGTGACCTTCTGCTCCTGAACACACTGGCTGTGTTCATCGCACCACACTGTGCTCACAGAGATAGTGCAGTCCCTGGAGATACCATGGTTGTTTGTCAGACAGAGCCTGTCTGTTGCAGTGCATGGTACCCACCTACACAGGGCTAAGCCATGGTCCACTCTGGGCAGCTGCCACTGCCCCCCTCCACCTCCAGTACCCCTCTGACATCATGATGACATGCCCTTCTGCTGGTGGTGCTGGTGGTGTGTAGTCTCAAGCCATCCAGTGTGCAAGTAGGCGGCTGCCTATGGTGCGTGTTCTGGGGTAGGGGTGCCTGCATAGGCGTCCACGCTTCCCCCAATACCGCCTGCCAATGTTCTGTGCCCTTGGGGGTACCTGCTGGGTACTATCCCCTGTGACACTGTGATAGACACTCTCGTGCCCATGTTGGGCCCTCATCAGTTGCTGTCTGGCTGCTGTTCAGTTTCAGCATTCCTAAGTGCCATCTAGGCATCTGCATAGTCCACACTGTGCCCCAGCTGCACCACAGCATGTGCCGCCTGCAGCCCTCTGTATCCCCTTTCCCAGCATCTGTCCAGTTGCCCATTCTGACATGCCCGCCCTGCTGTTGTGGAACATGTGCATGCCATAGGTAACCTGTCCAAAGGAGAGGGAAACCCTGATCAGTGCTATTTCACTGTGGGATCATTCACCTTGTATGGGGACGGAGCGTAGACCCTTCCAAAATTCATATTTATTTTTTGGGGCTTTCTTGGGAGTGTGTTTTGATGTTTTCCATTACTATCACTATTGCCCAGCTTGATTATGATTTTTTTTAATTTTGTTGGGGTCCTTTTCAATGTTTATTTGTACTTTTGTTCTGTGCACATGTATCACACTTATCCCTTTTTTGTAGGTTTCCCTGGTTTTGCTTTACATTGCTGACAGAAATGGTTTCTCTTCCCTTTAAATCGGCTCTAACGAGAGGTTTTCACTTGCGTTATTTTTGGCCTCAAATTTCACCTCGCTATTGTGTGGGGAGCCTCTCCTCTCCCACTCTCCACCCATTGACCCCTTCTCTCTGCCCCTGGGGAGCCTTCCTCCGCTCTCCAGGAGCCTTTCCCCGCCTTCAGCGCTCATGTGCGCCGCTGCGCGCATGAGCGCGCTCTGAAGCGCATTTTTGCCCCATAAAGCAACATTAGCGTGCGCTAAGGTACCTTAGCATGTGCTCATGCGCGCCGCGCACGTTAAGAAACTGTAGTAAACATACCCCTTAGTATCTTTCCATTCAAATGCTCAAATCTTTGCTCATTCATTTCTTGATCGATAGCACTAGGGGTGTGCCGGTTGTTGTTTAGTTTCTTGTGCTATTTACAAGATTTTTCATTTTATTTTATTTTTCCATTTTCGGGACAGTGTCATCAATTGTGTGTACTATTCTTCACTAGTGCACCGGATATTAAACAGTATGCATTACTGAGCAATCGGGTGCACTACTATGCAATAGCACACGCCATTGATGGCAGGTAAAAACGTGCTGTATCTGTTGCAAAGACAGAAATATTGTGAACTTTATTTGCACTCCCTATTCATAGGAAGAAGCATTTTTTTTATCACTAAAGGGTGTAAACACAGAAACATTTCTAAAACCAAGGAAGATGATTTGAAATTTGTGGCTTCAGTCTGAACAAATTCCTTAGACAGCTACTTTATGATACGACTCCTACTTAGAATTGCAGCGGTATGGATATATTCCATGCTCACTCTTCATTGCAGTTGCATTACTTATGAGATTAGGGCTTTGCTTCTATTATTTACTTTGGTTACTGTGATACAGTCATCATAGCAACGTAAGAAAATATTAACACTTCTACATCATGAAAACATTGATCTCTATTCTTCAAAATTAGGAGGTATGCAAAAATTGTGCAAAGGAGAAAACATCTTTTGACATGAAATAAAATGCAAATGCAGATAGATCTCTGAATGTTGTATTTCACTTTAATATCACTCTGCAAGGAGACTGAATAAAAGCTATTCAATCCATTCTATCTGGAGGTCATATAATATTTATTCCAACAGTAAATGAAGTTGAAAAACTGAAACAAAATTACTAGTTCATCAACCCTTTTTCCCATATCACCACAAAATCGTTGTTTCATTTGAGATGAGTCCAGTGACTCAACAAAATATGCTGCAGGATATTTTCTTTTTAAATCGGACAACGGTGGAAGTGGAATTATATGCTTAATATATTTGTGCAATAGTTTTTTTGACCTCTGGCATTGTCTTGATTCACCTGCAGCAAAGCACTCATATCCATTTTATCAGCATCTGCTTTATTACCCTCATCCAAATAACTCTGGTGCTGGAGAGGTCTCAGCAAAATCATGTACAGAAAGAATTTAAACAAAGAAGTAATCTCATGCTAACTCCAGGACCTTGTCTTTTCCCTAACATCGACTTTCACACAACAACCATCCTTTCACTCACATCCAAATGATCCAAGATTAATCATCATGAAAGTATGGGCATTGGCAAAAACATGGCTGCAGCTTTATTCACCAACAGCTTGATAACTTGACAACATATCAACAGTAGTTTGAATCTCACAGAATTAGAATCAGACTAGATTAGATGGTGATGTCCTAGCCCCCGCTCATTGAATCATCAGTCCAGTATTCCCCCACATACCCCCCTCTCCCCAATTCTGTGATGATGCTAGGCTGAGGCCAACTTCAAGAATTGTGGGAGCCTTTTTTGTAACCCACGTTGCACATGGAAGAGACACACATGTTGCAGGAAGCTGTAGTCCACTACTCCCCTTCTCGCTCCCCATGTCATTCTTGGATAAATCGGCAGTACGAGAGGGCTCTCTCCTTCTATTACTGCTCAAGCTACAACAGTCCTCCAGCACCCTGTATATAGAAAAAGATACTATGCATGCAGGCAGAGAGATCAAATGTAAAATAACTTTATGAGAAGGGCTAATTTTGAGAGAGGAGAGAGGGGGCAGCAAATGGACCCTCGGATACCATGTATGAAAGAATCCAAGTGGATGATATATCTGTGAGGGGTCAATCAGTCCATAATCTCATGGAGACCCTGGCTTAGAATAAGGCAGAAAGTGTGGGAGACCAAACAGAAATATCAAGGGAGAGTTCAAATATGCGGCATTCATATGACAACCACAGATTATTCACTCCAGAGGGTTAGAATCAAATGGAATTGTCAGTCCTACAGGTTAAATTGTAGCGATGTGGAGCCTGATTCCAAGAGAGGCATGTCTGGGTTGTCCACATGTCCCCATGCAGAATAAGGCCTGAGGACAACCTGGCGTGCCCCTCCCTGCCTGTGGGGATGTTCTCCCGACAGGCTTCCCTGGCTGCCGCAGCTTGGCCCCCCTTATTCCCACTGTTTGACCAACAGCTGGTCAGCCGGGTCCTGGATCAGGCAGCGGTGACCCCCCTGCACTCGGCCCCGACCCTGGGAGGGGGAATCCCTGGGTTTGATCGCCGGGTCGGTGCTGCTTATTCCACCTTCGAGGTGGAATAAGCAGCACATCACCATGGACCCCACAGTACATACAGAGTCATGACATGAATCGGCCCTGTATGTCCTGCCAGGCTGGCCCATCACCGCTCTATCCCCTCTCGCCCCCTGACTGGCTCTCCCCGTCCTACTGCACAAGAAGTGTGGAGAGAGCAGGAGGGGGAATAGGGTCCGGATAGCTTGCAGGGCTGCACATCCCACATCTCTGTGCTCTTACCTATGAGATAGTCTTGAGGAGGAACTGCAAGGCGCTGAAGGCATGGCTGAATCACACAAAGAGCTCTGCCACCATGCATCCCCAGGCCAGGAATCAGAAGAAGGATGGAGAGGAAGAGTAATTCTTAAGAGAGATTTTCACTTTTGAGGGTGAGGAAGCCGTTGCTGTACAGAAACAGGATGGAACAGGTTAAGCAAATAAAGCATATGCCCTGGATTCCTGAAGAGGTAGTAGAAAATGTCCCATCTTTCAGATAGAATAAGAGTCAGACCCCATTTTAAAGTATGCCTTGGAAAAGGTATGGTTAGAGGAGTAAGAGGACTTCCCACAATTTTTGTTTAATAAAGGTTTATAAAGGATGAGGAAGCAAGGAAATAAAAGCCCAGATGATAGTACCTCATGCTTTCAGAAAGACTCCCTGAGCATATCTCATGACCATCCGCTGGCTAGACATAAGAGAGGACGTAGAATGCTGGAACAATTACAAAACATTCTCATTGACTCACTCTCTTGGTGCAACAGCAGGGCATATCTGCACATTACTATGCCGACGACATCTTCCTTCTCTATCACACTGACTCAGTTTCTCCTGACATCACTCCTCTTAACAACTGTCTTTCTTCTGTGGCATCTTGGCTTTCTTCCAACTTCCTGCACATCAACCTTTCTAAGACTTCAGCCATTTGGTTCACTGCCGTTAGTCCCGCCCCCCCTCTTGTCCCCCTGCTCTCTTCCTCCCCCATCCCCCTCGTAACATCCCTGCGCTACCTTGGCGTAATCCTCGACTCGTCATTGTCTTTTAAAGCCCATAGGAGATAGCATAGGAGTGGAGGAGTGGCCTAGTGGTTGGGGCAAGGTACTTCAGGCCAGAAGATCAGGGGTTCAAATCCCACTAGAGGACAGCAACCTTGGGTCAGAAGGACTGGGGTTTCTAGTCCCACAGGTGCTCCTTGTGGTCTTAGGCAAGCCACTTAACCCTCCATAGCCCATGTGCCCTGTAAATAGTTATCTCCAAGTTATAATGCCCTGTTCAATGTAATTTTAGTTTGTTCAATGTAAACCACACTGATGTAGAATAGTACAGTATATAAGAGAATGTAAATAAAATAAATATGTCCAATGTTGTTTTTCCACCCTAAGACAACCTTGCTCCGTCCGCCCCTTCCTTTCTTCCTCATCTATGACCACCCTTCTTCTTTCTCTTGTTGTCACTCGCCTCGATTATTGCAATGTTTCCCTGGCCGGTCTTCCTCAATCCCAATTACAACATCTACAGAGAGTTCACAACACCGCAGCCCGCATCCTCACTTGTTCCTCTTGCTTTGACCACATCACCCCACTTCTCATATGTCTACATTGGCTTCCCATTCCTTTCCGCATACAATATAAGTGTCTCACCTTCACCCATAAATCCATTTACACTGGCACCCCTCTCTACCTTGCTGATTTGATCCACCTCCACACTCCTCACTGCTCTCTCCGTTCAATCCATGCAAATCGTCTGACCTTACCCTCCTCCTCTCAAGTCCACCTTGAATCCACACGCTACTCTGCTTCTACTTCCTTGGACCCCGCCTCTGGAATTTGCTTCCCCCAAACCTCCACCTGGAACTCTCTCTGAAAACCTTTAAGGCCCGTCTGAAAACTTATCTTTTCTGCTTAGCTTTTGATCTCCACCCCCCTTTCCCCACCTCCCCAGTGACTTCTCTCAATCTATCTGACTCTTGACTTTCCCTATTGTTCCTTAACCTTTTTCCTGTCTGTCCTATAATCTAACTGGCGTTCTTTTCCTTTTCCTAGCAGCCTTTATGTATTTTGTAAACCGCTCAGACGCTGTTGCATTGAGCGGTATATTAAGCCTCCAAATAAAGATAAAGATAAAGATATAGGATGTTGCAGAGCTTTTGTCATGAAGGTGCCTAATGTCAGAAGGCTTCTGGATTCTTCCCTCCTAAGGTTCCACTAGTGCCTCTGTCTAGAGCTGAGGAAACCCTGCCCTGGGTGGATATGGATATTTTACTGTAAGGCCATTAGAAAAGAGCAAGTGGGAGCACAAATATATTTTAATAATTTTGGACCATGTAATGTGATTTCTCTCGGCTATGGCACTGAGTTCCACTTCTGCTAAGTATGAAAGGGAGATTGAAGGTGAACTTCCACAATAGAAGATCAATCATACATCACCAGAGCAGAAGAAGACCATAGGCAGAAGAAATCTTTAATAAAAAGCCTGACTCGGCCAAATTTTGACAAAGATAGCCTACAATAACAATTACAGAACATAAAATCAAGAGATAAAACACAAAAGAAATATATATATATATATATATATATATATATATAACATATGGATATGAAAATACAAATATACAGATATAAGAAAAATATAACAGACTTGGAAAAATCGTCAAATCTTTCGGAAGCAATAAAATGAGAAATTATCTCAAAGGGCACTAGAAAAAAAAATTGATAGCCATTCTGCAATAGGTAGAAAGACTAAAAACTGAGGGGGGGAGGGGATTGAAAAGGGATTGCAGGGAAAGAGAGGAGAAGGAGGAAAGGAGGAGGGGAAGGGGAAAAGGGAGGAAAGAGAATGGAGAGAGGCAGAGGGGGGAAATGAGAGGAAGTAAGGGGAAAGTTGGGAAGGTGAGAAGGAGGTGGAAGAGGTAAAAGGTATGGGAAGAATAAACAATACTAAAAATAATGACATAAAAATAGCATTTGCAGCATTTGAAAGCAGTTGGGCTCCAGAAGCGGGCCTGTGCCTGAGGGTCTCACCAGAAGGCCCTTTGATGTGGTTCTTAGGCATGGACCCCATCTAAAAAAAGGCTACTTATTTGTGTCACATGCATTTGATTGTCCTTCCTTTCGGTTTTGATTGCCTATGACTGTGACTCTGTTACTTTGTTTTTGTAGGTCTGTCACTCAAAAGCAAATTTCTGCCCTCCGGGTCCTGTTCCTTATGTGAGCGCCTGGGACAACTCCAGGGACACTCAGGAATCTTTGTCTTTTGTCCCAACCCATTTGTGTCATACTGAAATTCATGTCATCTTTTAAGAAATCTAAATTTACAGCTTTTTCTGTTTTTCCTCTTAATAGCTCTTATGTCAACCATTACTTCAAGATGCATTATTAAACTATCATTTGTTGCAAGCTAAAATGCTTATTATCCAGGACCTTGTTGATGGCCACTCTTTAGATGCTTTTTTCTTAACTGAGACCTGGTTGAAGGTGGGGGAGGATCCACTTCTGCACTTGTATCTTCCACCAGGTTATGTGGCTTTCTCCATTGTCTGGCTTGGCCGCAGCAGGGGAGGGGTGGCAGCCCTTTTCCACTCTGGCATTCCAGTTTCTGAGGTTTCATTTTCTATCTTGACATATCCTGAGTCTCTCTTACTTTGTCTTGATGGCTCTCCTCCCTATTGTTTTCTTCTCTTGTATGTTCACCCTTCCCTTTGCCCTCATCTTTGGGATTCTCTCTTGCATACCATCTTTGCTTTTTTCTCATTTAATCATCTTAGGAGACTTTAATACTTATTTTGATGCCCCCAGGTCTAGAGTTATTGCCTTTATTCATTTCCTCTCTGATCTGTCCCTCCTCCAACAACTTTTTCCCTATGCATTCCACTGGGCACACTCTAGACCTTTTTTTTTACTTCATCTGTGGTTTCTACCTCCATATCTGCATTTTCTACTTGCTCAGTTCCTTGGTTGGATCACTTGAGCATTTTCTTTCAGGTTAGCTATTTCCCAACTACCACTGCTACTTTTAGCTATACACTAGGTTCCACTCAATTTCTTTGTAATATGTCTTCTTCCATTAGCTCACTTTCAATAAGCATACACTATTTTCCCTTCTAACTTTTCTGTCCTCCCTGTAGATGATTAAACTGTCCTTTGGTACTCTGTTTTGTCTTCTTGTTTAGATCATATTGCAGTTCCTCATCCCATCCATTTTTCATCATGTCACAAACATTCTTAGTATCACCAAGGACTTTTCATCACCTGTCGTCAACTTTGCCAGTTTTGGAGGAAGCACCGGACCTCCTCATGCCTTCATTGCTACAAGGAACTGCACAAACTTTATCGTTCTCAAGTGCATCTGGCCAAGAAGGATTATTACTCCCAGAAAATAGCAACTGCTATTGATTCCACTCACAAACTGTATACTATTTTGGATTCCTTAACCAGACCTCCTACAACCTCTCAGGATTTGTCAGGGTTCCTTACCATTTCCTTCGGTTTTGGCTGCTTTCTTTGTTAATAAAGTGCAAACTCTTTGGGCTCATTTTCTGAACTGTCCATTACCCTTTCCCCTCCTAGTTTACCTCCTTTTGATTCTATAGCTTCCTCTCCGGACTCTCCTCTATCTCTTTCTCATTCCTGGTCATCTTTTTCTTCAGTCTCTGCTGCAAAACTTCTTAAAACTCTTAAATCATTTCATGACTACTTTATCTATAGATTCTATTCTTCTACCTGGCTCTCTGCCCCATCCCTGGCTCTTAAACCACTCATATTATCAATGATAAACAACAGTCTGGCTAGTGGGGAGTTTTCCTCACTCCTGGAAACATGTTATGGTTAGGCCTATCTTGAAGAGTCCTTCTGCTGATCTCTCTGACCCCTCTCATTACTGTCCAGTCATTACTGTTTCCAAACTCTTGGAAAGGTTTGTCTTTGCTCAACTTTCATCACATTTAATATCTATTCATCCTTTTCATCCTAGACAGTCAGGATTCTTCCCAGGTCACAGCACTGAAACCATCCTTCTTTCACTCACTAATGAGCTTCATCATTCTCATGACCGTAGTAATGTCTCAGTGTTTGTTTCCTTTGATCTTTCAGATGTTTTTGATCTTGTAGATCACTCTATTCTCCTTTTTTGTCTTCGTGATTTGGGTCTTGGTGGTGTTCTTTGATGCTTTCATTCTTATCTCTCTCACTGATCATTCTCAGTAGTCACTAGGACTTCTTCTATTTTGTCTGCAGTTTCTCCTGTTCTTTCTTTCCCATGTGGGGTTCCTCAGAGTTCTGTTTTGGCTCCCCTGCTCTTTAATATTTTCTTGACTCCTTTATTTCTTATTATTCAACAACATGGTATTTCTATTCATTGCTTTGCAGATGATATTCTTCTGGTCCACCATACCAATCTTTTCTCTCCAGATCTTACTCTCCTCAATGACTGTTTAACAAGTATTTCACAATGGCTTTCTGGCAATTTTCTCTGTCTTAACCCTACGAAATCTTCTGCTCTCTGGGTGTCTTTAAGTCATCCAGCACATTCTTTAGCTCCATCTCTCCCTAGTGGTCCGATACCTTTAGTTTCATCAATGCATTACTTAGGGATTATTCTTGATTCATCTCTGTCTTTTCGCCTTCACATTCATAAGAACATAACATAAGAAAATAAGATATGCCATACTAGGTCAGACCAAGGTCCATCAAGCCCAGTATTCTGTTTCCAACAGTGGCCAGTCTAGGTCATATGTACCTAGCAGTTTCCCCAAAAGACACAGGTTCCACAATGCTTGTACTAGGTCAAGCATTGATATCCTGGGTCCCTTCCTAATAATGATTTACGGACCTTTCCTCCAGGAACTTGTCCAAACCTTTTTTAAACCCAGCTACACTAACAGCCTTTCCTACATCCTCCGGTAACAAATTCCAGAGTTTGATTACACGTTGAGTGAAAAAATATTTTTTTTTATTAGCCTTAAATAGTTTACCCTGTAGCTTCATTGCATGTCCCCTAGTCTTTCTATATTCTGATAACGTAAACAGTCGATCTACGTTTACCCGTTCCACTCCGTTCATTAATTTATAGACTTCTATCATATCTCCCCTCAGCCGTCTCTTTTCCAGGTTAAAGAGCCCTAACCTTTTTAGCCTTTCTTCATAGGAGTACCCTTCCATCCCCTTTACCATTTTGGTGGCTCTTCTCTGAACCTTTTCTAATAACGCTATATCATTTTTAACATATGGCGACCAGAATTGCACACAATATTCAAGGTGCGGTCTCACCATGGAACAGTATAGAGGCATTATAATATCTTTTGTTTTATATTCCATTCCTTTCCTTATGATACCTAGCATTCTATTTGCTCTCTTGGCTGCCTCTGCACACTAGGCCGAGAGTTTTAACATGTTATCCACAATGACGCCTAAATCTTTTTTCTGGGTGGTGGTTCCTAATGTGGAACCTTGCATCGTGTAACCATAGTTTGGGTTGTTCTTCCCTAAGTGCATAACTTTGCACTTGTCCACATTAAATTTCATCTGCCATTTTGATGCCCAGTCTTCTAATTTATCAAGATCCTCTTGCAATTTTCCACAATCCTCTTGGGTTTCAACAACTTTAAATAGTTTTGTGTCATCTGCAAATTTGATAACCTCACTCGTTATTCCACTTTCCAGGTCATTTATGAATATGTCAAAAAGCAGCGGACCCAGCACAGATCCCTGGGGTACACCACTATTCACCTTTCTCCATTGGGAAAATTGGCCATTTAGCCATCCCTCTGCTTTCTATCTTTTAACCAGTTCCTGATCCACAGTAGTACACTGCCTCCTATCCCATGACTCTTTAGTTTTGCCAAAAGTCTCTGATGAGGGACCTTGTCAAAGGCTTTCTGAAAGTCCAGATACACTATAGCAACCGACTCACCTTTGTCCACCTGTTTATTCACACCTTCAAAAAACATAATAGATTAGTAAGGCAAGATCTTCCTTGTCTAAAGACATGTTGGCTGTCTCCCATTAGGCCATGATTATCTAAATGCTGAGTAATTTTATTCTTTATAATGGTTTCTACCACTTTTCCCGGTACTGATGTCAGGCTCACCTGTCTGTAGTTTCCCGGATCACCCCTGGAACCCTTTTTAAAAATTGGTGTTACATTGGCGATCCTCCAATCTTCAGGTAATAGAGATGATTTTAATGATAGTTCACAGATTACTAATAGCAGGTCTGCAATCTCATATTTCAGTTCTTTCAACACCCTTGGATGTATACCATCCGGCCCAGGTGATTTCCTTCAATTCTTCCGCACCTTTAAATAACACTTCAGTCATGGGTAACATCCCTACATCTTCCTCAGTAAAGACCTAAGCAAAGAATTCATTCAGTCTCTCCGCTATCGCCTTGTTGCCTCTTAGGGGTATGTTTACTAAAACCCCGGTAAAGTGCGGGCCGCGGTAATGTGCGGGTGCCATATAAAGAGTGGGCGTTTCTTGCTGAAAAAGAAAATCTGGAATTTACATATGTGCTAAGGTGTGCGGCGCCCATGTGCACCCCGCACATTAGCGCATGAGATAGCTGCGCGTGAGGCATAAGCAGCGCGCTGATGTGCAAGCAGGAGAGCAGAGCCACAGCACAATGGTGAAGACACTGACCAATGGTGCAGGGATCAGGGGTTCCCCCACTGTACCCAATGAAGACGGCTGGCTGAGGCATTATTTTAGGAGGCATATAAATAATGGGCGGCATAAGGCAGCACGCTGATGGCCATAAGGCGGCGCTCTAATGTTTTTGGAGGCATATCAATATTGGGCAACATAAGGCGGCGTGCTGATGTGCACACAGAAGAGTAGAGCCACAGCACAATGGTCAAGGCACTTGCCAATGCTGCAGGGATCAGGGGTTCAATCCCCCACAGTGCTCAATGAAGGTGGCTGGCTGAGGCATTTTAATACTGGGCAGCATAAGGTGGCGCGCTATTGATTTAGGAGGCTTTTTAATATTTGGCGGCATAAGGCGGCGCGCTAACGCACAAGCCCAGGAACAGAAGCACAGCACAATGGGTAAGACACTGACCAATGGTGCAGGGATGAAGGGTTCAATGCCCAATTAACAAGGCTGGCTGTTGCATTATCTATTATGGGGAAGATTGCTTTTGGAGTTATTTTATGTTTATTTTAATTATCACTACTAGCAAACGCACTCTCAAAGCGTGTTAACATAAGGCGCCCTATAAGGCACATTTTAAAGTGCACTGTCCGCCAAGGCCCCCTAGAATGTCCCCTATTGGGCACCCTATAAGTTGCATCACAGGATAATGTATAGTGCACCTTATATGGACAGGAACCATAAGGTGCCCTATAGGGCGCCCTATAAAGCACCCTCAGAGGCACCTTATGGGTACAGTACGCTGAGGGTGTTTTTGCTGGCATCAAAATATGTACATTAAAAAAAATAATGTGTTGGACAACCTTATCAAATAACCCCACTAGTGGGTTTGAACCCATGACCTTTGGCTTCATAGGCACTGAAGTAACCATTGGGCTAAAGCCCTATAGTTACTAGCAAACCCCTGGCTGGCTGTAGAGAGCCTGCACGTCACCACACAGACAGTCTGCTGTGGTCACCAGGATAGGGTTAGCCCACCCATACCCATGATGCACTGCACATGCAAATCAGCTGTCCACAGATAAACACAAGATGGGCAATGCACCCCCACAGCACCTCGGCCTGGTAGGGGGTACTGACCATGTGTTTTACTGGCACAGAGTAGCTACACACCGACACATTGTGCGGGTACTGTGCTTGCCCTGAGGGTGCAGTGAGGCGCCCAGCACCAGGTCCACAGCGCCATCCATGGCGGAGGTCCAAAGCAGTGGTAATGTGTGAGATAGGTGGTTTCTGCACAAACACCTTGGATATCTCTGTCTGTTTCAGTCAGGTGTAGCCCCCATGGACCACCAGGTGGGCCACGCACCACCACCACTCCCCGAGGGCTGCAAACAGGGTCTCCTATCAATAGATTCGCATTCTACATCCCTGCAAAGGTGGCAGTAGAGGGGAACATCAACCCCAGTCTTGCTGAGGAACAGACACCCCACAGGGCAGTCAATGCAGCTCTATACACATCCATAACACAATAGCAGACAGACATTAGGCCTGCATATGGAAGGCTGCACCCCACCACTATCTGATATTCTCCTGCTGCAAGCCATCAGCCACTGCACCCTGCAAGCCACTCCATCAAGACACATACCAGCTGCAAACAGTCTGTTAGTTAGTCCGTAGTGCATGTGCCCAGTGGAGAAGCATGCACCCAGAACTGGGATGTCAGCATACACAGCAAGCAGATAAATCAGTGACTGGGCCCCAAAAAGAAACCTATATCTATCACATGAGAGAAATACCATATAGCACTATGGGGGTGCCTAGCCATGCTGTGGTCACTGCACAGTCAGGGTGAGAGTGATCTCTCAGCAGGACATACTGAGGTCACCCTGTCTCTGTAGGTGGTGGCCAGGCACTAACAGGTCCCAGTCAGTGCCCTATGCCCTGTGCAGATGCACCCTGGCCAGGCCACCCTGTCCGGCCTATACCCATGGTACCTTGCTCCTCATTATGCACATTGGCAGCCCAAAACTGGCAACATTGCTGGCAGTGTGGGCTGTGGAAGGTGTTTGCAGCCACCACACACTGGATAGACAGCCAGCCACCCCCACACCTATGCCAGCATTGTGCTACTATAGAGGTGTTCAGAAGCCATACCCACCACACCAGTCCTGGGCACAGTACAGGCATGGATATGGTACCCAGTACTGTTGGGGGTCACTCCCCAGGGTGGTAAACACTATCAGAGACCAGACCTGCAGCACACACCGCAGACATCAGAATGATTGTTATGGTGGAGCTCAATGAGCAGAATGTGCTTAACGTAGGAATTGTTATCTGCCAGTTATCATAGGAAACGTTTGACAGCTGTGTACCATATACCCAGGTGTAGGGTGGCATTGCTAAGGTATGCAACTGCTAGTATTGGGAGATACAGGCAGGGCCCAATGTCCTGCCTCTCCAGGAGGCATTGGCCAATGGGGCCTGTGGGTGTGAGTGTGGGTGTGTCTTGGCCTGTTGGCTGCTGCTTTACGGCAGAGTTTCCCAACTCCAGTCCTGGTGTTCCAAACACTGTTCGGGTTTTCATGCTGTCCCTCATAAATATGCATGAGCTACATCTGCATACCATGGAGGTGGTGCATAGATATGCAGCACAGGCATCTTTATTAGAGGCAGCATGGAACCTGAATGGTGTGGGGCCCTCCAGGACTGCTTTTGGGAGACTCTGCTCTAGGTAATGCGCCTGTTTATGGTGTCTGTGTTTGGTGGGTAAAATATAGGCGTATTAACCATGCGTATGTTCTCAGCAATAAAAGTTTGTCCTTACTATGACTGTTTAGTTGTGGGTAAAATATGTGGACAGGATTGGCAGTAGTCCCAGCTGGCCTTTGAACCTGTGACCTTCTGTTCTTGCACACACTGTCTGTGTGCACTGCACCACCGTGTTGCCACAGATATGCTGTACTCCCTGGGGAATCCATGACTGTACATTTTTATTTAGTACAAGAAGAAATTAATTTATAGTTTTATTTCTGCACTGTTGTTGTAGATTCCAAGTTTGGCTTTTGGGGCTCCCAGTTTAATTATTGTCTTTTTATTTCTAAACTGAGATCCCTTATACTTTGTTTGGTGATGGTCTATGTTCTGCATATGTAACCGAGCTGCAGTTTCTATTTGACGATGCCACTTGTTCTCTTTCCCCAGTAGTAGATGTATTGTTATTCTCTGAGATGTATTGAAGGACTAGAAAAGGGGACTGTTACTTCTGGAGAGAGATCTGCAACTGTGAGTATATAATTCTGGTAATTTTATAAAAGGAATTCTTTGTATTAAAGCTAATTAATCTGTGAACCCACTATTTTTGTTAAATCAGTCAGGGCCTAGTAGCAGCAGTTTAAGTTTAAATTTAAAACACAGAGGAGAACTTTCTGGTTACATTTCATACCCAGCAGAGAGCTTGTAGTTTAAATTTAATAGTCACTCAGGGCCTAATAACAGCAAAGTACTTATAGTTTAAATTTAAAACACAGAAGAGAGCTTTCTGGTTACATTTGGAACCCAGCAGAGAGCTTGTAGTTTAAATTTCATAAGAAGTTAGAGCCTAGCAGCAGCTAAGAGCTATAATTTAAATCAAATCAGAATATAGCTTACCTCAGCAGCACAAGACAGGGTACTGTGTAGCAGCCCTCTTTTAATAAGTGTTATTTCCCTCCCTCCCCTGGGATAATCGTAGCTTTATAGGTACTTACACATCTTACAAGACAGGAGGTGCTCTCAGGTGAAGCTCATTACCCAAATCAGTCATACACTAAGGACCTGAGATTAGTTAGGCTTCAGGTGAACAAGGTATATTACACGTATTAGGTACAGTTTTATTAGTATAAATATCCATAGCAACCCTTAGTAAGTAAAGAACTTAGATCTAAACACAAACTTAAAACTAAGATGAAGACAGCAGTCCAGCAGCGGGATGGGGGCTTTCCAGTCTTTTGCATTGAGTGTCACATGTATGATTTTCTCCCAGTTGGTGAGAGGTCTTACATGTGCACTAGGTGCAAGGAGCTCTTTGCTCTCAGGGAACGAGTCCATTCTCTAGAGGCTAAAGTAGCAGACTTGGAAAGCATAAGACAGACAGAGAGGTACATAGACGAGACCTACAGGGATATAGTCTTGACATCCCACCTCCAGTCTGGCAGCATCCCTGTTGCCATGGAGGAGAGAGGTCACGTGACAGGAGAGCATCACCCTGGTGTGGCAGGAAGTGATCCTGTAACTAGGACCTGTCCTCCAGGTGATGTAAAACCCTCTCACACCGAGGAAGGTTCTCCAGGGCCATGTGCCCATGAGGGAAGGGTTAGGACAGCCGTTATAGTTGGTGATTCGATCATTAGGCATGTAGATAGCTGGGTGGCTGGTGGACGTGAGGATCGCCTGGTAACATGCCTGCCTGGTGCGAAGGTAGCGGACCTCACACACCACCTAGATAAGGTCTTAGATAGTGCTGGGGAGGAGTCTGCTGTCTTGGTACATGTCGGTACCAATGACATAGGAAAATGTGGTAGGGAGGTTCTGGAGGCTAAATTTAGGCTTTTAGGAAGGAAGTTGAAATCCAGAACTTTCAGGGTAGCATTCTCTGAAATGCGTCCTGTTCCACGTGCAGGACCCAAAAGGCAGGCAGAGCTCCGGAGTCTCAATGTGTGGATGAGACAATGGTGCAGAGATGAGGGTTTTGGATTTCTTAGGAACTGGTGAACATTCTGGGGAAAGGAGGGGCTCTTCCGAAGGGATGGGCTTCACCTTAACCGGGATTTATTTATTTATTTTATTTAGACAGTTTTGTATACCGCCTTATCCTTCAATCAAAGCGGTCACAACACAATTGGGGGATACATTTAACACATGGGGATATGAGACACATACACTAATACTTACAGGGAACATGGGCAATGGAGGGTTAAGTGGCTTGCCCAAGACCACAAGGAGCAACTGTGAGACTAGAAACCCCAGTCCTTCCAGCCCAAGGTTGTTGTCCTCTAGTGGGATTTGAACCCCTGATCTTCCGGCCTGAAGTACCTTGCCCCAACCACTAGGCTACTCCTCCACTCTGGGATGGAACCAAGCTGCTGGAATTAACCTTTAAAAAGGAGATAGAGCAGCTTTTAAACTAGATATTAGGGGAAAGCCGACAGTTGCCCAAGAGCGGATGGTTCGAAAGAATGTATCTTTAAAGGATACTACCAAAAGCAGAGAGATTCCACAAAAGAGTAAAGTAGCCCAAATGCCCTCAAGTATGGAGCAGACAGAGCTTAAAGATCCTAAATTACCCATGTCTAACAATAGCCAAATTAATATGAATAAAATACATTCTCTAAAATGCTTGTATGCAAATGCTAGAAGTCTAAAAAATAAGATGGGAGAGTTAGAATATATAGCACTAAATGAAAGGTTAGATATGATTGGAATATCAGAGACATGGTGGAAGGAGGACAACCAGTGGGACACTGTGATACCTGGGAACAAACTATATCATAATGTTAGAGCTGATAAAACTGGTGGAGGGGTTGCTCTCTATGTTAGAGAGGGCATTGAGTCAGAAAGGATTAAAGTTTTGCAGGAAACAAAATCTGCTGTAGAATCTATATGGATTGAAATTCCATGTAAAAGGGGGAAGGCAATGGCAGTGGGGGTGGGGATGTACTATCGAGCGCCTGGCCAGAATGACCAAATGGATGATGAAATGCTCAAAGAAATCAAGGAAGCTAACAAAAGTTACAGCACAGTAATAATAATGGGTGATTTCAACTACCCCAGTATCAACTGGGTCAGTGTCACGGCAGGACATGCTAGGGAGATAAAGTTCCTAGATGAAATAAATGACTGCTTTATGAGCAGCTGGTTCATGAACCGACCAGAGGGGAAGCCATATTAGACCTAATCCTTAGTGGAACACCAGATCTACTGCAAGAGATAAGGTTGTTGGGGCCACTTGGCAATAGTGATCATAGCATGATCGCCTTTGATTTAATTAGAGGAGGAGGGATAGTAAGGAAATCCACAGTACTACCTTTTAACTTTCAAAAGGGAGACTATGATAAAATGAGGAAAACAGTTAAGAAAAAACTAAAAGGAGCAGTTGCAAAGGTTAAAGACGTACATCAGGCTTGGCTGTTGTTGAAAAATACTATCTTGGAAGCCCAGACCAGCTGTATTCCACGTTTTAAGAGAAGTGGAAGGAAGTCCAAAAAACTACCAGCATGGTTTAAAGGTGAGGTCAGAGAGGCTGTTGTTGACAAAAAAATCAACTTTCAGGAAATGGAAAAAAGAGCCAAACGACGAAAACTGGAAACAGCACAAACACTGGCAAGTCAAATGCAAGGCATTGATAAGGCAGGCAAAGGGAGAATTTGAGAAGAAGCTTGCTGCAGAAGCAAAAACGCGAAGTAAAGACCTTTTCAAGTACATTCGTAGCAAAAAACCTGTGAGAGAGTCAGTTGGTCCATTAGATGATGAAGGGGTTAAAGGAGCACTAAGAGACGACAAGGCGATAGCGGAGAGACTGAATGAATTCTTTGCTTCAGTCTTTACTGAGGAAGATGTAGGGATGTTACCCATGACTGAAGTGGTATTTAAAGGTGCGGAAGAATTGAAGGAAATATCGATACATCGGGAAGATGTATTACAACTATTAAACTGAAGAGTAGCAAATCACCTGGGCCGGATGGTATACATCCAAGGGTGTTGAAAGAACTGAAATACGAGATTGCAGACCTGCTATTAGTAATCTGTGAACTATCATTAAAATCATCTCTTGTACCTGAAGATTGGAGGATCGCCAATGTAACACCAATTTTTAAAAAAGGTTCCAGGGGTGATCCGGGAAACTACAGAACAGTGAGTCTGACATCAGTACCGGTAAAAATGGTAGAAACCATCATAAAGGATAAAATTACTCAGCATGTAGATAGTCATGACCTAATGGGAGACAGCCAACATGGCTTTAGACAAGGAAAATCTTGTCTTACTAATCTGTTATGTTTTTTTGAAGGAGTGAATAATCAGGTGGACAAAGGTGAGTTGGTTGATATTGTGTATCTGGACTTTCAGAAAGCCTTTGACAAGGTCCCTCATGAGAGACTTTTGGCAAAACTAAAGAGTCATGGGATAGGAGGCAGTGTACTATTGTGGATCAGCAACTGGTTAAAAGATAGAAAGCAGAGTGTAGGGCTAAATGGCCAATTTTCCCAATGGAGAAAGGTGAATAGTGGTGTACCCCAGGGATCTGTGCTGGGTCCGCTGCTTTTTGACATATTCATAAATGACCTGGAAAGTGGAATAACGAGTGAGGTTATCAAATTTGCAGATGACACAAAACTATTTAAAGTTGTTAAAACCCAAGAGGATTGTGGAAAATTGCAAGAGGATCTTGATAAATTGGAAGACTGGGCATCAAAATGGCAGATGAAATTTAATGTGGACAAGTGCAAGGTTATGCACCTAGGGAAGAACAACTCAAACTATGGTTACACGATGCAAGGTTCCACATTAGGAACCACCACCCAGGAAAAAGATTTAGGCGTCATTGTAGATACCATGTTAAAACCCTCGGCACAGTGTGCAGCGGTGGCCAAGAGAGCAAATAGAATGCTAGGTATGATAAGGAAAGGAATGGAAAATAAAACAAAAGATATTATAATGCCTCTATATCGTTCCATGGTGAGACCGCACCTTGAATATTGTGTGCAATTCTGGTCGCCCTATCTTAAAAAGGATATAACGATTTTAGAAAAGGTTCAGAGAAGAGCCACCAAAATGGTAAAGGGGATAGAAGGATACTCCTATGAAGAAAGACTAAAAAGGTTAGGGCTCTTTAACCTGGAAAAGAGACGGCTGAGGGGAGATATGATAGAAGTCTATAAATTAATGAACGGAGTGGAACGGGTAAACGTAGATCGATTGTTTACCTTATCAGAATATAGAAAGACTAGGGGACATGCAATGAAGCTACGGGGTAAACTATTTAAGACTAATAAAATAAAATATTTTTTCACTCAACGTGTAATCAAACTCTGGAATTTGTTACCAGAGGATGTAGTAAAGGCTGTTAATGTAGCTGGATTTAAAAAAGGTTTGGACAAGTTCCTGGAGGAAAGGTCCACAAACCATTATTAAGAAGGGACCCAGGATATCAATGCTTGAACCAATACAAGCATTGTGGAACCCTTGTCCCTTGGGGAAACTGCTAGGTACATATGACCTAGATTGGCCACTGTTGGAAACAGAATACTGGGCTTGATGGACCTTGGTCTGACCCAGTATGGCATATCTTATTTTCTTTTGTTCTTAATATTTTCAGTGTTGCCTTTTGATAGGTAGGATATGATGCTTTGTGAGTCCTGGTAGTGCTGTTAAGATATGGCGGGTTTGCTATGGGTTCTAAATGGGCAGTGTTTGTAGTACTTCCTAATGTGCCTGCAGTTGGCACTGGAGTATATTAATGTAGAAATCTGGTATTCCTTCTTTCTCAAGACTCTCATTAAGATGCATGTTTACTAAAAGTTAGCACATGCTAATATGCAAATATTTATGCAAATGAGGCCACTTATGCAAGGAGTCTCCGCACATGGCCCCGCACCCCCCTTGGGACGCCCCTGGTTAAGGGTTCTTTGGTCCGCTTATCTGGTGATAACAGGACATCTGGCGTTAAAAGTGCCCGATAAGGCCAGTTGCCCTTACGAAGGAAAAAGGAGCATTTCAGAAAGTCACATTTTAAGCGCTGGATAAAAGAAATGTTAACAGCTCATAGACATATCAGATTTATATGACTCATATGTGTTACACAGTAAGTGGGAGGATAATGGAGCCAATTGGACTGTATAAGTGATGGGTTCCCAGGCAACATGTTCTGAAGTCAGTGGGTGGCCTAGGATTGTTTGGAAAAGTGTCCTAAAGGAGGCAGCATGACAGGGATAGCTTTCCGTTATGCCCCAGTATACATAATCTCTGAATAATCACTGAATATTTGGGGAACTTTTGTTCCTGTCAGAAGGAAATGTGTATTTGTATGTCACACTACAGGCCTGTGAGCCTTACCTCGGTGGTAGGAAAAGTAATGGAGGCGCTCCTGAAAGAGCTAATAATGAACTTTCTCAAAACCAACAGGTTGCAAGACCCGAGGCAACATGGTTTTACCGAAGGATGATCTTGCCAAACAAATCTGATTGAGTTCTTTGACTCGGTGACCATGGAACTAGATCAGGGGCATGCGATGGATGTAATCTACCTGGATTTCAGCAAAGCCTTTGATACTGTTCCTCATAGGAGTATTATCAATAAACTCAGTAGCTTGGGGACGGATCCCAAGATGGTAAATTGGATCAGAAATTGGTTGACTGAGAGACGACAGAAGGTGATGGTAAATGGAGCTCACTCGGATGAAGGAAAGGTGATTAGTGGGGTGCCCCAGGGGTCAGTCCTGGGCCCAGCACTGTTCAATGTATTTGTGAGTGATATTGCTGAAGGACTGAATGGAAAAGTCTGTCTTTTTGCAGATGACACAAAAAATTGCAACAGAGTGGACTCCCCCGAGGGAGTGGTTAGCATGAGGAAAGATCTACAAAAGCTGGAAGAATGGTCTAATGCTTGGCAATTAAGATTTAATGCAAAGAAGTGCAGAGTCATCATGCACTTGGGTAGCAGAAATCCAAGGGAAATGTACATGATAGGGGGAGAGAGGTTGGTGTGCACGGATCAGGAGAAAGACCTTGGTGTGATTATTTCTGAAGATCTCAAGGTGGCAAAACAGTGCGACAAGGCGGTGGCAAAAGCCAGGAGGATGTTGGGCTGCATACAAAGAGGAATTACCAGCAGAAAGGAAGAGGTACTAATGCCACTGTACAAGTCACTAATGAGGCCTCACCTGGAATACTGTGTTAAGTTTTGGAGACCATATCTTGCAAAGGATGTAAAAAGACTGGAAATGTTTCAGAGGAAGGCGACCAAAATGATTTGGAGTCTGCGTCAGAAGCCTTATGAGAAGAGACTTGAAGACCTAAACATGAACACTTTGGAGGAGAGAAGGGATAGGGGAGATATGATTCATACCTTTAAATACTTAAAGGGAAATAATGAACAAACAAATCTCTTCCAAAGATGGGGAAGCTGTAAAACTAGAGGGCATAACAGGAAGCTGCAAGGTGGTAAATTGAAAGGCAATGCCAGGAAATACTTTTTCACTGAAAGAGTGGTGGATGCTTGGAATGCCCTACCAATAGAAGTGGTGGGGGCAAACACGGTGACGGAATTCAAAATGGCATGGGACAGACACAGTGGATCCCTTTACAGGAACAGAATAAAATCAAAATAAACTGAACCATCTAATTTCTCACAAATAGGGGTGTCCTACATGGAGTGGTGGGTTAACCCCTAAACAAAGACACGGGGAGCGGTGGCCTGCACGGAGCGGCAGGTGCACCTACTCTTGCCATCATACTGGGCAGACTAGATGGCCCATACTGGTCTTTATCTGCCGTCATTTACTATGTTACTATGTTACTATGTTACTATATGCTTTGTCAGTGTCAATAATTAATCATATATCATCATTCTGTTGTCATCACTCTCACGTGGAGCCCTGACCTTTGGTTACAGTGGCACTAGGAAAGGCCGAATGTCATGTTAAGAAGATGCTGTGATCATGAGTTACTAAAGAGTGTACTTCAATTAGGGCTTAACAGATGCAGGAGGCTGTGATAGAAAGTCCATTGTAATCTTGCCACACTTTGCTAGTTTGTCAACAGTCTGAGGAGCACATTAGAAAAAATGTGCGTCGTACTAACTGTACTCCACAAAAATGTTGCTATGAAAACATCTGGGTGACCAGGAGCAACTGCAGTAGTGACAGCTGTAGTGGCCTCAGGGTCTCTGAGGCATAATGTTTATACAAACGATGAGAGTATGAATCTCACTCAGTCCATCTGTTGCCTCACATAAGCCAACACAGCTTTTGTCACTGATATGGCTGTGTTGGGACAAAGCACTGCTTCCCCCTCAGATGGGATGACAGCAGGTGATAATATCTTACACCTCCTGCAAATTCAGGAGCTTGCCATGGTGTGGTGTGGCATGGTGTGACGTGGCATGGGGTGGGGTGGGTGGAGGGAAGCAGGGATATCTATCTGAACCTCAGCTGTACAGAAACATGCTCACATGCCATCAGTAGGGACGGAAGAAAGACAAGTGTGTGTATGGGATGTCATCAGAGGATCGCAGAAACACATTGCAAGTCAGGAATAAGGACACTGAAATGCATATCCCATGCCCAGATTTGAAAGGATTTACTCACTGATCACTGCACAGAGCAGTTGTACATTCATGGCTCATGTAACCTCTGCTGAGGAAAACCAGGCTCGTCTCATGCCCTGGTTCAACAAGGTGATCACATAGCTTTGTCATGTCTCTTGTATTTGCAGTACCACCCTTTTCACAGGTTCCTCTGCTGCAAATGTTGCAGTGCAACTGTCTCATACAGCCAAAGCAAAGAGTTCAAGATCCAACAATGCCAATATCACATCTGTGTATGTGTTACATATATTTAGCATCTTCGGTGCACATGTAATGCAATTCAGGTGTGATGTGTAATGACCAATGAAGGGAAGAAAGGCAAACCACCACAAAAGTTAGATATGAATGCCTTAAAGTGCACGTTGAAGGCAATTTATACTTTCATATTAATGCAGAGGATACAGTAAATCTGCCGCAAACATTATATAGAATGTATAACACTTATGCAGCTCCAGCTGAAATACTTCTCTGTGAAATAGCCAGACAAACCTGGGCCCTGTCCCTGTGCCACAGCATCCTTGGCCTGGTCAGATGTATGTGATGCAATCTCCCTAATGTAGGTTACATTGCATTTATTGCATGGGAGAAAGCCTTGTGGCCCTTCAGGTTATGTGGCCTTTGAGAAGCTTGTCCTCAGAATTGCATCAGGTGCTATAATCAGCAGACATTCATTGGGACACCAATGCATATAACTACTGGTGAGGTAAGTAGGCTACAAGGACACTAGATGATAGCCACAGATATTAGAAGTGTCATGAAAACACAAAGTGCCCTGGAACAAATGAGGGTCTGGCCACATGGGGGTGTTTCCATTATAGCTGTACTGTTATACTTTATGGTGTCAGACTCACTCGCATGATGACTCAACTGTTGACCACTCAGGTCTGTGAAATGAAGCGTGTGTCATACATTGCATATGAAGCAAAGAAAGATGTGTGATCATGTTTGTAGGTCACCATTACAGGAGTGGGATGTGGAAGCGTGTACTCCATATATGTGAAGGAGGCAAAGTCTTTGGCCTTGAAGGCATCATTAATTGTCCATGACATTTCTAACTCATGTGTAATGGGCTTGCTGCATGAGCTTCTATACATTCATGCATTCTGTAGGCCATGAATGTGATGTGTATGCTTGCACATCCCATGTGCTGTCAGAAGCAATGTTCAAGCCAATAACTTACAGATATGTGTGTCTGATGTCATTTACGATTCCTGCTGATGCAGAAGCACCTGCACTCTCCAGATGGTGGAAATGTTACATAATAGTCTCTCCTGTGTTCAAAGGCAATAGAGGGTTAATAAATTTGTCTTTGTCCACCAGGAGTGCTACTGGGAATCCAACCTGGGTCTCTCGATTTAACCAGCCTGTGCCATAAACAAGAGGCTAATCCAAATACTGTATCTATGAATTATATGTATACAATGAGCAAATATGCCTGGTTGTAGGGATTTTGGAATTGTTTGCTGACTGAAATGGCATTCACTGATATTATCATGTCCTTCCACAAGTACAACTGCTATGTTGGTATATCATCTGTGAAGAAAGATGAACATCAATGTAAAGAACATAAGAAATCAAAAACCACAGGAGAAGAGGGTATCCACAAGGCAAGCCAAACCACGAGCGGATCACCAGGAACCAGGCCTACATGCAGATATGGTAATATATAAACTCAGTTTATTAAAGAACATAAGAAATGCCATACTTGGTCAGCCCAAGGTCCATCAAGCCCAGTATCCGGTTTCCAACAGTGGCCAAGCCAGGCCATAAGTACCTGACATTTTCTCAAAATGACACACAGGGCTCGATTCTGAGAAAGACGTGCAAGGCGGATGTGTCCAAAATATAGACGTGCAACTGCACGGCAGAATATGGAGTTTTACGTCTAGATGTTAAACATGTAATTCACGCATAGCGGGGCTCCGTTCACGTATAAATAACACGTATAATCTCCGCAACATGCCATGGTCATGTAGTCCCGAAAATGTGTCCACCCGCACAGTTGTGCACATGTGACAGGAAACAGGATACAATAAGCCCCCCACCCCACCCCCTCTGCTGCCGCCAAGCCCTTGGAAAATGGCCACCAGGCAAATAAACTTTTCAGAGGCAGAGACCTGCCTGCTCTGCAGGATGGTCATTGAAAATGAGGCAGCCCTGCTCCCCACAGGACACCGAAGGCCAACCCTAGCTCCAGCACACAGGGGCTGGGAAAGGATTTGGACCACTCTGGCACAGTAAGTACGGCAAAGCAGGAAAGGCAAGAGAAACGTATGTGGTAGGACAAAAACAGTGCAAAGAGCCAGGAAGTAGTTGCAAAGTGAAAGGGCGAAAGGAGCAGGGGCTAAGCTAGACCCACCACACAACCAAATGACAGTTAACACACAAAACAAGGCCCACACAGGAAACAGACAAATAGAAACACAATGGCTAAGAGGAAAGCAAGGAGGAAAAATGCAGAATGGACAAATGGGAAAGCACATATGGAAAGGAAACCTGAACATGGTGAAAAAATCCTACTGTGTGTAACAGTGCAGCAACATGGTCCAATACTGTCGGACAAAACACAGCACAGTGGAAACATAGAGACATGGTTCTAGTAAAGACAAAAAAGAAAAAAAACACTCTCTATATAACACTCTAAATATTCTATTATACAAAAATATCAATATCAAAAAAATCAAATCCAAGCATAATGACCTCAGATGGCACAACCCCTCATTTAGTGAAATTCACCATAGGGTGTTTTTTTTTTTTTTTTTTTTTTTTTAATTTTAAAAATATTTTATTGAGAAAATTCAAAGAATACAAACATTCCAAAAGAAACATTACCGTATAATAAACATACAAATTACAGTCCACGTCATGAGGAGCGACATCTAATCAAGATAATAACAAGAAAACCTGTTACACAAGAAAACTGAGAGAAAGGAGGAAGCTAGTCTAATCATTTTACTCTTTTTTTCCATCTGATGACAAGGAAATTTAACCACAGAAACTAACTATGTAACCTGCGTAGAACTCGTCAAAAGAAAAGTTTCCAAAGCTGACGTTTCCAAAAAGACATACTTGGTGCCTTTGAAGGTAACTAAACATTTACAGGGAAATTTCAAAAAAAACGTGGCACCGATAGCTAGGACGCGGGGCTTTAACATAAGAAAGCCCCGACGACGCAGCTGAGTCGTCCTGGAAACGTCTGGAAACATATTAATTTTCTCCCCACAGAAGGCAGCATCTTTATTCGTGAAAAATAAGCGCATCACAGCATTCTTTTCCACCTCAGAAGCAAATGATACCAGGAGGGTGGCTCGTGTAGAAATTAAATCCCGAGAAGACTCAATAAACGCTGAAATATCCAGAGAATCCTGAGATACTACAGGGGCAGCTCCAGGGATCATCTCCTCTGGTGCTGTCCCTTTACGGGAAATATAAAACAATTTTACAACATGTGGTTTTGAGTCTTCCCTATATCCTAAAACTTCCACTAGATATTTATCAAATAAAATTTGAGGAGACAGAAATCAAGTATAGGGAAAATTTAAACATCGCACATTAGAAGCACGCAAACTATTTTCTAATAATTCTTGCTGAAAATGTAAGGTAATACTATCTTTTATAGGGTTTTGATAGATGCTCACATCACCGGTCAAGTCTCCTCCAAATTCCTAACTAAATCCACAAAAATCATACAAGTTTTCAAACAACCACTAATTAACCAATGGGATAAATATATCTAAATCCAAAAAGAGATATATACACATTCACACAACATTCACAAACATAAAAATCTACTAATAAAATGCGTCTGTGGTATAAGTACACACAAGGTACTAGCAGGGCTGAACGGAGACGAAATTGCCCGGATGTAATACCTGCAAGAATAAAACCAGAAACTGAAAGAACTCGCTTAATAACACCAATAAGGTATTCAAAAAACGTATCTCATGACTGAAGTCTTGCAGCCGACTGGGTTCTCTGCCCTCCAAACGGACGCGTAGTACAAGGGGTCAACTCCAACCTCCAACGCGGGAAATAAACCTCACAGTGATTAGCAACATTACCATTCACACTCAAACGACCACTGCTCTACAAAAGCTTTTCTTTCGCCGGCTTTATCAGGAGCTATGTCGTGTAAAAGTAAACACTGCACAATGGTTTCTCAAACTTTCCCACTAGCCTGAAGTCGGCGTGTGACGCGTCAGATATCTTAAACAACCACCAATCTTGACTTCCCCAAATCATGACATCATCTAAAAGCTACATACCCCAACAATCACAAAGCTATTGGAACTGCACAGTGAACTATCCCCTAAACCGAACACTAACGCTAACAGCACAAAAATAGGCAGCAGCGTAAAAATAAACAGCATCAGAAAAGAGACAGCATCAAAAACTTAAGCAACATCAAAAAAAAAAAAAAATAATAATAAAAAGTCAAAAAAATAAGCCCATTCCAAGCGGTTGATTAAACCGCCAGGATGCAACGTATCTAATACAAAAATCCAACGTTGCTCCTTCTGCAAAAGCAATTTCTTACGATCTCCCCGCCGAAGATTAGAAGGCACATATTCTAAAACAGTACAGCGAAGGTCCTCAAACTGATGACATGCTGTATTCTAAACCGACAGATAGAAATATTTTACTGCATTTCTCCAGTTTTCACCCTCCACATTTGAAGCAGAGTTTACCTTACTCGCAATTGTTGAGATGTCGACGGATTTGCTCTACAGATGAAGAGTTCAAATATCAAGCTAAAAGAATGATGGGTATATTCCTGGAATGTGGTTATCCTTCTGAGGTTTTGCATCGGGCTTATATTAGAGCTAAGTATAATCATCGGGAGTGGCTGCTTCATCTTGCCAGTAAGGTGTCTACCAGGGATCCTTTGCCCACTGTTACTTGTGTTTTATCTTTTTCAAGCTTGTCCTCCCGGATTGCATCAATGATTCAGAAGCATTGGAACCTCATTAATCGTCACCCTAAGCTCTCCACATGTGTTCTGCGGGTGGCATATAGCCGTGGTCGTAATTTTTGAGATCGTTTGTGTCCCGCTGTATTGCGGTGTGACACTGCAATCCCAGCGTCTACACCTGGCCATTTGGCATGTCAACATTGCTCTTACTGTGGCATTATGAGTATGTCTATTTGCGAGAAATATCGGCGGAGGGTAAGAAGCTTGCCTATAACTACAACATGCAGTACAGGTTTTGTAGTGTATGCCATATGGTGTGAGTGCCAGTTACTTTATGTTGGAAAGACTACAAGGGCTTTGAGGACGAGGATGGCTGAGCATAAATACAGTTTGAAGAAGGCACGGCTTGATACTCCATTGGTTCAACATTGTGTGGACCAATGTCATCAGTTTGAGGACCTTCGCTGTACTGTTTTAGAATATGTGCCTTCTAATCTTTGGCGGGGAGATCGTAAGAAATTGCTTTTGCAGAAGGAGCAACGTTGGATTTTTGTATTAGATACGTTGCATCCTGGCGGTTTAAATGACCGCTTGGAATGGGCTTATTTTTTTGACTTTTTATTATTTTTTATTTTTTTTATTTTTTTGATGTTGCTTAAGTTTTTGATGCTGTCTCTTTTCTGATGCTGTTTATTTTTACGCTGCTGCCTATTTTTGTGCTGTTAGCGTTAGTGTTCGGTTTAGGGGATAGTTCACTGTGCAGTTCCAATAGCTTTGTGATTGTTGGGGTATGTAGCTTTTAGATGATGTCATGATTTGGGGAAGTCATGATTGGTGGTTGTTTAAGATATCTGACGCGTCACATGCCGACTTCAGGCTAGCGGGAAATTTTGAGAAGCCATCGTGCAGTGTTTACTTTTACACGACATAGCTCCTGATAAAGCCGATAGACGGCGAAACGAAAGTTTTTGTAGATCAGGGGTCGTTTGATGGTGAATGGTAATGTTGCTAATCACTGTGAGGATTATTTCCCGCATTGGAGGTTGGATTTGACCCCTTGTACTACGCGTCCGTTTGGAGGGCAGAGAACCCAGTCGGCTGCAAGACTTCAGTCATGAGATAAGTTTTTTGAATACCTTATTGGTGTTATTAAGCGAGTTCCTTCAGTTTCTGGTTTTATTCTTGCAGGTATTACATCTGGGCAATCTCGGCTGCGTTCAGCCCTGCTAGTACCTTGTGTGTACTTATACCACAGACGCATTTTATTAGTAGATTGGTTGTTTGTGAATGTTGTGTGAATGTGAATATATCTCTTTTTGGATTTAGATATATTTATCCCATTGGTTAATTAGTGGTTGTTTGAAAACTTGTATGATTTTTGTGGATTTAGTTAGGAATTTGGAGGAGGCTTGACCGGTGATGTGAGCGTCTATCAACACCCTATGGTGAATTTCACTAAATGAGGGGTTGTGCCATCTGAGGTCATTATGCTTGGAATTGATTTTTTTGATATTGGTATTTTTGTATAATAAAATATTTAGAGTGTTATATAGAGAGCGTTTTTTTTCTTTTTGGTTCTTTCATAGGCTCTCAACAGCTGTTGTGTGTGTTGTTCTAGTAAAGACAACACATGGCAGACCTAGGCCGACTCCCAACTGCCAGCCACCACACCAGTCCCCTGAGAGAACCCTGTGTCTGCCCCATGCCACATGAAGTTTGATACTATCCACAACAGCACCATCTCCAATGGGAAACCGACCCATGCAGCCACCACTGTGTCCACAAAGAAACAGCCCTGTATATAATACCTGAGTATAAACCTACCATCCCCATACCATGACACTGTGCAACACAGCATGCACAAGGCCAAAAAGGTCACCTCCAGAATGTAAATCATATGAAAACTGCAAGGTATACCACTCTACCATTTGCCTCACATCACATCAGGTAAACAGTGGATATGGAAGGAGAAAAGAGCCTCAGAATCCAAGGAGATAGGGGCAATGGTAAAAGTTAACTCTGAGCCAGGCCCGATCCTCCTCAGATCAACGGCTCTGAAATACTCCTACCAATCGCCTGTTCAATATAATTCCAGTTTTTTAAAATAGTGATTCCACATCAACATTATCAGTAGCAGCTGCCCCCTGGAAACCCTCAGAGCGTAACACATGAGAGAAAAAACAAAAAAAAGAACACCTATCTTCCTAAGCCACTGCCTTCTACACGCCTCAATCACCACCAAAAATTATTGCTGCTGAAAATCCTGTCAATGATACTCCAGCAGCACGATTTACAGCATTGGAGTGAGGTTATCAGATTTGCAGATGACACAAAACTATTCAAAATTGTTAAAACCCATGAGGATTGTGGAAAATTGCAAGAGGATCTTGATAAATTGGAAGACTGGGCCTCCAAATGGCAGATGAAATTTAATGTGGACAAGTGCAAAGTTATGCACCTAGGAAAGAACAACCCAAACTATGGTTACATGATACAAGTTTCCACATTAGGAACCACCACCCAGGAAAAAGATTTAGGCGTCATCGTGGATAACATGTTGAAACCCTCCGCCCAGTGTGCAGCGGCAGCCAAGAGAGCAAAAAGAATGCTAAGTATCATAAGGAAAGGAATGGAGAAAAATCAAAGGATATTATAATGCCTCTGTATCGTTCCATGGTGTGACTGCACCTTGAATATTGTGTGCAATTCTGGTCGCCATATCTTAAAAAAGATATAGCATTATTAGAAAAGGTACAGAGAAGAGCCACCAAAATGGTAAAGGGGGTGGAATGAAACCCCTATGAAGAGAGGCTAAAAAGCTTAGGGCTCTTTAACCTGGGAAAGAGACAGCTGAGTGGAGATATGATAGAGGTCTATAAATTAATGAATGGAATGGAACTGACAAATGTAGATTGATTGTTTACACCATCAAAATACAGAAAGACTAGGGGACATGCAATGAAGCTACTGGGTAACCTATTTAAGACTAATAAGAGAAAATATTTTTTTCACTCAATGTGTAATCAAACTCTGGAATTTGGTACTGGAGGAAGTAGTAAAAGCTGTTAGTGTAGTCGGGTTTAAAAAAGGTTTTGACAAGTTCCTGGAGGAAAGGTCCATAAACCATTATTAAAGTGGACCTGGGATATCCACTGATTGCCCCAATACAAGCATTGCGGAACCTGTGTCTTTTGGGGAAACTGCTAGGTACTTGTGACCTAGATTGGCCACTGTTGGAAACAGGATACTGGGCTTGATGGAACTTGGGTCTGACCCAGTATGGCATATCTTATGTTCTTATGTTTATTCCTCCCCAGCACGCACTACATGGTGTCCCTCAGCCTTGCCGCCGTAGGATTGCTGTCCTGGCCACTATATTTGGCCTGTGCCCTCAACATACCATGTGCTCACACTTAGGCCCTAACACTGTCCCAGCAACTGCCACAGACCCTGACCTCTATAGTACAAACCAATATCCTCAACCCTAATGCACCAGACACCCGTCTATGTTACAAGAGGCAATGATGACATTGCGAGTTACAAGAAGCAATCTTTATTGGAGCAACACATACAACACCCAGCTTCACATTCCCATCCCTCCCCTCATTAGCCCTGACAACATCATGCCTCCCCAACTTCCCCACACATGTCATCCCCACCCTTCACCAGATCAGACTAGGGCCCTGGGGGACCATGACTGTGGCTCTGCAGGGCCTGGGCTATGGCCTGTAGCCCTGTGAAGATGCTCCATGCAGACCTCAGTACTGCCTGACTCAGGAGCCGCAGCTCCTCCACCAGAGTAGCCATAACCACCACCAGCTCCTGAGGATGTACAATGATGTGCCTGGGGCAAGATCTGTGGGGGGCATAGTTGGGGCCTACTGGTGGAGGAGCCCTGGGTGTCAGCAGATCCTCTACGCCCACCTGATACCACATATGATGGCATGTGATGGCACAGTGGGGGTGTGGAGGTCTGCTCATGTGCAGGACGCTCTGCTGAAACTCAACACACATCCTGCCCTTCCTCCTTGATGACTACAGCTAGTCTGGCTTGGCCCCTTCTCCCTAGCAGGACATATGTGTATCAGCAGACCCACTCCCCTTGCCGGCATCCACCACCACCCCGGTCATGTGCACTTCACACAATCCCTCCCTTGACATGCTCCCCAACTTCTCTGCCTTGTCCTCCTCCTCCTCATCCCCCTCCTCATTCACGTCCTCCTCCATTACTGACTCTTTAACTTCCAGAGAGTCGTCTTCCTCTTCTTTATGCTGGTCCCCATCTGCCCTCTCCGCCTCTTCCTCTGCCTCCTCTTCCTCTACCACTGCCTTTGGGTCCTCTTCAGTGGCCTCCTCCTCCTCCCTTTCAGAGGTGTTGGCTGTTGAGGGGGGGGGGGGTTAGATGTGGTGGTGGTGCTGGAACTGAAACTGGAGCTGGAGCTTGCTGCCTCCAAGGATGCTCATGCAGGTGTTGGGGAGGCTGCCTGACTGCTTCCCTCGGCACCTCCTCCGCTTCCCCGGCTGTGAAGAGAAGGACTGTGGGCCATAAAATGGGTATAATGTTGGGCTTGCAGGAGATGGACAGAGCTGACAGACTGACACACACAATAACAACAGTGCATGCACACTCCATGGGGCAGCAACATGTCCACATGTTAATTAGCAACATATCTGCTGTTATCCACAAGTTGAGGCTGTAAATGTCATCATTTACTGTATTTCCAGGGGGATGTGTACCCTGCCTTGTGGCTGGCTTACCTGTGGATGCTGCCACCTCCTCACTGAGGCTCTGGATGAGCTCTGATCTCTACCTCCTCATGTTCCTTCAGTGTCTCAAGGGTCCAGCACATGCCAAAGTCACTGTGGGAGAGAGATATGTGATCTGATCTGCGCCCTTTGGTACCCACATTGACCCTCTACTGCTACCACTTACACAGATGTTCCCAGAGCCCCTGTCCACCTTGCAGGAGTGGCGTGTGTGCCTAATCACAGTGGGGATTTCAACATATGTGTCATTACATTGTGATGGTACTGCTCCCTGACCAGGCCATCTACAGGTTTTTCACACTGCATCCCAAACCAGGGATAGGTGTTCAGATATTGATCCCTTTCTGGGCATATGTTGCTGTTGTATATGGATCTTTGTAGTGTATGCCACTACATGTGGGGCTTCATGGACACTTCCTGGTTGCTCTCACTATCATCTCCACATCACTTATATCCCTTTTCTGTCCTCTGGCATCAGCACACTCTGGCTGCCAGCTTGACCCTGCATATGCTATCTCACATACCTGTCCTTCACCTCTATACCACATAGGGCTATCTATATTCTGCAGCTGTCCTCTTACTGCCCCTCCAAATGCCCTCAATGCCTCTACTCCATGCTCTGTGCCTCCACTTTCACTACCACATCTCTTCATCACTTTTTCCCACCCCACTCCACCCCCCACTCTGTCCCATCCCTTCTCATCCATGCCTATTTATACCATCCCCCTCACCCTGCTACCCAGCTCCTCCTCCCCTCTCTTCTACTCACTCTAACCCCCTTGCCCTCTCTATCTCGTTCCCACCAATTTTGTACCTCCCTCTTTTAACCCCACTCTTACCATCTGTCATTGACCGTGTGGCACCACTTTTGGAACTTGAGGCTCTGGTATGTGTGTTGTGGTGTTTGTTGGGTTGCATTTATGTGATTGTTGCACAGAGCACCCTTGTAATGCTGTACATCATGTTCTAGCTCTGGAACATGTGGTGAAATGTGGGGAACATGGACTTAGGTAACGCCATACTGTGAATGGCCAGGTGCAGGTGCAGGCAAAGGGGGCATATCCTACAGCTGTACAGGCAATCAACGTTTGCAACATGATTTCATTGCTGTTTACTTTTGTATTCTGTTCATGTTCATTGCCAGTGGCATTATGTGCTCATTGCATCTGGCCAGTTGTACCAGGCCACAGGACAATAGGTGCAATAACAGTGAAGACACCCCCACAACATGCAAAAGCTGTAGCTGCCCCCACGACAAGCATGTCTAACACAAGGAGCAGGGAAATATTAACTTTTTTTATACAAGTGTGATTCCCTTGCTTGTGGTATTCCTTTTGCACTCATTCACGCCCTCCTCCATCCTAGAAGGTCTTGAACCTGTGACCCATGCATTTTCAGGCCACCCTCTAACAAAAGAAGCTCTTTTGCCCTCCTGTGTGATGTCTTCAGCTGCATACTGTTCTAGGATAGGCCCCCAGGCATGCTGGGATGGCAGGGAAGTGCATTTTGAATTGTGTAATCTGGCAGGATAAGTGACTTAATGCATGCTGCTGACCACAGTGACTGCCATCGGGCATCCTCACTGTTCATATGTGCACAGCCACACCTGTGTCAAGTGCAGTTCTGCCCATCCCTCCTCTCTCCTCCCTGGAGCTTCACCTCTCATTAGCTACTCCCCTCTGCAGGCAGAGCTGGATCTCTCTCCAAATGGCTGTGGCCAGATGGGTACAGTGCCCCCTCTCATTTGAGGACCATTCTGGTCAGGACTTCAGCCTCTGTGGGCTAAAGTTGCTGTTCTCCTTGCTACCATGTTGCTGTTATGTATCTGCCCAGCTAGAGGGGGCTCCTGCACTTACAGAATGCATTTGAATATGCGATATAACCGGTTATGGGCTCTATGGTGAGGACTGCTGGTACATCTGGATATCCGCTGGTGGCACATTTTCTATAGTATGTGATTATTGCACCATTACCCGGGTATGATGGGATATTGACCTTGCCCACCTTTCCATCACTGTGCGGTTATGGGCTTCCCTCTGTGTCCTGCGCATCTTATCCATGCATTTTGCACTGACCTCCGCCTTGAGCAGGTATGTCGAATATCGGCACTCAGTTCTGATCCATGTTCCAGGATTCGGCCACCAGCGGAGGATCTCTCATATCAGGCCATTTTCCTTCTGTGCCCATGTGTCCAGTGGCTAACTCGTGATCTGTGCCCTTTTCTGTGTGGGTTTCTTTAGCTAGTCATCAGCTCCTTCTGCACTTTTTCCAGTATCAGGCCCATAACTCATACTGGGTCAGGTCAAAAATCTGTGAAGCACAGTATCCTATTATCAACGGTAGCCAATTCAGGATACAAGTACCCGGTATATCCCAAAAGTATGTCAACACCCAACCACAAACATCTTAGCTAGACATAATCAAAATCCTCATAGCCTAATCCAGACATAACATACAAATGCTTACATACATAAATGAGACAACACCCTACCATATCCACATACAAGAGAGGAAAAAAGTCCTCTGCAACCCTACCATCGGGCGCAGAAGGAGCAGCATGTCAATATCACCACCAAGCTCCCCCTGATCAGGGTTGAGCTGGGGACCTGGAAAGAAGGCTCCTCGCCACTCCGGGGCACAAGCCCAATCAGCGGCAGCAAAAGGACCTTTAAATTTAAAGGTGCCATTGGGCGCACCCGCACCTGAGGGCCTCGCCAGAGGGCCCTTTGGCGTGGCCTTAGGCGGGGAATGGAGGCGGAGCAAAAGCAAAAGAATCCTATCATGGACCATCTCACCAGCCTCTTCGAGGATCCAAATCACAACACCAGACAACCCACTCTGCAGTAAGTTCACCGTTATAATCTATAATCATTTGGTGCACACAAACCTGCCTGAAAAGCCAGGAAAGCCAGGTCAGAACTCATTATTCTTACAAAATCAACCTGGAATACTGTTCACCGTCGCATAATTTCACATTTGTTTCTTGCAACTCCTAATCAGTATTGCCTTTCCTCCCTCATGTACTATCTCACAAACAAGCAATCCTGACTGTTCATTCTCAAACCTCTCTGTGGTCAGCAGCATGCCTCTCTGCCTCCAGCTAGCTCCCGATAAGGTCAGGCCTGCAACCGTGAGGCTTAAACCTTCCCGATTGCTGACCCCAGCCAATTGAAGCTGTTCAGCCACCACCATCTGCCCCAAGGAACCAACAGAAACTGCTCTTGCTGCTGCTGCAAGGATTCTGAAGCACTCGGTTGGCATTATGGTGACGATTCCTACCATCCCTCAGCTCCCCTGATTGGGGGTAGAACTCAGCAGTGGGTACACAGGACTCCCTGGCAGGAGCCCTCTGAACCCTCCTCTAGGCAAGCACCTTCGGGCGTGAAGAACAAGCTGCTGCCCCACTATTCTGTTCCTCTGTGTGGAAAGAAGCCTGGCAGCAGAAACACCAAGCTCTGCCTACCCAAGGGCTTTAGCCCTATCACGGGCTCCACTGAATTGTTTAAGAGCAAGTGCTTTAAAACCTCAAGCTACCTTATTTTATTTATTTACATTCTCTTATATACTGTGCTATTCTACATCAGTGCAGTTTACATTGAACAAACTCAAATTACATTGAACAGGGCATTATAACTTGGAGATAACTATTTTACAGGGAACATGGGCTATGGAGGGTTAAGTGGTTTGCCCAAGACCACAAGGAGCACCTGTCGGACTAGAAACCCCAGTCCTTCCGGCCCAAGGTTGCTTGCCTCTAGTGGGATTTGAACCCCCAACCTTCCAGCCTGAAGTACCTTGCCCCAACCACTAGGCTACTCCTCCACTCCAGTTCTGTCAAGGTAATCCTAAACCACTCGCCCTATATAATTGCCACCCACAGATTCCGTAATTACTCTATCATTACCACTGTTACTCTGTGGTCTGACCATAGATTCCTTGTAATACCCCAGCCTACACCATCTGTTCTACCTCTGCATTGATGCATAACTGTATTGATTTCAGTGCCAGTTGTTTCACTATCGTTTACTGGCACTCTGACTACACCATCACACTGCTGTGTTTGTAATACCCCAGCCTACTCCATCTGCTCTATCTCTGCATTGCCACCTAACTTTATTGATCTTAGTACTAGCTGTATCACTGTAATTTACTAGCACACTGTCTATACCGTCACACTGCTGTTTTTGCCATACCCTCCTGACCTATCCACTAACATTTACAGTACTCCCACTATTTCCCACTATTCCCAGCTGCTCCACATCTAACCTCTGAATATCAATCTTTCAAGGCCACACTTTATCCCACCTATCAACCATCACTCCAACATGGCTACCTCTCAGCCTTGGCGCCTGACTTTTGGCACACACAAATCCTAATTTCAATCCTAATTTTAGCTCTGCTAACTAATGGGCTACAAGTGAAACATAACACAAGAATACAAATAATTCATTCCTACCGACACCTACCCACCTTTAACCAATCACCCCACATCTATGTTCGTCAAACCTCCCCAGAAATGCAGACTAACCAGAATAAACATCTTCCCTACCGTATCTGACCCACTTGAACCAAACCCCCCCCCCCCCACCCCTCAGTTGTGCCTTAATTAACACCCATTTGGCCAAGAATAAGATCTCCCTACTTGTCAGTCTAATAACTGATTACAACCTAGACATCCTTTGCCTCACAGAAACATGGTTCCAGGATACAGACTCTGTACTCATGAACCAGCTTTGCCCTTCTACTCATGCTATCCACAACTGCAATCGTACTTCTAGCAGAAGTGGAGGAGTATGTTTAATTTCCATTATTGAAACTGCCTCTGTCTCGTGGATGAATTCCCTTAAAGCTTCCAATAATGCACTCTCACTGTGTCTAATATACCGAGCATCACAATCAGACACTCAAGACCTTTCCACAATCCTTGAATTAGCATGTTCCACCCAAACGTCCTCTCACCCCATCATACTCCTAGGAGATCTTAACCTCTCCTCAACTAACCAGAAAAAGGCCTCATCCCTCCTAGATGCTATAGACACACTACATTTCTCCCAAATCCTAAAACCCCCAACCCACACCAAAGGTAATACACTTGACCTAATATTCATGCCTCAATCCACCATACAAAACAGCCAACCCTCCCACTCTGTCCTCCCAATACCCTGGTCTGATCATTCACTGATCCTCTTCTCCATCCCTTGCAGACACAACCAAACCCAATCACCTACTCCAACCCAGATGACCCGCAAATTCAAGCAATTCGAAACTAACCTATTCCTCAAGCAGGTTACCCCCAACTTAGACCTTCTCAATAGTAACCACTCAAATTTCACTGCCCAAATTGAAGGTTGGAATGAAATCTTGGCCTCTGCAGCTCAAGCCCCTCCAAGACCTTCATTTAACAACCAACGCAAATGAGCTCCTTGGTTTTCAACATCTCTACACAACCTGAAGAAGGACCTTAGATGGTTGGAACGCAGCTGGAGACATTCAAGAGATCCATCTATTTACAATTCATACTCTTATAAGCTCCAGGCCTACCACACTGAAACCCTAAAACATAAAAGAGATTACAATGAAGACAACATCATGCGCTCAATAACTAAACCCAGGGAATTATTTTCAGTAGCTAAATCTCTCTTAAATGAACCAAACAGGTAGCTGTAGATAAAATAACCCCACAGTCTATAGCTAACCACCTTTGCTCTAAATTCCTCACAACCCAACACTTTGTTCACCTATTTACCAATGTTACCCCTAAAGTAACCTGGGAAAAGTTTGACCTGCCTTCCCTAGACAACATAACTACCACTATAACACATCTCAATGCCTCTACCTCAGCATTAGATCCCTGTCCAGTCTCATGTGTAAAAGGCACCAAGGAAACTCTCACCCCATACATACAAGCTTCCCTCTGCACTGGGATAATGCCAACCCCCTGAAGATGACCTCAATCCGACCCATACTAAAAGGATCCAAGCTTGACCCCACCACCCCCACATCATACAGATCGATATCAAACATCCCCCTAATGGCAAAGATAACAGAAAAGATATCCAAACTCAACTCCAGAACTTCATTGATGACCATGCTCCCCTCAAACCTTTTCAACATGGTTTCAAAAGGAATCATGATATGGAAACCCTATTCACCTCCCTCCTAGATACAGTAATCCCATATATCCAAACACTTACACAGGGATGTCTCCTAATCTTTCTAGATATATCCTCAGCCTTCAATTCACTTCTTCACAACCAACTCTTTGACAGACTCTATGACATCGGCCTTAGGGGTACCACTCTCAACTGCTTCTGCTCATTCTTAGACCACAGAACCCAGCAGGTAAGAATTGGTGAAAAGACCCCCCAGCCATGTATTCAATCTCAAGGCATTCCTCAGGGTTCCAGCCTATCTGCACTTCTTTTCAACATCTTTCCCTAACTTATATGTAAAATTTTCCAAGATTACAAAATCCAATATCAACTCTAGGCAGACGACATCATGTTCTTCACCCCATTTAACATTACAAAGCCCAACTTTACTAATATCTGCAATTGCTTCAAGCCAATCAGACATTGGCTCCAGCAACATAATCTTTTCATCAACCTAACCAAAACAGAAGTCCTCCACCTATTCACTGACCCATCTTACACAGCCCCTACTTCCCTGGTCCTAGACGATTATATGATCTCCGTAAAAAACAAAGTTAAATACGTTGGCGTAATACTCAATCAGAACCTCACCTTCCAAGAACACATATGAAGAACAACTCACTCCATATGATCTAAGATCAGAACCCTGAGAAACCTTTGCCCTCTATTAAACCCAGACTCCTTCTGTACCATTTGCCAAGCCCAAACTACCCCTACTCTCGACTACTGCAACCTCATATACCATGGCCTCTCAAAGCAAAGTATCCACCCACTTCAATTAGCCCAGAACACAATAGCATGTCTAATCTCCAAGACCTCCAGAAGAACCCAAATTACCCCCATACTGCAATACTTCCACTGGTTCCCTATCCTATCTAGAATAAAATTTAAAACATTCACACTAATCCACAAAGTTATTCATTTTGAATCTGCTCCTCCTTTCCAAGCCTACTAGCTCCAGATCTCACAGGTCTAACTCTGAAAACTTGCTACACATCCTAGCCCAAAAATTAAAAAGCACACAAGCTACCTGCAATCATACTTTCCCCCTCTATGCCTCTACAGAATGGAACACCCTCCCATCTGACCTTCAAAGTTGCCCTGATCATGTAGAGTTACGCAAAAAGCTTAAAACACTCCTTTTCCAAGAATACTTTAGCACCCCCCCCCCCAAAAGCTCTATCCAATCAAGTGCCTCCTAGATTTAGCTAACATCCTATTCTACATTCAATATCCCCCTTTCCCCTTGCTTCCCCCCCCCATTCTCTCCCCCTCCCCCTCATCCCCATCTAATGTACTGTACATAGTTGCCTCATCTGGCATTATAACTGACTGTTATTTTTTGTTTGACCTTAGATAAGTTCTCCCTAAGTTTTTGTTCTATGTAAAACAGCGGTATCTACACTGTTATTGTTGGGTTCCATGTAAACTGTCTCGAATTGTAGAAAGATGGTATATAAAAATCTTTAAATAAAATAAATAAATAAACTATGTATCCCCACAGATAAGCAGTGGATTGCCCCAGCTCTACCTTTATAATCTCGGAAGAAAGGCCTGGTGATCTACTTCCGGTGACACTGCCAAGAAAACCCAGGAGCTTCTGGGTCGCCAGGAGTCAGGACTGACTCGAAGGCACACATTGCATTTTTTACCTTTTTAATGCTGGTTCTTCTTTACCCCTCACTGCCACCTGGGGGTCTTCCTGCCACTTTGTCCTTCTCCTGCTGCCTCAGGTTCTTACAGCCAATATTGGTACTACTTTGCCATTCTCCTGGTACATTAGGGTCTTCATTTCACTGTCCATGCTGCTTTGCCATCCTAACATTGCTTGAAGTGCCCTTTGCCCCTCTTTTGGTTCCATGGAGTCTTATTGCTGCTCTTGATGTCTTCTTTGTAACAGATTCCTTCCCAAGTTCTAAGTAAGTTTCATTGGGAATGAATGAAAAATCCCATTGCCTCAGTGATTTTAATTGAATTGAAGTCAACACATATAACAAGTGATTTGGTAGCTGAAATCAAACGGAATGCACTATGATCCAAAATTTGCCAGACCAAAAGTATTTCCTGTGTACATCTCTAGTAACATGGCCAATTGATAATAGTTACTAACATGCATTAAGGAAATAACGCACATTTGTCTCTTTATGTGCATTGAATGAGAAAGTCATGCGTTATTTTCCTATAATGCACACTAGTTTCCCGATATGTGCATTACATACCAATGAGATGCAAACCATGTAAATTCATGCAAAGCATTTTGGGTCTGATATTAGAAAGGCAGTTACACGATTTACAGCTCAGTAAACTTACACAGTTAGTGCCATTGAATATCTCCTTCTAACCCCACTATACGCTTCGATGTTATGTGGTTAGCATCGGGGCATGTTGGGAGTGGAGACGGAGACTATCACTAATTGAGTAGTGGCAATATTGATGCTGTCCAGTGAGCTACTACAGCTTCCGGCATGTGCAGCAATCCCAGGATATTCAGTGCTAGGGTGCATATGATCCTGGCATTGAATATCCAGGGTTAAGGGTCGGCGAGCACGACTATGCGCCATAGCGGCAAATAGCCTGCCCAAGTGAATATTATGCAGCTTGAATAACCTGGCTTGTGCTGAACTTTTCAAGCTGTGTTATTCATGGAAATATGATGCTAGCTTTGAGCTGTCATTATTTTAGATCTCAGGAGCATCAGACTACTAACGCAAGCTCATGGGCACCATCTAAAATGAGACAGTGATTTAAAAGTGTTATGTGGACCATCTCTCACCTCCCAGCCAAGACTACACATTCCCTCAAGACACTCTTTGTTCCCTAGTGAATACCTTGATCCCTTAGAAGACCCCTGAACCATCTCCCCCTCTGGAAGAAGACCCTGTAGTCCCCAAACTCCTCTTAAAGAAGAATCCTCACCCTCTCAATGCCCCCACCGAACCTACTTTTGCAATCCCTAGTGTCTAATGGTATAGGACAGGACTGATCCCTGGTAGCTACTGTCCTGGCTGGTTCTTGGTTCAAAAAGCTCTGGTGACCCCTAGAGGAAGTCTCATGGTACTACCACTAGGTGGTCAAGCTGCCAACCAGGGCAAAAAATATGCTTTGCTAGATCACACTATTTTAATATATTTTCTTTAATTTAAAAATATTTGTAGCCCCTATATCACAACTTTCTAAGCAGGGGACAAATTGAAACATCAAACGATAAGCAATTTAAACAAGCAGACAAATGATCAGCAATATGTATCAAATTATAAAAATTATGCTTCTGTGCCTACAATATTACTTGTCTAGATAGCACATGTCTAATTAGGAGTCTGGCTCTTGAAAATGTGATTGGGTTATTAGAAGCTGAAATGTTGTTCTTGTAGGTGTGTGACAGAAAGTTTTCTTTTGATTGATTACATCACAGAATGCTTAACATGAGGACATTAGTGAATTACAATTGGCACTTAACAATTTAATCAAAGCAAAAAGGGCAGTTAATTGTCTAGCAAATTCCAAAACAAACTGACCTTTACTTTTGTTTTAATATTTGTTGGTTTTTTTATGTCAAAGCTATTATCCTCAGCTTTAATTAAAGCCCTGCTACAATGCATAGCATACACTAAGAACTAGAAGTTGAAAGTATTCCATCACATATCTAACACTTAAGAATCTTATCTTCTGATTCTGAATTTTATAAGGGATCTCTATGTGAAAAGTCCAAAAGACACCTATTTATCAATACAGCATAGGTGTCTTTAGGGCATGTTTACTAAAGTGCAGTAGGGAACGCAGAGTTAATGCGCAAAATTCATGTGCTAGTCCTGCGCCAGAGCCCAGCGACCATGGTAAACACAAAGGGTATGGCAAACGTATAGCCCAGTGCATGCATACAGGGTGCGTGCATGACCCAGCATATATGCACAGTGCACATGGTCTCTGTGCATGTCAGAAAGTAGAATGCTACAAGCGCAATATTAGGACATCTGTGGGCCTTGGCTTAAACTGGACAGTAAGAACTGTGCCCATATAGGAAGATAGCAACTAGCCAGTCCAGAACAGACTGATGACCATGAGTGGGCTGAATAGCCAGCAAGCATAGGAACTAGGGGTATGCAAATCAGATAGCAAACACATGCAGTGACTATGTGCTGCATCTCAAACCATAGGTGACTGGGTGTGAAAAAGGCAGCAGGAGATGCAGAAGACTATGTATGGGATCAGGCAGGATGTCCACAGTGTCCATTATGGGAGATATGTACCATTTGGTCACTGATCAGTAGACAGTGTTGAGATGGTGTCTATTGTGTGCAGATGTGCATGAGATGGACATACCTGTATGTACATACTGTGCATGGAGCTAAGCAATCCCCAGATTGTACTCTGTGACTGCAACTTAGGACAAGAGCAAATTGCATGCACCTACATCACAGACTCGTTCCTGTCTCACCAACTAAGTGACCGAATTGGACATTCAGCCCTCCATATGAGTCTAGCTCCCAATATGCTGCAGCTGTACCAAGGGGGTGACAGTGTTGCCATGGATACAGCTGTTATGGCAGTTGCCATTAATCAGGCCTCTGAACTGTGCAGACAGGCGTGTCCCGAAGCCTGGAGGCTCAGTCAGAAGTGAGGGTTGCTGCATACACACTTGTGATGGAGCTCTCCCTGGTGCAACCGTGTCCTCCCAGCTCACTCCAGTCAAGCCAGCAGGCGATATGGGAGCTGTACAACAGTATCATGTTTGGAGGTAAGTGGTGTCTCATATAGTATATGGAGTTGCAGAATAGCTGACTGTGCAGGATGTTGAATGCTGTCATGAGGTGGAGCGGTCAGAGCCCAGGATGACAGGGGATTCGGAACAAAACGGAGCTAACTTTGACAGCTCAGAGATACACAGGGCCAAAGGTTGCCATAGGAACCAGTAGCAGGATTAACTACCCGGTCAGGCCTAGTTTCCACCCGGGCGCAAGCTGGAACCTCAGGGGTGGGAAAGACATCATCTGGGGGCATGGAAGAGCCTGAGGAGGTGGTAGGATCCCAGGACGATGAAGCGAATGAGGAAGCATTAGATATTCTCCCCACACACGATGATTTAGTCCATGAGCCAGTAAAGGGGGGCAGAAAATCCAAGGCCAAGAGACGTCAAGAGAGGCAATATAGGACCCGAGGGAGGGCCGAGTTGGAGGCTGCAGCAGGTTTGCCCTGGGTACCCGCTGAACTGGTGAATAAGTTTCTGTCGTTCCCCGCGGAACAGCGGGCCGACTCAGCGCTTAAAAGAGCCTTCGAATGGGCCCAAGAAACCCGGCCTACACTGCCCAGGTTTTTCCTGGAAAATGAGATTTTATACAGGGAAAGTATGGACCCTTACACTGAGGCAATTAGAAAACAATTGGTAGTGCCAACGACGTTTAAGGCCACGGTAGTACGTTTGGCACACGACCACCCCATAGGAAGCCATAAGGGAATCCAGGGCACCCTGGACCAAATATTAGGTCGCTTTTATTGGCCGGGGGTTTTCAAGGAAACCAGGCAGTACTGCAAGTCTTGTCCCTCATGTCAGAGAGTGACAGCGCTAAGACCTAGGGCTGTACCATTGGTATCTACACCCACCATAGCGGTACCTATGAGTCGCATAGGAATGGACATGGTAGGCTCTATGGCCCGAACACCGAGAGGTTTCCAGTACCTGCTGGTGATAGTAGACCACGCTACACGATTCCCATGGGCTATTCCCTTAAGGAACACCTTGGCAAGGAACATAGCCCGAGAGCTTGTGAAGCTATTCTGTGAGGTGGGGTTTCCTAGGGAGGTGCTTACCGATCAAGGTAGCAATTTTCTATCCAAGCATTTGGCTACCGTATGGGAGGCCTTCGGTATAAAGCACATACGAACTGCAGCGTACCATCCCCAAACAAATGGTCTGGTAGAACGCATGAATCAAACCATCAAGCAAATGCTTAGGAGGGGTTTAAAAAAAGGAGAGATATCAGACTGGGATACTCTACTCCCATTTGTATTGTTACGCCTGTAGAGAACGCGTACAAACCTCATTGAAAGCATCCCCATACGAACTCATGTTCGGTAGATCCCCTAGAGGGATATTAGATATTCTACACGAGCAGTGGGCAGAACCAGACACATCAGAGGTTGAAGTACCTCAGTTCTTAAAAGGTCTGAGGGAACGCTTGGAAAGGATGGCAAAGTCCTCGATGGAAAATCTGCAGGCCAGTAAGGGGAAACAAAAACGGTATTACGACAGGGGCACGAAACCTAGGAAATTGGAGATAGGTGATAAAGTGCTTGTCCAGGTGGCAGATCCAGGACCAAAATTTGAGGCTCACTGGAAAGGGCCATGCACTGTAGTAAAGAGGGTGGGCCCTGTCTCATATAGAATAGAGAATGAAAAGGGACGCCAACAGGTGTATCACCTAAACCTCCTTAAGCCATGGAAGGATAGGTCGGCCACTGCCAGTATGGCTTACGTAGAGCAGCGATACAGATCCCAAGATAAGATTATGTGCTGTCCGATTGAAAGTTCGGCAGCCCGTAATGTTTTAAGGGGGGGATCTGTCATGAGGTGCAGCAGTCAGAGCCCAGGAAGACAGGGGATTCTGAACAAAACAGAGCTAACTTTGACAGCTCAGAGATACACAGGGCCAAAGGTTGCCATAGGAACTATACACAAGCTATTTCACGTGGTGTAGGGGAACGCCCAGACCCAAAGCTAGCTCGTGGCTCATCAGGGAATGAGGGGCAGCTGACAAGGGGCGGAGCCAAAACGAACACCACAAACTACACACTTAAAAATCACTTACCTGAGGGTAGTGGGGAGAGACGTGCTGGCAGGGAGAGAAGTCCCGATAGCAGGAGAACTCCAAGCAAGGAGAGAAGCTTGAGAGGCAGGAGAGAAGGATCTCCATGCTGGTTAAAACCTATTGCTGACCAAAGGAGACTACCAGGGAGGTGCAGAGCTGAGAAACACAGAAAGGGCTGCTTAGAAGAGCAGTGCACAGCTGACCATTGCATCCAAGAACCTTGCTACAGAGGAAGCAGAGGTAGTAGCTCTGAGGCCAGGCTAAGGCAAGACCAGTCACCCAGCACAAGGTACCAAGCAGGAGAAAATTATTATCCTGAAGATAATTTGGTGCCAAGGAGAAAGCTCAAACAGACATGGAGTGAAAAGCCTTCCCACGAGCAGAGCTGTGCTCGAGGGAGGAACGTTGAAGGGAAACTGCTGTAAGGTAACCTTATTCTTCCTAATAGGAGAAGCATAGAGTGTAGCAAACAGCCTTGCACTTACCAAGAATTATGTGCCGCCTCTGAGAGAGACTGTAGTGATTACGGTAATTACCCATTCACCTCTAGGCTGGTGGGGGAAGGGAACTCCCAGAGCTATAGAGAGGAACTCAGCAGTCAGAACAGAAGTTTCTCTCACCGGGAAACTTGCCCCGGTATAGAAGATATGCAATGTGATCCGTATGAGGAATATAATAGTGATATTTACATGGACTGTACATACACTTTATCTGATAGCATAGTTTCTCTATGCTGAAGAGCTGTAGGAGCTAATTCATAAAGAAAACAGACAGGAAGAGTTTTGTGAAGGAAAACTGTTTTCTTTTTCCATTTTGCCTCCATTGTGAAAGCTGAAGATAAGCATATCCTTTGTTCAAATGTTTCTTTAATTTTGATACCAGACGTATGGTCATTTGTGTTGCCTTATTTCATTGTGTGAAAATCCAATCCTGGGAAGGGAATAAATCCTGTTTAAAACCTTATCACTCCGACTGCAACTACTTTCTTTTTGCTAAAGTTGTGGAACTACAAATCCCAGAAGGCATTGCCAAGCCTCTCTACCATACTCCACAGCTATTAAAGAACTTACCCTGCTAATCCACCCATGCCTATGGCCTCTGGGAGGTGAGCGGGTGACAATGCACATCCATAAAACGTGGGTATCACATGCACACACAGTGCATTGCTGTAGCTCACAGTCCTCTGGACATACACACACACATACACATGACCCCACTGTCCAAAAGTGGTGTAAGTTGGAATTCTTACTTAGCCCTTAGGTCTCCTTTAATGCTTGGAGATTGAAAACAACCAATATTTGTGTGAATGTGATATTAGCATGCAAGGGTGTACAGCCAGTGTTGTAGCAGCACATGTGCTATAGAGGGAACAGGAAGTGATGGTGATCCAATTCTTCTTCTTATCCTTTGAAGTTGTTAACCCTCGCTCAATATGTGGGTGTTATTAGCATGCTGTGCCATCCAACTGGTGTTGGTGCAGCTTCTCAGTATCCCAGTGATTGGAGAGTGTGAAGACTATGCAGAGCTTTCTGAAAAGAGCTGCTGGACTAGATGAGGAGGGTTGCACCTGCAGATACAGATATGGAAATGTACAATAAAGTTAACACACATGGACATATTGGGCTTGATTTTCATCTAGGCGGTTCTGTGCGCCGCATCGGTACATAGTCCGCCCACCATCCATCTAACCTGGATTTTCAATGACAGGGTCATATGCGGCCCCAGCATTGAAAATCCGGGTTTCGCCGCACAACCCAGAAGCCGCAGGAGCTAGCCGGGTAGCACCAATTTTCAATGCTACCCACTTAGACCCTGTTCCTTAAACATAGGTGAGGAAAAACCTCACCTATTTTTAAGGCACAGAGGGCTAAGGGAGTAGCATCAAAAATCAGTGCTACCCCTTTATCCCTTTCCTCCACCCCCGCTCCGCCCCTAACACACCCCAATGCTAACCGCATAGCATCTGGGCACATAAGGGACTTATCCTGGTTTTTCAAAAGGCATTACCCATGTAGGTGCCTTTCGAAAATCCCAGATAAGGCATTTATATGGGTATCTAGGGCAGTTACCCATGTAAATGTCTTCAAAAATCAGGCCCATCATTCTTGATCTACAGGCTGGTTTTGAACCCTTTACAGCCATGTTGGAGTATGGTGCATCACTCCATGTGTATATATGTGATCATTGGCAAGATGCATGAGGGCATAAGATGGGGCATGCCTATGTCTCTGTAGCTCTCTACAGGCTCTGCGCCATACTTGTCTGACAAGGTATGTGGAAGAGAGACATCTTCTTAGTTCTGTGTGTAGAACTGCACCGATATGTTGCTGGGTCAACTGTCATTCAAGTCTTACATATGGGATCTGTCCTGCCAGAGGGGCTGGGCATGAGTCATGAACACACACATGCAAGACCCTGGGTGACCTAGCAGAGTGAGCAAAGTAACCATATCATGGTGTATGCTTGTGAGCCAGTCCTGGAATAATCTCATTGTTGGATTCCCATGTCACTCAAATGGTGCATAAGTGAATGTCTACTTCTGAAAGGGTCACTGGTTCACAAACGGGATCTGCTCATCATATGGCAACTGAGAGAGCAGTGTAGGTATTTTTCCTCTGACATGGGGTGTTATCATATTGCTTAATCTTCCTGCCTCAGTAGCATATTTTTCACCCTACATGAACATATCCATTCAATATGTGCATTTGGAAGGCATCCTGATCCAACCCTCCTCTGTCGAAGTGCTGTGACACTGCTGATTACTGCAGTATGTAGGAATCATGGGTGGAAACAGCCATCTTGGCCACGACTTTGGGACTGATGATTTAACCAGGACACACAACATGCATATTCCTGGAAGTGGTGTCTGCCAACTGCTATCGTCTTCATGCATAGGGCATAAAGACGATAGCAGTTGGCAGACACCACTTCCAGGTCTCTGGGTGTTATAGGTGCCACACATGGTGCCATCAGGAAATGCATGGTCAGTCCTAACACAGCTTCTCATGGCTCACAGTACCCAGGATGACCCATCCACTAGGCAAACTAGGCAGGTGCCTGGGTCCACAGACCCTGGTGGGTGACATACCAGCTGATCCCTCCTTCCTTGCAAGCATGGCACGACCACTGCTTCAGTGCTGCGGGCAGCCTTAATAACATTGAATAACCTTTTAATAATATTGAATAATTTTGTGTTATCTGCAAATTTGATCAACTCACTCATTATTCCCATTTCCAGGTCATTTATAAGTATGTTAAAAAGCAGTGGGCTCAGCACAGATCCATGGGGTACACCACCTTTCTCCATTCAGAAAATTGGCCATTTAGTTCTACTCTCTGCTTTCTATCTTTTAAACAGTTCCTGATCCACTATAGTTCACTGCCTCCTGACCCATAACTTTTTAATTTCGCCAAGAGTCTCTCATGAGGGACCTTGTCAAAGGCTTTCTGAAAATCCATATACACTATATTGACCGGCTTACCTTTGTCTACCTGTTTATTTGCACCTTCAAAAAAATATAATAGATTAGTAAGGCAAGACTTTCCTTGGTTAAATGTTGGCTTTCTCCCATTGAACAATGACTATCTACATGTTTAATCATGTTTTCTTTATAATGGTTAATGCCCCTTCTCACCTTAGCCTGTGGTAATGGGATACCAGCCATTAAGCCAGTGTTATTGGTGCTTTCCAATAGCAGGCACGGATAACACCTGCTAACGGCACCTTTGCACCCTTACCATCGCTTAGTAGACATACTCCTTAATCTACTGGTAGATGGTGACAAGATTGTGACCAGGTTTCTTGCTACTGCCAGTTGTGTTATATTTTTGTAGATAACAGGCCTCAGGTTGGGCCCATTATTTCTTAAGGGAGCCAGTACTGAGATAAAATAATCCACCTTGATGCCCTCTGGCACCAGATGATCAATCTCCCACCCATCTCTGAGCTTCTCCCCAACATCATCAATAACAATTCCTCAAAAATCAACAGTAACAATCCCTCCCCCCTAGCCTTTGATCCCCCCTGATATCATCACACACTCCCCCCTTCCAGATTCCAAATGGGGGGATCACCTCTGCCCTTATTGCCACCAGGGAGATTCCTGGTAAGAGCCGGGGAGTTTGGGGGGAATGTGTGATTATGTAGGGAAGGATTGGGCAGGGGAGGATTATCGATGATGTTAGGGATTTGGGGGCTGGAGTGTTTGCTTTTGTGCCATTGGAAGGGTGAGAAGTAGTTTTGTTTCATACTTACCTCCTAATTTAAATCCCAAGTCTAAGCAGGCATTTGCACATAACTTTGGGCAGGTGCAAAAGCTGATGGGGGCCTATTTTCAAATGGATGTGCATCCTCATTGTAAAAAGGGAGGCTTGTGTTTATTTTTTGGCTGTACCCAATTCATATCCAAACTGTGCCTCTAGCATACCCACTTTAAATCTCTGCAAACCCAACATATATACATGTAAATAGTGGCTTTCTAAAATCGCTGTTGGCACTTATATATGATGTAAATGTGAAAATGTTACCATTTACACATATTGGTGCTTCTAAGATGACTTCCATAGGTCATAAGAACATATGAACATAAGAACATAAAGTATGCAATATTGGGTCTGACCAAGGTCCATCAGTACCTGTTTCCTGTTTCCAACAGTGGCCAATCTAGGTCACAAGCACCTAGCAATTTCCCTAGAATACACAGGTTCCACAATGCTTGTATTGGGTCAAGCAGTGGCTTTTCTGGTTCCCCTTTAATAATGGTTTATGGACCTTTCCTCCAGGAACTTGTCCAAACTTTTTTTTTTTTAATTTCTATTTATGCAATTTTACAACAAATCCAAGAATACACTTGTACAGAAATAGAGCACAAACAAGAAAAATAACAAACTAAGCAAAAAATCCCACAAGAAAATGTAAGAATAAGTATAGTGCTCTCCCTAGCGCACTACCAAAGAGGAGGAGATTCCAAATAAACCAACCCAAAATGCAAGAATCCCAAACCGAGTTAACATCCAGCATATACCCAATGTTCATACACCAGGAGAATCAATTGAGGCTTCTAAGCGTCAAGCATTCACAAAGGCCAGCAGTTGGGAGGGCTCATAAAAAAAATAAATTGACTGATATTTGAGCAAACATTTACAAGGGTGTTTAAGAAAAAATAGATCCCCCAGCTGCTGGACTCCCAGTCAGAGAAGGAGAAACTCTCCTACGCTTCTGGGTGTCCTTAGATAAATCCGGATAAATCCTCACAAGCAGGCCATGAAACATCACATTTTGTTTTCTTCAACAACTTCAACAACCACTCCTTATCTGAGAGCAAGGCAAATGTCACCACCATAGTAGAAGAGGAGACAGTGGCTCCCTGTGAGGATTCCAACATATTAGTAACATTTAGAAAGTCCACTTCTTATCTTCCAATCACTTCAGAAGAGGATCATTTCTTCCCAGATGGTAGATAAAATATCTTAACCAGCGGAGGATGAGATTCAACAGGGACATTCAAAACTTCAATAAGATAATTCTTAAACATCTCCTTCGCTGACAACACAGGACTCCTCGGAAATTAATTAATCTCAAATTCGCAGACCTTGCAGCATTCTTCAAATGTTCCAGTTTATTAAAAACTGTAACCAAGCTCTTAATAGTAACTTGTACATGGTTTTCCAATGTTTCAACCTTAACTTGGAAGTCAGCATTAAGCGCTTGAACATTCGCAACCTGAGTTTTAAGCTCTTCTACCACCTTAGCGTTGTCTGCCACTCTCCCAGCCAAAGAGGACACTTGAGGTAAAATAGCCTTACCCAGTGATACAATTGTGGCCCAGATTGTCTCCAAAGTTATTATAGCAGGACGCAGTAATTCAAAAACTGACCATTCCAATGCAGGAGGACTCTCCCTCTCCATAGCACATGGTGCAGCACCAACCTCCACTTGTACTACCGGATTCACGGCAGCTTGATCCCCTGAGATCTCCACCAACAAGCTTTCATGCTCTAAAGGAACTAGCAGCCCCCCACCAATACATTGAATGCTTTGAACAGACCCCCTCAAGGCTTCAGACTCTCCTGCAGACCAGGAAGCACTCCATTGTAGTCTGATCCCAGAAAGCCCCTGAACTCGGACAAGCTTGGGTGTTGGTAGTGAACCAGAAGAGACAGTTGACACGCCCGAAAGCGCTGCTGAGTTCTCCAAGCCAGGCTTCCCTCTCCCGCAGATGCTGGCAGTTGTAAAGGGTGGAAATAAGAGTCCAAAGGACAAGCAAGAGCCAAAGGTAAAGGGGTGGAAGCAAGAGCAGGCTTCGAGGGCTTGTGGCCTGCTCTAATCTTCCGCTTTCTCCCCATTGCAAGAAAAACGCCTGAAGCAGCAACTCAGTCCAGTGCCATCTTAACTCCTCCCAAACCTTTTTTAAAACCAGCTACACTAACAGCTTTTACTACATCCTCCAGTAACAAATTCCAGAGTTTGATTGCGTGTTGAGTGAAAAAATATATATTTTCTCTTATTAGTCTTAAATTGGTTATACTGTAACTTTATTGCATGTCCCCTAGTCTTTCTACATATTGATGGCGTAAACAATCAATCTATATTTATCCATTCCACTCCATTCATTACTTTATAGGCCTCTATCATATCTCCCCTCAGCCGTCTCTTTTCCAGATTGAAGAGCCCTAAGCTTTTTAGCCTCTCTTCATAGGGGTATCCTTCCATCCCCTTTACCATTTTGGTAGCTCTTCTCTGTAGCGTTTCTAATTACGCTATATCCTTTTTAAGATACGGCAACCAGAATTGCACACAATATTCAAGGTGTGGTCACACCATGGAATGATACAGAGGCATTATAATACCTACACGACAGAAGGTGATGGCAAATGGAGCTCACTCGGATGAAAGGAGGGTGATTAGCGGGGTGCCCCAGGGTTCAGTCCTTGACCTGGGACTGTTCAATGTTGTGAGTGATATTGCTGAAAGACTGAATGGAAAAGTCTGTCTTTTTGCAGATGACACAAAAATTTGCAACAGAGTGGACTCCCCTGAGGGAGTGGTTAACATGAGGAAAGATTTACAAAAGCTGGAAGAATGGTCTAATGCAGGGGTCTCAAACTCAAATTGCTTTGAGGGCCAAATGAGGACTTGTAAAGTAACCTGGGGGCCGCATAAGACGCGGGGCCTCATTTGCATAAGGGACCTCATTTGCATAAATATTTGCATGTTACCATACACTAACTTTTAGTAAACATGCCTCTTTAATGAGTATGGATAAAGAAAGACTAAAAGATTTAGAAACAAGAAGACAATAATTAAACTGGGAACCCCAAAAGCCAAACTTGGAATGTACAACAACACTGTAGAAATAAAACTATAAATTAATTTCCTCTTGTACTAAACAAAGCGCAAACATTAATGATGCACATTTCCCAGAGCTGACATATTCCAGTTAATAAATTCAAAATAAAGAGATATTTTTCTACCTTTTGTGCATTTTTTTCAGTTGCAATTGTTCCAGCCACTTTCTTCTGGTTTCTTCATGTCTTCTGCTAACTCTCCATCGTCTGCTTCCATTTGCCCTTTCTTCTCTCCTAGTTTTTTTTCCATTCTCTCTCTACATCTGCTTTAACATACTAATCTTTCTCCTTTTTCTCTTTCCTCATTCCTATTTCATCCACTCAAATTTTACCCCTCCATCCTCAATCCCCACTTACTCTCACAATACCTGGCCAATTGTAGATTTGTCTTCTCTCCCAGACAAAATATTTTTCCCCTCTCCATTTCACTTTCCCAGCTCCATCCCATTCTAATCCTCCCCCAACATCAGCTCCCTTCTAGTTCCAGCCCCACCCAGCATCCGCTCCCTTCTAGTCCCTGCATCAGTCCATTTCCAGTCCTATCCTAGCCTCACCATCAGCCCATTTCCAATCCTAGCCCCCCATCAGCCCATTTCCAATCCTAGCTCCCTCCCCTCACAGCCCATTTCCATTCCAAGCCCCCCTCCCCATCAGCCATTTGCAGTTCAAGCCCCCTTCCACTCAGCCCATTTCCAGTCCTAGCAACCCCCCCAGCACATTACCAGTCCTAGACCCCCCATAGCCCATTACCAGTCATAACCCCCCTGCCAATAGCCCACTTCCAGCCCTAACCCCCATTACCCCATTTCAGTCAGCCCCTCCATTGCGCATTACCAGTCCTATCTCCCCCTTCAGCCCACCTCCAGTCCTTCCTAACCCCCACCTGCCCATTTCCAGTCCTAGCCCCCACCATAGCCCATTTCCAGTCATAACCCCCCCCTGCCAATAGCCCATTTCCAGTCCTACACCCCCCCTGGCAATAGCCGATTTCCAGTCCTACACCCCCCTGACAAGAGCACATCTCCAGTCCTACCCCCCCCCTGCCAAGAGCCCATTTCCAGTCATACCCCCCCTGCCAATAGCCCATTTCCAGTCATACCCCCCCCCAGGTAAATAAAAAAACAACCTGGCTTCTGCTGCTGGCTTCTGCTGCAGCAGAAAATCAGCTGTCCCGCGGCCCCTTTCCCTCTGCGCGAGAGCCCTGAGTGTGCTTCCTCTGCGGCATGCTTTTTAAGCCGCGAAGAGAGTATTTCCCTCTCGCGCGGCTTAAGCCTATTCACTTTTCAAGCCTCGCGAGAGGGAAATACTCCCTTCGCGGCTTGAAAAGCACGCCGCAGAGGAAGCACATTCAGGGCTCTCGCGCAGAGGGGAACGGGCCGCAGGACAGAGCAGCAGAAGCCAGTTTTTTTTTTTTTTAAATTGACCGTCGATTCGGCAACGGCAGCAGCAGAAGCCGTCGCGGGCCGCACAACCTTCTCCCGCGGGCCGCATGCGGCCCGCGGGCCGCGTGTTTGAGACCCCTGGTCTAATGCTTGGCAATTAAGATTTAATGCAAAGAAGTGCAGTGTCATGCACTTGGGAAGCATAAATACTAGGAAAATGTATGTGATAAGGGGCGAGAAGTTGGTGTGCACGGATCAGGAGAAGGATCTTGGTGTGATTATTTCTGAGGATCTCAAGGTGGCAAAACAGTGTGACAAGGCGGTGGCAAAAGCCAAGAGGATGTTGGGCTGCATACAAAGAGGAATTACCAGCAGAAAGGAAGAGGTACTAATGCCACTGTATAAGTCACTGGTGAGGCCTCACTTGGAATACTGTGCTCAGTTTTGGAGACCATATCTTGCAAAGAATGTAAAAAGACTGGAAACCGTTCAGAGGATGGCGACCAAAATGATTTGGAGCCTGCATCAGAAGCCTTATGAAAAGAGACTTGAAGACCTAAATATGTACACTCTGGAAGAGAGGAGGGATAGAGGAGATATGATTCAGACCTTTAAATACTTAAAGAGAAATAATGAACAAACAAACCTCTTCCAAAGACGGGGAAGCGGTAAAACTAAAAGGCATAACGTGAAGCTGCAAGGGGATAAATTGAAAGGCAATGTCAGGAAATACTTTTTCACAGAAAGAGTGGTGGATGCTTGGAATGCCCTCCCGATGGAAGTGGTGAGAACAAATACAATGACAGAATTCAAAATGCCATGGGACAGACACAGTGGATCCCTTTACAGCAACAGGATACAATCAAAATAAACTTAACCATCTAATTTCCCAACAAATAGGAGTGTCCTACATGGAGCGGTGAGTTCACCCCTAAACAAAGATATGGGGATGGGTGGCCTGCACAGAGCAACAGGTGCACCTACTCTTGCCATCTTACTGGGCAGACTAGATGGACCATACTGGTCTTTATCTGCCGTCATTTACTATGTTACTATGTTTAATTCTTCAATCCTTTCCTTATGATTCCTAGCATTCTATTTCTTGGCTGCTGCTGCACACTGGGAATTTTGTTCTTAATAATGGTTTCTACCATTTTTCCTGATACTGACGTCAGGCTCAAGCCTGTAGTTTCCCAGGTCACACCTGGAACCTTTTTTAAAAATTGCCGTTACATTGGCCATCATCCAGTCTTCGGTTATTACTGATGATTTTAATGATAGTTCACAGATAATAGTAGGTCTGCAATCTCATATTTCAGTTCTTTCAAAACCTTCAGATGTATACCATCTGGTCTAAGTGATTTGCTACTCTTCAGTTTATCAAATAGTTGTAATACATCTTCCCGGTTTATCAATATTTCTTTCAATTCTTCTGCTGCATCACCTTTAAAAAGCATTTCAGTCATGGGTAACTTTCCTACATCTTCTTCAGTAAAGACCAAAGCAAAGCATTCAGTCTCTCCACTATGGCCTTGTCCCCTCTTAGTTCCCCTTTTGCTCCTCTATCATTTAGTGGTCCAACTGATTCTTTCACAGTTTTTTTTTTTTGTTATGAATGTACTTGAAAAGGTTTTTATGTGCTTTTGCTTCTACGGTAAGCTTTCTTTCAAATTCTCTGCCTGCCTTATCAATGCCTTGCATCTAACTTGCCAGTGTTTATGTTGTTTCCAGTTTTCATCATTTTGTCCCTTTTTCTATTTCCTAAAATATGTCTTTTTTGGCTACAGCAGCCTCTCTGACCTCACCTTTAAACCATGCTGGCTGTTTTTCAGACTCCCTTCCACCTTTCTTAAAGCATGGAATACAGCTGGTCTGGGCTTCCAAGATAGTATTTTTAAACAACACCCATGCTTGATGTAAATCTTTAACTTTTCAACTGCTCCTTTTAGCTTTTTTTTTAATGTTTCCCTTTTGAAAGTTGAAAGGTAGTACTGCCTATTTCCTTGCTGTCCTTCCTCCATTTATTAAATCAAATGTGATCATGCTATAATCACTATTGCCAAGTGGCCCCAACACCCTTATGTCTTGCATTAGATCTTGTATTCCACTAAGGACTAGGTCCAAAATGGCTTCCCCTCTTGTCGGTTAATAAACCAGCTGCTCCAAGAACCAGTCATTTATTTCATCTAGAAACTATCTCCCTAGCATGTCCTGCCGTGACACTGACCCAGTCGATACTGTGGTAATTTAAATCACCCATTATTATTACTGTGCCGTAAATATTGTTAGCTTCCCTGATTTCTTTTCGCCTTCCCTGATTTCTTTTGCCTTTATAAAATATTATAAATTCATTCAAAAAATAACCCAGTAGCTAATCTAAAAATATTATAGTTGACTTCAAATATATATAAAACTTTTGCAAACAACTCAAAACCTCTTCCTGGAACATTTTTGCAACAGACACCCAACAACCACAAATCAGGACTACCCCATGCAATCATGTCAATCCACCCTACTGCCATAAAGCCCCTATAACCCCCTTACCCTTCAACCCCCCCCCCCCACATCCCTAGGTACAAAGGGCCAGATTTTTGAGAGCATTTAATCGGTTAGCTGCCCTATTTACCCTTGTAAATGCCTTAAATGTGGATAGACAAAGGCAACTACATGATTAGTGCCTTTGTCTATCCACGGGTAAGCCCCTTACGTGCCTTGATGCTATCTGGTTACCATTGGGGCATGTCAGGGGCATTTTGGGGTGGAGCGGGGGTTGAGGAAAGAACTAAGCGGGTAGCAATGATTTTCGATGCTACCCGGTTAGCCCCAGCACAAAAACCCTCGCCTATCTTTGAGGCATAGGCACTAACCGGGTAGCATCAAAAATAGCTTCTACCCACATAACCTTGGTGGCTGCCGGCCCATGGTTCTTTAGATAAGTCTTGATTCTAATATATTGATATATGCAAAAGGTTCATTGTTCTCTGTTCACGTTTATAATAGTTCTCATGTTCATTGTAAATGTTTTTTGATGTTCCTTGTAATTCGTTCACTGTATCAACTCAGTTCCATGTAAACTGTTTTGACTTGTGGAAAAAATGGTATAAAAAATTGTTAAATAAATATAATGAGTGATACAGCCACAGGCAAGCTAAGCCCAGAGAGACCTCAGGCTATTGAGCCAAAATCAATTCTTTTCATTATCAGTCCAGATCATAAAGGTCCAGGATTAAAAATACTTCACACTATAACAGTTCAGAATATCTCTTTATAAATAGCAGACTCACTGAACTTCATATACAATAAATAGCACAGTTCATTCGAGTTCTGGGTAGAGCATTTCTACAATTCCACATTTGAACAATATTGTGTTTTCAGTACTTATTTGCATCAGGGATAGACATCAAATATACTGTGGTCCCTTTTTATTTTTTAACTTTTTAAAATAGGCTTCAAATAAGAGCCTTTGTGGACTTTCAACATAGGTGTTTTGTCATAAATTCAGGCCCACAATGGGCATGTTTTTGACTTTTTTAGGTGCCTTATTATTACTGTCCCCCACATGCATGGCAGATCTTTCAAATGTCTTCTATTCAAGTAGTTAAGAAGCACTAACCTTTCTACTAGTCTTATTTGTAACTCTTAACCATGCCTCTATTCCTATGGTCCAGTTATTATATCATTTTTCATGTTTTTTTTCTTTTGCTAATACTGAACATTCGTATAGTGCTACAAGATGTACACAGTGCTGCACAGACCCATTCAAAAGACGGTCCCTGCTCATCAGAGTTTACAATCTAGTCCCTTCCCTGAGGCCCTTCTCTTTATGGATAATTCCATCTACTCTTCTAGACTCTAACAGATGATTTCTTTGTCCTTCAGTATATCCAGTGATTTTACCAGGGATGTGCACAGCCAAAAGAGTTTCGCTTGTTTGCAGATTTTCTACATTTTTTTAGGATTTTCTTGTGGATTTTTTATGTTTTTCCAAACAATCTTTTGAAATCCACTCCTTGCTTGCAAGCAGGTACTTTTTGCTCATGAAAACTGCCTGTATATGAATTATTTTCTAGTTATATTTTATTTATTTATTTAATGTCTCTTTTCTACCACGCTATTTAGCATCAGTGTGGTTTACATACAACCTTAGCTTATACAGTGCAGGCTAACCTGCTCTGTATTTACAATGAAACAGGTGCTAAAACTTGGATAACACTGGGGGAACTATTTATAGGTAGGAATCACATCAGGTGGGAGGAGTGACTTTTACAGAGGTGGGGTATATACATGCTGCTATATACAAGGTGCGCATAGTCGAGGATGGCTCCACTTTTACAAACGTGGGGTACGTACATGCTGCTATTTACAATGTGTGAACTTAAAATTTGTAGGCACCCAAACTAAAAGAACGCTCATGAATGCACATTTCTAGATTATATCTGCTCTAAATAAACAGCTTGTGGTCTAAGTATTATTTAACAGCATTGACTTATGTGTCCTGTTTCATTACTTTCCAGGACTAAATTAACATGCTTCCAAAACACAAATCGCTCAACACTTTTCTCCAGACTACTTGCATGACTCTTGTAAGGCAAGGTTTTGGCTTGCTTATGTGTATTTCTGTTCCTTCTCCTCCTCACTGATTCCCTTACTATGCAAATGTCAATCGCTAAATGAGCAGCAGCCAATATTGCTGCTGAGTGATTAGCTTTGGCTTTTGGCAGCAATCACCGGATACATTTTTAAAAAAGGGTTCCAGAGGTGATCCAGGAAACTACAGACCGGTGAGCCTGACGTCAGTACCAGGGAAAATGGTAGAAACCATCATAAAGAACAAAATTACTTAGCATGTAGATAGTCATGGCCTAATGGGAGACAGCCAACATGGCTTTAGACAAGGAAGATCTTGTCTTACTAATCTGGTATGTTTTTTTGAACGTGTGAATAAACAGATGGAAAAAGGTGAGTCAGTTGATATAGTGTATCTGGACTTTCAGAAAGCCTTTGACAAGGTCCCTAATCAGAGACTTTTGTCAAAACTAAAAAGTCATGGGATAGGAGGCAGTATACTATTGTGGATCAGGAACTGACTAAAAGATAGAAAGCAGAGGGTAGGGCTAAATGGCCAATTTTCCCAATGGAAAAAGGTGAATAGTGGTGTACCCCAGGGATCTGTGCTGGGTCCGCTGCTTTTTGACATATTCATAAAAGACCTGGAAAAGGGAATAACTAGTGAGGTTATCAAATTTGCAGACGACACAAAACTGTTTAAAGTTTTATTTATTTATTTATTTTATACCGCGCTATTCAACATCAGTGCGGTTTACATGACAAGAGAAAACTTATACGGTGCAGGAATCTGCTCCGCATTTACAATGAGCAGGTGCTTAAAGTTGGGTAAAACCGGTTAAAACCCAAGAGGATTGTGGAAAACTGCAGGATGATCTTGATAAACTGGAAGATTGGGCATCAAAATGGCAGATGAAATTTAATGTGGACAAGTGCAAAGTTATGCACCTAGGAAAGAACAACCCACACTATGCTTACACAATGCAAGGTTCCACATTGGGAACCACCACCCAGGAAAAAGATTTAGGAGTCATTGTGGATAACATGTTAAAACCCTCTGCCCAGTGTGCAGTGGCGGCCAAGAAAGCAAATAGAATGCTAGGTATCATAAGGAAAGCAATGGAAAATAAAACAAAGGATATTATAATGCCTCTGTATCATTCCATGGTACGGCCGCACCTTGAATATTGTGTGCAATTCTGGTCGCCGTATCTTAAAAAGGATATAGCGTTATTAGAAAAGGTACAGAGAAGAGCCACCAAAATGGTAAAGGGGATGGAAGGCTACTCCTATGAAGAGAGGCTACAAAGGTTAGGGCTCTTCAACCTGGAAAAGAGACGGCTGAGGGGAGATATGATAGAGGTCTATAAATTAATGGAGTGGAACGGGTAAACGTAGATCTATTGTTTACGCTACCAGAATATAGAAAGACTAGGGGACATGTAATGAAGCTACAGGGTAAACTATTTAAGACAAGAGAAAATATTTTTTTCACTCAACGTGTGATCACACTCTGGAATTTGTTACTGGAGGATGTAGTAAAGGCTGTTAGTGTAGCTGGGTTTAAAAAAGGTTTGGACAAGTTCCTGGAGGAAAGGTCCATAAACCATTATTAAAAAGGGACCCAGGATATCAATGCTTGACCCAATACAAGCTTTGTGGAACCTGTGTCTCCTGGGGATACTGCTAGGTATGTATGACCTAGATTGGTCACTGTTGGAAACAGGATACTGGGCTTGATGGACCTTGGTCTGACCCAGTATGGCATATCTTATGTTCTTATGTTCTTATGATATTTAATGCCAGCACCTCAGCCCTGAATATCCAGTTTGGAGGTTGGCAGGGAGGACTATGCGCCTGTTGGTGCATAGCCCTTCGAAGATCCAGGCAGTTCAATATCGGGCTTGGAATGTCTAGGTATGGATGTTTGCAATTTACAGGGTATTTTACAAAAGGCTCGCTTACTATAGATCCTTTTGTAAAATACTTATCACAGTGTTGCCAAGTTGCCCAGTTCTAGCACTGAGATTTTAAGCCAGTCCTGGATTTCTGACAATCTCATTCTGATGCATTATTGGACATGCAGCACTGATTCAACTAGCTGAAATGAGAGACTAGAAATACCATACTGCATTGCAATGCAAATTTAAAATCAGAACTGGTAAAAAATCTCACTCCTGGAACTGGGCAGTTCGGCAACTCTGTTATCAGACTGAGAGAAATGGATGTGAAGCTGGCAGAATGGGAGCACCCATTGTACAAACAAACCTCTGACACCTAGCAGTAGTCTCACAGTATTACCACTACGGGTCAAGATGCCAAAAAGCTATCAAATGTGGCAAAAACGGCACGATATTTCCACCAAGATGTGAATGGCCAGCATAAATTGCATGAGAAACAGAATGAAGCAAGGATATCTGCTCACCACTTCATTCAGGATGTTGGCACCAAATGGGGCAATGGGTAGCCCTCCATTAGATGTCATTGGAGACCAAGATTGGTTTTGGAAGTTTCCTGGAGATCAGATAAATATGACTCAGGTCATGGAAGTCATGAAGCCCTTCAAGGAGGCCATGGAGAAACTCACTTCAAGAAGGGTCTCCCTGGGTCTTATCATCCAAATAGTAAATATCCGGGAGATGAAGTTATAGGGTTTTTGGCGGTGAGATGGATTGACAGCAGAGGTGTTGGTGTTGGTGGGCTGTTTTCATGTGCAAGTGGAAAACAGGTTGAAATGCCTTAATGAGAAAGATGTTTGTATTCTAGCAATGCTTGGCGACCTATGGTTAAAAGGACGTACAATCCTCCAGTACAATTCACAAAAGTACTGGAGGATTAAGCTGGTGATTGTGGTGGAGGACAGGAAGTGCCAAAGGCAAAGGAGGAGTGGGGATGTATCAGCAGGAAGAGTAGCCATGCTGTCAAGTAGTAATGACAGCATGAATAACACACTTTATCCAACAGTCATGCATGGGTACCACTGAACCATCTTTGTTGGCACAAACCCTTGCTATGGTCATAAGTGGCAGATACCTGCATCAGTTCATTACAAGAGAGACCCCTGTACCAACTTTTGTGAAGCAGTATTATTTATTTATTTAGCTGTATTTATATCCTGCTTTTCACCGGGTCAAAGCGGTTAATTGGGGGATACATTTAACTCGAGGGGATATGAGACACATATGCTAATACTTACAGGGAACATGGGCAATGGAGGGTTAAGTGGCTTGCCCAAGACCACAAGGAGTGCCTGTAGGACTAGAAATCCCAGTCCCTCTGGCCTGAGATTTATTTATTTATTATGTATTTGGTTTTTCTATACCGCCCCTTCCAGAGATCAGGGGCAGTATAAAATTAGCAGAACGAAAACAGAACAATTTACATGGAACATATCTTACAAATCAAATTTTGTAAAACTTAGTAGAGCTTGTTAGAAACATAGAAACATAGAAATATGACGACAGAAAAAGACCACATGGCCTATCATGTCTGCCCTTCCATAATAACCACTACAACAGTCCCCTTTTTTCCTTTAGAGATCCTCTGTGTTTATCCCATGCTTTTTTGAATTCAATTACTGTCCTTATCTCTACCACCTCCACTGGGAGACTATTCCATGGATCCACCACTCTTTCCGTAAATAAATATTTCCGCATATCACTTGTGAATCTATCCCCTTCACCCTCATCCCATGTCCCCTTGTAGCAGAACTTGCTTTCAATTGAAAGAGGCTCTCCCCCTGAAAATTTATGCCATGGAGGTATTTAAACTTCTCAATCATATCACCTCTATTCCGCCTTTCCTCTAAGGTGTACATATTAAGATCCCTAAGTCTGTCCTCATATGCTTTATAATGAAGACAATTGACCATTTTAGTAGCCACCCTCTGCACCGACTCCATCCTGTTCACATCATTTTGAAGGTGTGGTCTCCAGAATTGCACACTATACTCCAAATGAGATTGCACCAAAGACTTATACAGAGGCACTATCACCTCCTTTTTTCTGCTAGCCATTCCTCTCCGTATGCACCCAAGCATTCTTCTAGCTTTTGCCGTTGCCTTTTCTACCTGTTTAGCTACTTTAAGATCATCAGACACAACCATGCCTAGGTCCCGCTCTTCTTTAGTGGAAAAAAGGTACTTCACCCCTATACTATATTGCTCTCTTGGATTGCTGCAGCCCAAATGCATGACCTTACATTTTTTTAACATTAAATCCAAGCTGCCAAATTCTAGACCATTCTACAAGCTTAGCTAGATCCCTCCTCATGTTATCTACACCTTTCTGATACCGCCTAACCACTGTATGTATCGAAAATGTTTTTTGCATCACTGTATATAGCCCATACTGTACATAGCTCAAACCACTCTAGCACACAATACAACACACATTGTACATAGCTCAAACCAATCTAGCACACAATACAACACACACTCAACTAAATATCACCCTCACTGCATGTTTAACACTCTCACCTTACCCGATTGTTTGCTGTGATACCACCTTGATTAATAAGATAAGGCGGTTTAGAAATACTGTTAAATAAATAAATAAATAAAATAAATCTACTCTATTGCCGATTTTGGTATCATCCGCAAAAATGCAAACCTTAGTCTAGTTTAAAGCCCTCTTCAGTAGATTAGCCAGTCTACTACTGAAGACGCGTTGACCTTTCTTAGACAGATGGATGCCATCTCTGCTCTGCAACCCTTGGAACAGCATCCCATGGTCTAGAAAACCAAAATGCTCTCGATGACACCATCCAGGCAGCCATGCATTTGTCTCCAGGATGCAAGCCTCTCTGCCTTGGCCTTTACCCTCAACAGGGAGGATTGAAGAGAACACCATCTGTGCACCTAACTGCTTCACCCTCTGTCCCAGAGCCATGAAGTCACTTTTGATAAGCTCAGAGGGATACCTGGCAGTATCATTAGTTCTGACATGGATTAGCAACTTTGGGTAATAATCAGTGGGCTTGATGAGTCTTGGCAAACTCTCCGTAACATCTTGGATTTTGGCACCAGGCAGACAGCATACCTCTCTGGACATCAAGTCCTGGTCGGCAGATGGTAGATCCAAGATGGTAGATCATGTTATCCAAGTTGTTACTCCTGTTCTATGTGAAGCCAAACAGTTTGTTATGGTCATTTTGTTGTATGTAAACCGCGCTGACAATAGTGCGGTATATAAGAAATTGTAATAAATAAATAATAAATAAATAAATAATAAATATTTACTATTTACCTAGGTACAAAGTGTATTCTATAGTTTTATGAGGTAAGGATCAACATTATAGTTGTGCAAAGGAACCTTAGTTTTTTATAGTTACATAGTTCACTGATTGTGGGCATCTAAAAAGAGAAAGGTATGGTGAGAGCGGGTAGCGAAGGGGGGGGGGGTAGTCGGTTGTTCCTTGAGTGTGGTATATGTCTGTTTGTGAGGGGGGGGGGGTCAGTTGATTTTCCAAAATGTTCAGTGAATAGGAATGTTTTGAGTCTTTTTCTAAATAGCTGCAGGTCTTTGTCATGCAAATTGGTAATGGCAGATCATTCCAGAGGTTGGGTGCAGTGAATGAGAAGGCTCTAGAGCAGCGGTTCTCAACCTGTGGGTCGCGACCCCAACGGGGGTCGCCACAGGATTTAGCGGGGGTCGCTTAGCCTCCACGAAGTTTAAAAAAAAAAATTAAGATGTGCACAAGTTGCTGCCGAGTCCGCTTCTCGGCAGCAGCAAACTCCGGCAAACTCACCGCCTTCTTCTGCAGCCGCGGCTCCCTGCCTTTTAGGGAACCGCGGCTGTACTTGTAAAATCGTTGCGGAGCCCTTCCTGTCTCGACGGGCTCCGTGCAGCATTGTCCCGCCTCCAAAGGAAGTGGTAAACAACTTCCTTTGGAGGCGGGACAATGCTGCATGGAGCCCATCGAGACAGGAAGGGCTCCGCAATGATTTTACAGGTACAGCCGCGGTTCCCTAAGAGGCAGAGAGCCGCGGCTGCATTAGAAGGGAGTAGGGTTGCCAACTGGCTCCAGATGCGCCCGACAGGGTCAATCCAGTCCTGGGTTTACCCCATTGCATGCAGGGATATGTAGTTCTAATTTCTCCATTGCACTCCATAAGAAATGGAAAACTACATGTCACTGCATGCAATGGGGTAAACCCAGGACTGGATCAAGTCTGTCGGGCGCATCTGGAGCCAGTTGGCACCCCTAGACGGGAGGCAGACCACCTGCAACCCGGCTGACCTCGACCGAGGGGGGCTGTCCTGGACAGATGGAGGGAGGGGGGCTGACATGGACAGATGGAAGGATGGGGGCTGACATGGAGGATGGATGGAGGGAGGGGGCTGACATGGACGGATGGAAGGATGGGGGCTGACAGGGAGGGAGGGAGGGAGGGATGGGGGCTGATATGGATGGATGGATGGAGGGAGGGAGGGAGGGAGGGAGGCTGACATGGACGGATGGAAGGATGGGGGCTGACATGGAGGGATGGATGGAGGAGGGGGGCTGACATGGACGGATGGAAGGATGGGGGCTGACAGGGAGGGAGGGAGGGAGGGGGCTGACAGGGAGGGAGGGAGGGAGGGGGCTGATATGGATGGATGGATGGATGGATGGAGGGAGGGGGGCTGACATGGACGGATGGAAGGATGGGGGCTGACATGGAGGGATGGATGGAGGGAGGGGGGCTGACATGGACGGATGGAAGGGAGGGGGGCTGACAGGGAGGGAGGAAGGGAGGGAGGGAGGGATGGGGGCTGATATGGATGGATGGATGGAGGGAGGGAGGGAGGGAGGGGGCTGACAGGGAGGGAGGGAGGGAGGGAGGGGGGCTGACATGGACGGATGGAAGGATGGGGGCTGACATGGAGGGATGGATGGAGGGAGGGGGGCTGACATGGACGGATGGAAGGATGGGGGCTGACAGGGAGGGAGGGAGGGAGGGAGGGAGGGGGCTGACAAGGAGGGAGGGATGGGGCTGATATGGATGGATGGAGGGAGGGAGGGAGGGGCCTGACAGGGAGGGAGGGAGGGAGGGAGGGATGGGGGCTGATATGGATGGATGGATGGATGGAGGGAGGGAGGGAGGGAGGGGGCTGACAGGGAGGGAGGGAGGGATGGGGGCTGATATGGATGGATGGAGGGAGGGAGGGAGGGGGACTGACATGGACGGATGGAAGGATGGGGGCTGACATGGAGGGATGGATGGAGGGAGGGGGGCTGACATGGACGGATGGAAGGATGGGGGCTGACAGGGAGGGAGGGGCTGACAGGGAGGGAGGGAGGGAGGGGGCTGACCGGGTGGGTGGGTTGGGGGCTGATATGGATGGATGGAGGGAGGGAGGGAGGGAGGGGCCTGACAGGGAGGGAGGGAGGGAGGGATGGGGGCTGATATGGATGGATGGATGGATGGAGGGAGGGAGGGAGGGAGGGAGGGGGCTGACAGGGAGGGAGGGAGGGATGGGGGCTGATATGGATGGATGGAGGGAGGGAGGGAGGGGGGCTGACATGGACGGATGGAAGGATGGGGGCTGACATGGAGGGATGGATGGAGGGAGGGGGGCTGACATGGACGGAGGGAAGGATGGGGGCTGACAGGGAGGGAGGGGGCTGACAGGGAGGGAGGGCGGGAGGGATGGGGGCGGATATGGAGGGAGGGCGGGAGGGAGGGAGGGGGGCTGACATTGACGGATGGAAGGATGGGGGCTGACATGGAGGGATGGATGGAGGGAGGGATGGGGGCTGACATGGAGGGAGGGAGGGAGGGAGGGAGGGAGGGGGCTGATATGGATGGATGGAGGGAGGGGGGCTGACATGGAGGGAGTAGGCTGGCATGGACAAAGGGGAGAGAGACATGGGGACATACTGGACAGACGGGATAAATGCTGTACAGAGGCGAGAGACAGCGCGGGTAAGGAATATAATGTGCTGAGGGGGGTGATAGCACTGGGAATGGGCGGATGGGGGGCTACGAATGGTAATGGGTTGATTAGGGAAGGCTAGGACTGGGAATGGCCTGATGGGGGTCTAGCATTGGAAATGAGCTGATCAGTGAGGTTAGGACTGGAAATGGGCTGATTAGGGGGAGCCTAGCACTGGTAATGGGGTTGAGGGGGGACTAGCACTGGAAATGAGCTGATGGGGGGTAGGACTGGTATTGGGCTGATTAGGGGGGGGGGGGGGTAGGACTGGTAATGGGGTTGAGGGGGATTAGCACTAGAAGTGAGCTGATTAGGGGGCTTTGACTGGGAATGGGCTGATTGTGGGGAGGGGAGGATAGAGCTGCTGACCCTGGAAGAAAACTGGGGGCTAAGGCTACAAGTGGGCTGATACAAGGGGATTGGAGCATGGAACTGAAAGGGAGTGGATCTGAGAGGGGCTGCCATGGTATTTGTACTAGAAGGGACTGATCAGTGGGGAAGGAGGGGGACTGGAAGGGAATGGACACCAGTGGCAGTCATGGGAATGCAAGTTGACATTGGAAGGTACTGGGAGTGAGGACTGGAAAGGGGCTGATACTGGGGAGGGTTACTGGGACTGGAAATAGGCTGATGGAAAGAAGTGAAGAAAACAAAAGAGATAAGAACTGGCAGATGGACCATAGACCACAGAAAGAGAGCTAAGAGAAGACAGGAAAGCAGAAGCCTCAGATCGGGACCAGCATGATCAGAGAATAAATTGGTCAGACAACAAAGGTAGAAAAAATAATTTTATTTCATATTAGTGATTTGACTACAAAATCATCATAATTTTGAAATCAAATATTGTTAATTGTTGTTTTGATTATTTAAATAAGTATTTTATAAATAAAAACATATTGCAAAGGCCTATAATATATTAATAATTCAACAAATGATTACAGCGACAATGCGTTAACGGTAAAGGAAGAGAGACGCATTTGATTTTATCATTGGGGGTCACCACAAGTTGACCAACGGTAAAAGGGGTCACGGTACAAAAAAGGTTGAGAACCACTGCTCTAGAGCTTGTGTTTTGTTTCATCCTACAAATGGCTTTGAGTATTACAAGTGAGTGTTTTGTGGTTTTTTGCATGTTTTGGATTCTGGTGGCATGTGTAGGAGGGTAGTTAGGTAGGAAGGGGAAATGTTATTAAGCAGTTTGAATGTTGTTATAAGTATCTTATATTTTATCCAGCTCAGTACTTGGAGCCAGTGTAGGTCTTGTAGGATAGGGGTTATATGTTTGGTTAGGCGGGCTTTGGTGAAACCCTGGCAGTGATGTTTTGGGCCCTCTGGAGTTTGTTTATGTTTTTGTCTGGTAGTCCATGTAGTAGACTATTACAATAGTCGAAGTGAGGGGTAATTAATGCATGGACTACTGACATAAAATCAGAGGTGTCCAGGAGGGGTCTTAGATGCTGTACAGTTTTCAGTTTGAAGAATATGGTTTTTACAGTTTTTTTTTATATAGGGGAGCATGCTGAGGGTGTGATCTAATACTATACCAACTTCTTGTTTAACTGGGAGGATTATATTGTTGATCATGATGATTTTAGGGTGGATGGCATCTTGGTTTCTCGTTACAAACATAGCTTCGGGTTTTTTGAAATTGATATTAAGGGAGATCAGCAGCAACCATGAGAGAAGCTAATTCAGTGCCTCTCCTAACCACTGGAGATAGCCAATCAGCTGTGAAAGAACTGCCTCTAACTGCCAGCACAGGAGTGGGCCTGTGCCTGAGGGCCTCACCAGAGGACCCTTTGGTGTGGCCCTTAGGCATAGGACCGTGCGGGACTAAGGAAGCAGCTGCTCCATGGATGTGTTTTGTTTGCCGGTATGCCTATTAAATGTAATGTAATGTATTGTATGTACCATATTTCCCTGTGTTTGTTTTCCCATTTGTCACTGCTTTGATGTAATGATAAAGTAGTGTATGTTTTCCTTGCCTTTGTAACCTCGTAATGTATTGTAACCACTTTGATTGAAGGAAAAGGCGGGATATAAAACTAGTTAAATAAATACATATTAAGGTGCTTGGCTTTTTAAGCAAGATTCAGTTTCTCTTATGCATTCTGATAGATTGAGGTAGGAGGGGTTGTTTGTATCTATGGGGAGGGAACAGCATAATGTCATCGGCATAAATGTAATGATCAATGTTGAATTTCCTGAATATGTCTGTAATGGGTTGCAAATATAAGTTTAAAAGTAAGGCTGAGAGAGCCGAGCCTTGTGGTATCCCTTGATCTTGGGGGAGTGTATCTGAAATTTCTAGTACCCTGCAGAACCTAGCAAAGCCATGACCATAGTCTCATTGGCGTACTGGGCATAGAGGTCCTCAGTCTGGCCAAACCTGCCCAGCACTGCCCAGCTTTTCTTTCCTGCCCACCTAGTGCTTCTTCCTAAGGGAATGTTGAGAGCAGGCAAAAGTTCTGTAGGTAAGAGAACATGGTTTTATGGAAAATGTGATACTTAAAGCTTGGATAGAACAGAGATTGTGGGTTTACTGATATGTTCTATGCTTTCATTTTGTTAAAATGCAAAAATTGGTTATTAGCTTGCTTAAAAGGTCTAAAATCAGTTTGTCACAGGCTTAGTCTTTTGACACTAGAACAAGTAATAGCTTGCTTAAAGGACTTAAAATCAATTTGTCCTTCCTGACCAGCCACTAGCCGCCATGGAGACACCTGGTAGGTGCTAGAGTTTGGGGATATGGTTGAAGGGGTGGTGGATAGCTGAAGTGGGGCTATCAGGGGTAGGGTAAAATCAGATGTATCAGGGTTGGGGGGTTATTTGATTTCCTTACTGGCCCCTTTAAGTGGCTCTGCCAGAGCATTAGGTGATATATTAAGAGTCCGATGCCCCTAGGGATGAAAGATAATGACAGCTCAAAGTTGGCATTATCTTTCTATGAATAATGCAGCTTCCAAGCTCAAAAACAAGTTGCATTATTCATTTTATGTATTAATGAACTATTTTGGCAATCTGGGCAACCTGATATTCAATGCCTGGGTCTGGATGTCACCCCAGCATTGAATATCTGGGTTTAAGTTTCAGTGGTGATGGCTAGCTGCTGAAACCGCATTAGCTGCTGCCGCTGAATATCCCCCCCCCCCCCCCAGGTTTCACAGGATTTAGGATAACTCCTGTTGTTAATCTGACAACAATTTTTTGAGTATTGCTCCTAGATATTTGAAATTAGGTTTCTAAAATGTGGGCAGGGCCAGATGTGAGGTCAAGTTGTAAAAGTGAAGTTAACTGCTTAGCAAATGGCAAACCAAGAACTGCCTAAATTTAAAAGCCTTAGCTTTAGGAATCTAAAAATATAGGATCCTACTTTCAGTCACGTGGAGTCTGATTCCAGCAGGGGCATGTCCAGGCTGTCAGGCCATCCAAAAAATGGACAGACTCAATTTGGACCAGATTCTGCAACCGCAGGAGTCAGACGGTCCCGTGATTCCAGAATCGGGCACTTAGACGGCCCGGTGCTGCCATGATTCCCAGGCGCAAGACAGCCACTCAGCACCCCGTCAACCTGCTCTATTCTCTTGCTGGTGTGCCTGTTGCCAAGGCACTGGGACACCCAGCAGGAGCACCAAAAGCCTACCAAGGAACTGTGTTTCCCTGCCACCTGACCCTCAGCACAGGCAGCCAAGGCCGGGATCGGGCAGTGGGGTCACCCCCTGCTAGTTGGAGGGGCTGCCTGGCCCAACCCCTGGTGGAATAAGTCCCCTGTCAATCTCACCACCATCAGACATACAGAACCATGACCTAAATCAGCCCCGTATGTCCAGGTGCTTTGCCCACATCTATTCTGCCCTCTCCCTCTTCCGGCCCTCCCCTTCCCACCCCTATACCGAGCTCCCCACACAGTGTCTCTTTGCGTGCAGTGAGCACTTAAGACAGGATACAGTCCCGGTGAATAGCGGGGATGGACGTCCAACCAGGACATCCAACCCCACTATTCGCGTCTCTGTATTGGGCACATAGTGGTTTTTGAATATTATCTTCGGGGGGGGGGGGTCCAATTGAAATTAAGTTAATTCTGGATACCATTTGCATGTATAAAAAAAAGCTCATTTTCATTTTTTCTTCTTCATCTTTGCTGACATCTCCACACTGATATGTTCTAAGAAAGTTTAACTTCATGTCCTCCCTGTGTATCTGGCTTTTCAGAAAGCCTTTGAGGAGGCAGAGTACTATTGTGGATCAGGAAATGATTAAAAGATAGAAAGCAGAGGGTAGGGCTAAATGGACAATTTTCCTGGTGGAGAAAGATGAATAGTGGAATGCCCCAGGGATCTGTGCTGGGTCTGCTGCTTTTTAACATATTCGTAAATGACCTGGAAATGGGAATAACAAGTGAAGTAATCAAATTTGCAGATGACACCAAATTATTCACAGTTGTTAAAACACAAGAGCATTGTGAAAAACTGCAAAATAATCTTGTTTTAGTCGGTCAATTAGTATGTTATGATTTGCGGTATCGAATGCTGCAGTTATGTCAAGAAATATGAGGATGAAAGCTTGCTTCATGTTGTCAATTCCTTGTATAATTGAGTCAAGGAGGGACGTTAGTAGAGTTTCCACTCCATGATATGCTCTGAATCCATATTGATGTGGGTCGAGTGGAGCATTTGTGTCAATGAAGTCTTGGAGTTGCATCTGTACTGATTTTTCGATGATTTTGGATAGGAAAGGAAGGCTTGCTATCAGTCTGTATGAGTTGGGGCAAGACTTGTTGGGCAGATGGAAGCTCTTTTTAAGTCCTTTGGTATTTGCCCCTGTGAAAGTGAAAGGTTGACAATTCTTTCAATGTAGGGTGTCAACTCTGCTCTGGTTATTTTGATCCAGCTGACTGGACAAGAATCTAGAAGAGAGGTGATTGCATTTAGAGATTTGATGTATTGGTCTATCTGTTTGTTGCTTCTTGAGGAGAATGAATTCCATATTGCATTGTTGATTGGTTTGTCATGTGGGAGGTTCAGTTAGGTTTGTTGTCCTGAGTTTGGATTTTTCCATGTAATGATTGGCTCATTGTTGAGCACTAATGTCACTTGTTGGAGAGTTATCTGGATTTGGCTTTTTGATTAGATTTTGGACCATGAGAAATAGTTCCCTTGGTCGGTTTAGTGATTTTTGTCAGTATTATTGAGAAATATTATTTTTTTGAGTCTGTAATACTCTGGCGGTATAGTTTTAGTGTGTCTATATATTTAAGTCGGTCTGATTCTGATTTTATGGATCTCCATTTTCTTTTGTCTTTCCTTAGAGCTTTCTTCATTTCTTTCAGGATCAGGGAATACCATGATTGGGAGTTCCTGTGTTTTTTTTTGGTGGGTTCCTTAGATGGTTGGTTGATGCTGCATTTAACGTGTTTTTCCAGATTGTCAGGGGGGTGTCTATGTTGTCACTGTTATTTGTTACAGCTGGTATGATGTACTTTAGGAAGTCTTTATCAAATTTCTTGAATTGATGGTGTGTTTGTTGTTCCTGGTTTTTGTTAGTTGAGTGGGAGTCTATTTCTATACTGAATTGTATGAGGTAGTGATCTAACCATGGTACTGGTTGTGTATTTATGGTGGAGATGTTATTATTGTGTGTCCATTATTTAGGGGAGAATATGAGGTCTAGTGTATTTCCTCTTGAGTGCATTGGGGTGTCAATATATTGCTTGTTGCCAATGTCCTCCATTGCTTGTAGGAGGGAGGCACTCTTGGCATTGGGTAGTGATGAGAGGTTGAAGTCTCCTAGTATGACATGTTCTTTACCGATTGGGGTTTCAGAGCATACAGTTTCAATTGGAGAGAAAGGGGAGAATATAGATGGTTTTGCTGTTCAGGGTGAAATATCTGAGGGTACCTTGAGTGCTATTTGCAGGGTAGGCTCCTTGTTGTAGGTGTTACATGTTGTCTTGTGTGCAGAGAGGTTCTTTATGTGTGGCGCTGTTTGTTGGTATTTTAGTCATATGCTGGAGTTGCTAAGTGTTCTCGGTGGTCTTGGGGAGAGGAGGTTATGTGAGGAATTATCCTTGCTGTCGATCAATGTTGGTTAAATGAGACTGCTAGTAGCAAGATATTGTGTAAGGTAATAAGACATATGCTGAGGGGGGGCGGAGCCTGATGTCCAGCGGGTAAGACGCTTCGCGCTGAAGCTCCCGAGAGGCCTACTTAGAATCCTGACTTAATACCTATACAAACTTACTATTTCGCTCCGAGCTGACCGGGGTACCTCGGGGGGGATGGCGGCCCATAAACCAGCGTGCTTGGACTTTGGGTCTCCTTCTTCTTCTCACGGAAAACGCTCCAAAACAGAGGTGTCCTCCCCACAGAAGATGGTTCCATTTCGTGAAAACCCCGAAATGCACCTGGAGATTTTAGAGGAAATACGCGGCGTGAAGGAATTGGTGCAGTCCAATGGAGAAGCGCTTCGAGCCATGCGAGAAGACTTTGGAGTGCTCCAGGACCGACTTGAAAGTCTCTCAACACGGCAGGACAACATGGCGGGGGTCCTCGACTCGCACGCGGTGCGCTTGGGCAAACTGGACAAGGCTGAGCGCCAGATACAGACTCTTCAAAAGGAGTTAGAAGATAGCAATAATCGAGCCCGTCGCAACAATGTGAGGCTCATTGGAATACCGGAGGGGGTGGAAGCAGGAGATATAAGAGAATTCCTGCTCAAAACTCTTCCCTCCTTGCTGAAGATCACTTTTCATAGAGAACTGGAAATCGATCGTGCACACCGTGTTCCTACCCACATGGCGCTCAACCGAACGACCCCCCGGCCTATTATCTTTCGCTTGCTACGATATCAACAAGTGGAACAAATTTTGAATGCTGCCCGGGCGAATCATCATTTGGAATTTGAAGGTCACAAAGTCTCCTTCTTCCCTGATTTGGCAAAGCCTACTGTTGACCGTCGGAAGAAACTCCTTGCTTTTCGCCCTCGACTTCAACAGCTACAGGCTCGCTTTGGCCTGTTGTATCCAGCGCAGCTCCGAGTGACTCTCCACAACCAAACCAGGACATTCGAAGATCCTGATCTACTATCAACATTTTTAGACTCCAAAGAAGCAGAGCAGATGCGCTAATCCAAAAACTTGGACTTTTATTTGCCGGCTCTGTCCGCCATTTTGAAGGGCCCGATGCGGCGGTCATAGTCAAGCACAGAGACTACCTGGACTTTCTTCTCTCTCTATATGACTTTTTTGTTTTTTTGGTCTCCTATCCCTCCATGATGTGTGCCTCGGTCGGATTCGGAGCACGCACAGTCCTACAGGTTATGTGTTTTTTCAATTTCGGCCTTCTCTGGGGTTTCTCCCCGCAGACACATGGTCGCCAGTAATTTTTGGGGTTCTGCTTCTTCTCTACCGCACTGCGGTTTTTCTTTTTTAATGTGGGGCGCTTCATTGTATTATATTAGCTTATTTTCTTTTATGTCATGTGTACAGCCAGATACAGTCAATATGAGGGACATTGTGAAATTATGTGCGCTATCATAATGCATAATGCATAAAGCATAAAGCATAATGTTCCCTGTAAATGTACATAATGATACATGCATAATGTATCATAAAGCATAATGTTCCCTGTAAATGTATACAGAAGTATACAATTGTTCTGTTTAATGTTCAATGTAAACCGCCCCTGATCTCTGGAAGGGGCGGTATAGAAAAGACTGTTAAATAAATAAATAAATAAAAAAATCATGCTCAGAATTTTTAACTTTTCTGAATGGCCTTATGTAAAATCTTATCACTCAACGTAAAAGGCATTAATAGTCCAATCAAAAGAAAGAAAATCCTTAGCTATCTTAGCCATGAGCATGCTGATTTAGTGTTTCTTCAGGAAACGCATCTAAACTCTGCTGAAACACTGAAACTCAATGCCAAGCCTTACATGGTGGCTGCCTATTCTCCCGCCGTTTCCAAACGGTGCGGGGTAGCCATTCTGGTTAAGAAGTCTTTGCAAGCTACTGTAATTGATACTAGCGCTGACAAGGAGGGTAGATGGGCCCGTGTACACCTTAAGGTTGGAGATAGTGAATTCACGTGTATTTGCATTTATGCCCCGAATGTGGACAACCCTGCTTACTATGCAAGTATTGCGCAGTTGGCACAGGCCTCTGCCAATGCTCCATTAATACTTGGTGGTGATTTTAATCAAGTGTTAGACCCTTTGATAGATAGACAGCCGCCTAGAACGAGTAGTCCACCCAAGAGTCTTGCTACCCTTACAGCTCTGATGCAAGATCTTGCGCTGGTAGATATATGGAGGCTGCTTCACCCCTCCGACTTAGAGTTTACTTTTTTTTTCTGCCCCCCATCACTCCCAATCTAGAATAGATTTCTTTCTCATTTCCAAAGCACTGATTTCTCAAGTGGACACGGCTAGGACTCATCCTCTCCATATTTCAGATCATGCTGCCATATCTTTATCATTACATGTCACTGCGCGGGACGATTCTCCCCGAGCTTGGTTTTTTGATAGATCCCTACTAGGTCAAAAAGATTTTCAGGTTGATATAAAGGCCGCTATCCAAGATTATTTTCATTTTAACTCACCCCATGACACAGCGAGCTGGGCTTGGTGGGAGGGTTTTAAAGCATCTATCCGCGCAACTATAACTAGCTATCAAATTCGGCAGGGGAAACAAAGAAAGCAGCACTTACTGATTCTAGAGCAGCAGATACAAGCTGGGGAGCGTCTCCTCACGTCCCGTACTGAACCCATGTATTTTACTACTCCGTCTACAACGCTTGCGTTTTCAATACAATCAGCTTTTGTACACTGCTGCTGTTAAAAATATTGAATCACAACAAGGGATATATTACCGGGAAAATAACCGTGCTGGCAAATTATTAGCAAATGCCCTAAAAGGTCAAAAAGAAGCCAAGCGTGTTACCGCCCTCCGTAATCCGTCGGGGGGGGGGGGGGCTTGGTCACTAAAGATACAGAAATCTTAGAACTCTTTCGTGATTTTTATACTCGGCTTTATCAATCTGAATGTGATTTTGAGCCAGAAGTATTTGAACGCTTACTTTCAGGGGTACAAAGACCGACCCTATCTGACGAAGATAGAGTGGCCATGGACACACCATTTGCTTTATCAGAAATTCATTCTGCTATCAAGAAATGTGCCTCAGGTCGAGCCGCAGGCCCAGACGGTCTCCCTGCTGAATTCTACAAAACCTTTCATGCTGACCTAGCTCCAGCTTTGAAACTTTATTTTTCTGCTCTGGCCGAGGAGGGTTCTCCTTCTGGGTCCTTTTCAATGGCAAATGTAGTAGTTTTTGAGAAAGAGGGGAGAGACCCGCAACTAACAGCTAATTATCGTCCAATTTCCCTCCTAAACGCGGACTATAAAATTTTTGCCACCATTCTCTCCACCCGGCTCTCTGATAGGATGTCTACATTAATACACCCAGATCAATGCGGTTTCATTCCTGGTAGATCAACTGCTGACAATGCTCGGACTCTATGTCATGTACTGACTGCCGCAGTTAATCTTGATCGCCCATTTGTTGGCCTCTCACTTGATGCTGAGAAGGCCTTTGATCGTTTAGAGTGGCCCTTCCTGTTTGCAGTCCTCCGCTGGTACGGATTCGGGGAAGGTTTTCCCTTTCTCCGTTGTCTCCGCACCATGTATGCACAGCCTACAGCCAGTATATGTGCCAATGCTTTAAAGTCTCAGCCTTTTCCCCTTCAACGCGGTACTTGCCAGGGATGCCCACTGTCTCCACTTCTTTTCGATCTTGCACTCGAACCCTTGGCTTTACTAATCCGGCAATCGGATGAGATTCACGGAGTCCCCTTCTCCCATAGGGAAATCAAAATTTCAGCGTATGCTGATGACCTTATGCTTTTTGTCTCTATGGACTCAGTACCGGCTGTCCTAGAGCAAATTGGTAAATACTCACAACTGTCCGGTTATAAGATAAATTGGACCAAGTCGGTAGCCTTTCCATTAAATCCTTTGCTTCATCAGGCAGATATGCAACCCTTCCCCTTTTTATGGCAACCTCGCATGGTCAAATACCTTGGGGTTCACTATTGTTCTCCTTTGGAAGACACTATCTCCTTCAATGCCAAAGACTTAACCTCTAAAGTCCGGGCGCTTACTCACCGTTGGACTCCTTTAACACTTACCTGGTGGGGTCGCTTAGAAACCATAAAAATGATGATTGTTCCGAAAGTGAATTATATTTTGGAAATGCTGCCCTGTCTCTTACCTCGACGTACATATAAGGATATAGAGGGCCTTCTGACTAGATACTTATGGCAAAACAAGACACCTAGGATAGCGAAACATAAGCTGCAAGCAGATAAGGAAAATGGGGGCGTCAGATTCCCTGATTTCCTGAAGTACCATCAATCTTTTCTTCTCAAACAAGGCGCTCGTTGGCTGGAAGATCCAGTACCGAGTAGACCTGTGTGGCTAGACATAGAAGAGGACCTTTGCAAACCGATTCCTCTTACTTTTCCTCCCTGGTATGACTCTCCCATCAGACTCCCACTATCCACCAATGCTTTTAGACACTTTAGGTGCCTTTAATACTCTTATGCAATCTTTAGACTCCCGACTCTGTCCGTTAGACAGGCTCCCGCTTTGGTACAATACTCGATTTCGAATACAAAACAAGCCGATGGCGTGGAGCCCCTGGTACACCAGGGGCATCTGGATTCCTAGCCAGTTGTTCCATGATGGTCGCTGGAAAACTTTTAGTGAATTGCAAATTGAATTTGGTCTCCCAGCGAAACACTACTTTCAGTTGGTGCAACTTCAGCATTGCCTTCGGAGTGCTAAGGTGCTCCCGCCATCGGCATCCCCTACACAAGGTTGGTCGGAAACTATCCGATCTATCGGTAGTTCACCGGGTGTAGCATCCAATTTTTACAAAACCTTATGTAATGCTATAACTAGAGATACCCCTATAGCGCAGAAAGCATGGGAGAGAGAATTGCATGTGACTTTGACCCCGGAGCAATGGAGCCTTGTCTGGAGTAGAGTGACACGGGTTTCCCGATCCGCCTCACTCACTCAGACACTCTTCTTTCTAGCCCACCGGTGTTTTTACACTCCTGACAGATTAGCCAAATGGAACACTACTCAGGGCAATAGTTGTTGGACATGCCATGCGGCCATTGGTTCACTACCTCATGTTATGTATGAATGTCCCGCACTACAGTATTACTGGCGTCGGGTCTGGGGTCGTATCCAGTCTATTTTGCACTTTCAAGAGCCCCTTTCTTGGAGGATAGTGGGACTTCGCTCAGCTGCGGGGATCCCCTCTCTTCCAAAAATGGCTTACTTCCTTTTGGACTTTATGCTTGGCATTGCTATTTCCCTAATTACGAAATACTGGAAAAATAGCTCCCATCTGAGCCCCAATGAATGGTGGAATCATGTCTGTCTCTACAGTAAATATGAACAAATACCTCGTATGTTTGCTTCCCCCGTTCAGACTCCTCATCGGTCTAAATGGAAGATGCTCAATGACTATGTACATTCTGCTAAATGCTCTCATCTGACTGTCTAACTTTGTATATATCTCTGTCCCATGAACATTCTGTATCGTAGATACTCTTTTGATCGTTTTGATGTATAATCACTGTTGTTTGGAAGCGCTCACATGCTGACATAATCGGCTAGAGAAGAAGCATGGGGGTGGGGGGTAATTGGGTTTACTTTTCCTTACTGTATACTTGTTTTGTCTCCTTTGGTGTATTGTTTCTTTTGTTTGTTGCAAAATGAAAATAAAAGTTTCAAAAAAAAAAAAAAAAAAAGACATATGCTGAGATCTCAGAAGCACAAAAAGCAAGAGGTAGTGGTGGTCACAAGCACTTTATTGATAAAGAAACGCCCCAACACATTTCGGCAATGCCTTCATCAGGGGGCTGAGAACTGCAACAAAACAATATTAAATAAATAACAAAAACAGAATCATAAAAGAACAGATTAAATACATATGGCAATTATATAAATAACTGAAACACCTTGAAAACATCCAAACATCATTCAAAACATAATTAAAAATACATACGAGAGAAAATGCTAAATTAATGTATACAAATGATAATAATCAAATGTTTGAAGAAAAAAGAGAAGGACGAACACTAGCTAAATTAATACAGGAAAGAGGAGGCTAATACCATCTCAAAACATATCAAATTGTGAAGGTTCTTACAGTTATGAATATCAATAAAACAATGGAGCGCACAGTAGAAAACAATTGCGTAGAAATGAATCAATCCTATAGTGAATGAGCTAGAAATTATAATATCAGAATTAGCTTATAGGGTAACAATTGGCCAAAAACATTATAAATAACAGGAAACTCAGAATCAACAGGCAATCAGACCAGGACAACACAATGAAAAGACACATAAATGAACAAATAGGGGTATGTTTACTAAACTGTCTTAACGTGCGCCCAGCGATAATGTGCAGAATGCCATAAAAGCAGTGGGCATTCCGGTCTTAACATAGCAATCATGCTTTATCGCGTGATAAAGTGCGCCGCACACATTATCGTGCGATAGAGGGAGCCACGCACGTTACCGCGCGTTAACCTTAATCAGGCGCGTTGACTTGTAAACACAGCAACAGAGGTATAGCCCAATGGTTAATACATTGACTGATGAAACAGGGGTCATGAGTCTGATCCCCCAGTGGGCTTAATGAATAAGGCTGTCTGAGGCATTACCCTTTACTTTAAATCAGTGCTGTCTGAGGCATTTTCTTTTTTAATTTAAAGTAGTGCTGCAAGCAAACACACCCTCACAGTGCCGTAACCTAAGTTGCCACATAAGGCACCCTATAAGGCACTCCAGAGGGCACATTATAAAGTGCACTGTCTGCCAAGGCACCCTATAATGTTGCCTATAGGGAGCATTGTAAGGCACTTTATAGGGTGCCTTATAGGGAGCTTTATGGGGCGCCTTAAGAGGCACCTTAAGGTTACAGCACTGTGAGTGTGTTTTTGATGGCAGCACTAATTTAAATTACAAAAGAAAATGCCTCAGACAGCCCTATCAAATAACACCTCTGTGGGATCAAACCCATGACCTCAGGCTCCACAGGGAGTGAAGTAACCAGGGGGCTACATCTCTATAGCTGCTACCAAGCCCCTGACTGGCTACAGAAGGACTGAAGGTCACCACACAAACTGTCTGCTGTGCTTATCAGGATATGGTTAACCCACCCGTACCCATGATGCATTGCACATGCAAATCAGCAGTCTACAGTTGATCACAAGATGGGGTATGCACCCCCACAGCACCTAGGCCTGGTAGGGGGAACTGACCGTGTGTGTCACTGGCACAGAGTAGCTACAAACCGTCACATTGTGGGGGTACTGTGCTCATCCTGAAGGTGAGGTGGGGTCACCAGCACCAGGTCCGCAGCACCTGGCATGGCTGAGATAGGCCATACTGCAGATCCCCATCAGTTACAGTGTGTGTGTGATATAGATAGTTCCTGCAGACACACCTAGGATACACCTGTGTCCATCTGTATTTCTCAGGTACATCTGACTATGATGTACCCAGAATAGTGCATATCCTGTGTGGGTGCCATAGTCACATGATTTAAGTGAAGGGGGGTGTTTTGACCCATTGGCAAATTATGTGCAACCACCCAACCCGCCCTCTGTGGCTCAGTGTGGGGAACAGAATCTCACACCAACAGATCCACATTCTACATCCCTGCAATGGTGGCAGTAGAGGGGACCATCAACCCCAGTCCTGCTGGGGAACAGACACACCTACAGGGCAGTCCATGCAGATCTGTACACATCCATAAGGCAATGGCAGACAGACAGTAGGCCTGGAAATGCTCAGCTGTCCCCCCACAACTATCTGACATTCTCCGGCAACAAGCACAGTGAGTCTCCAGTCACTGTACCCTGCAAGGTGTTCCAGCCACATACATGCTAACTGCAGACAGTCTGCTAGCTAGACCATGTTCCTGGAGAAGATGCATGTATCCAAAACTGGGATGTGAACACACCCACCAAGCAGATAGGTCAGTGAGTGGGCCACAAAAAAACAACAACCCATATATAACACTTGAGAGAAATGCTATATAGCACTAGGGGGGGAACCTAGCCATGCCATGGTCACTGCTCAGTCAGGGTGAGAGTGACCTCCTAACAGGACATGCAGTGGCCACCCTGTCCATGCAAGTGGTGGCTGGGCACTACAATGTCCCAGCCATTGCCCTATGCCCTGTGCAGATGCATCCTGCCCAGGCTGCCCTGTCCAGGCTATACCCACAGTACCTTGCTCCTCATTATGCACATTGGAAGGCTAACACTGGAAACAGTGCAAGCAATGTGGGCTGAGTAAGGTGTTGGTAGCCACCACACACTGGATAGACAGACACACACTCCCACACCTATGTCAGCATTGTGCAAATATAGAGGCTTTTGGCAGCCCTGGCCACCACACCAGTCCTGAGCACGGTGCAGGCATGGCTATGGTACACAATACTGTTGGGGTCACTCCCCGGGGTGGTAAGCACTGTCAGAAACCAGAACTGAAACACACTCCACAGATATCAGAAAGGTTGCTATGATGCAGCTCTATCAGCAAATTGTGCTTAACTTAGGAATTGCTATCTGCCATTAATCACAGCAACCTTTTCATATTTGTGTAACGTATTCCCAGGTTTAGGGCGGCATTGCTAAGGTATGCAAGTGCTAGTATTGGGAGATGCTACTGCACGCAGGGCCCAACAGCCTGCCTCTCCATGAGGCGTTGGATAGTGGAGCCTGTGGGTGTTTGTACCCCTGTTGGCTTCTGCTCTAGGGCAGGGGTTCCCAACTCCGGTCCTGGTGGGCCAAAAACTGTTCAGGTTTTCATGCTGTTCCTAATGAATATGTATGAGATACATTTGCATACCATGGGGGCAGCACATACAAATGCAGCAGAGGCATATTTATTAGAGAAAGCATGGCACCTGAATGGTGTTTGGCCCTCCAGGACTGCAGGTGGGAAACTCTGCTCTGGGTATTGCACATGTTTATGGTGTCTGTGCTCTGTAGAGTAAAATATAGGTGTTTCAGGCATGTTTATGTTATCTGCAATAAAGGTTCCATTGCTATTACCATGGTTTAGTACTGGGTAAAATATGGGGACTGGATTGGCAGGAGCCACAGCTGGGATTTGAACCTGTGATCTTCTGCTCCTGAACACACTGGCTGTGTGTATTGCCCCACACTGTTGCCACAGGGTTGGTTCATTCACTGGGGATACCATGACTGTTTGTCAGACAGACCCTGTCTGTTGCAGTGCATGACACCCACCTAAACTGGGCTAGGCCATGGTCTGCTGTTTTCAGACAGTTGTACATGGTCTCTTCCTTGAGTGTTCATACTCGTAATAAAAATATTGATATTCACTCAAAACATAACTGAGGGTAACGTCGCCCTATTTTTGTTCCTCCTCTCTTTTCTTTATTTGATTTTTCTTAAAGTTTTCATACAGGGAAGGTCTCAGACTCTATAGCACTAAGCCGAAATATCCAAGCTTTTGTGCTCTTTTTGCATCAACGACCTCCCCTTGTAAGAACATTGGCTACATTTTGGAAGATTTACAAGAAGATTTTGATATATTTCATTATTATGAAATGTCTATGCCTTTTAAAACAAGGGGAGGTCGTTGATGCAAAAAGAGCACGAAAGCTTGGATATTTCGGCTTAGTGCTATAGAGTCTGAGACCTTCCCTGTATGAAAACTTTAAGAAAAATCAAATAAAGAAAAGAGAGGAGGAACAAAAATAGGGCGACGTTACCCTCAGTTAAGTTTTGAGTGAATACCAATATTTTTATTACATGGTCTGCAGTGGGCAGATGCCACTGCCCTCTCCGCCACCAGCACCCCTCCACCACCATGCTGACATGCCATTATGCCGGTGGTGCTGGTGGTGCACAGTCTCAGGCCATCCAGTGTGCCGGTAGGCAGCTGCTTATGGTGTGGGATCTGGGGTAGGGGTGCCTGTATAGACGTCCGCGCTTCCCCCCACCACCGCCTGCCAATGTTCTGTGCCCTTGGGGGTACCTGCTGGGTACTATCCCCTGTGACACTGTGAGAAACACACTCATGCCCATGTTGGGCCTTCATCAGTTGCTGTCTAGCTGCTCTACAGTTTCAGCATTCCTATGTGCCACCTAGGCATCTGCCTAGTCTGCACTGTGCCCAAGCTTGACCACAGCATGTGCCGCCTGCAGCCCTCTGTATCCCATTTCCAGCATCTGTACAGTTGCCCTTTCCTACATGCCCACCCTGCTGTTGCAGCACATGTGCACGCCATAAGAAACCTGCCCAATATAAAGGAAAACCCTGATCAGCGCTATTTCAATGTGAGTTCATTCACCTTGTAGGGGGACAGAGCATAGACCCTTCCAGACATTATATCTTTTTTTTAGCCTTATCAGTAGTGTTTTTTAATGTTTCCCATTAATATCACTTTTGGCCAGCTTGGTTATGGGGATTTTAAATTTTGTTCAGGTCATTTTCTGTGTTTTTGTGCCTTTTTGTTCCGTGCACATGTATCACAACTATCACTTTTTCTGGGTTTCTCTGGCTTTGCTGTACATTGCTGACGGAAATGGTTTCTCTTTCCTGCAAATGTGCCTTAATGCAAGGGTTTCACTGGCGTTCGTTTTCAGACCCGGATTCCACAGCATTAGTGTGCATGGAGCCTCTCCCCTCCCACTCTCCACCCATTGACCCCCTCTCTCCGCCCTCTGGGAAGCCTTCCTCCGCCCTTTAGGGCCAGATTTCACAGCATTAGGGTGCCTTAACGCCACAGGCGCATTATCGTGCGATAAGTGACATTATCGCATGATAATGCACCATTAGCATGCAATAACGTCACTTATCGTGCGATAATACTGCTGCTGCTACGTTAAGACGCTTTAGTAAACATGCCCATAGTGTATTTTAAAATTCATTAAATAATTAAGAATTGAGTTATAAATTACATAATTTTTTAAAATAATAAATAAATAAATGGATAATAGAAAAATAAACGAATAGTAAAGCTAACAGAGAAGACAGGACGAAATTACTTATGCAAACAGGTGATATTTGATGCAGAAAATGATCAAATAAATAATCGATAAAAATGGCAATGAGGCACATTTTAAATAAAGTTTAAAAAGGTTAAAAATACCCAAATTATTGAGGTGTTATCAAAAACATAATTTTTTTTAAAAACAGCAGAGCGATACAACAACTAAGATGATCCATTCTGACCAGCAAAATCAACGTGAGAACTACATGTGTAGAGGACCCCATAACTGAACATAAAAACCATGTGAATGGCTAAAAAAGAGTTGCGTAAAAGTACAGTCAAATAGGGCTATTTGTAAAAATCATATATTATGATCCAAAAATGAAACAGTACCATAATAACAATGAATGTAATATGAAAAAAAGAATGTAATATGAAAAAAAGAGATAAAACATACATACCCAGCTCTGGAGAGCGCGGCAAAAAATCTCTTTGCTGACATTGAAAAATAAAAGGTATTAAAAGGAATTGTACCTATGCTAATACAACGGGGCATGAAATACTTAAAAGATGCCAAAAAAGCGCGCCAAAACTTTTTTTAGTATATGACACGCTCTAATGTCACAGCGCTGAGTAGATAAATAAATAAATACTGAACTAATTATTAAACTTATTTATTTACATTCTCTTATATACTGTGCTATTCTGCATCAGTGTGGTTTACATTGAGCAAGGCATTATAACTTGGAGATAACTATTTTGCAGGGAACATGGGCTATGGAGGGTTAGGTGGCTTGCTCAAGACCATGAGGAGCACCTGTGGGACTAGAAGCCCCTGTCCTTCTGGCCCAAGATTGCTGTCCTCTGGTGGGATTTGAGCCTCTGACCTTCTGGCCTGAAATACATTGCCCCAACCACTAGGCTACTCCTCCACTCTTCTACTCCTCCACTCCACTAAATATACTATTAAAAATGAGTAAGTTACATGTATTAAAGAAATGTGTGTGTGTGTGTGTGTAAATAGTTGATCAATAAAAAAGCACATTTGCGCAGAGTAAGCAAAATCCCGTGGTAGAGCAGCAAGTTAACGTATCTGCCGATGAAGGCAAAGAGGCTGAAATATAACAGACTGTGATAAATTCTGAAATGACCAGCCTATAAAAATGTATTCGGAAAAGCTAAAAGCGCCTCCATAAACTGCAAAGTAAACAGTGAAAAATTTAGAGCCTGCAAAATAGCGCAGTAAGGGTAAATGCAAAAAGAAGCTGTTTCTTGTGGATAAAAGAATACTGAGCATACTGGTATGAGGCAACCATGGAAATGAACCATTATGCTGAAATGGCAATGAGTGCAATTGACGAACAAAAGGAAGAAAAATATGAAGAAAAATATCATTGCCAACACTTAGGGGTATGTTTACTAAACCGCGCACACGTGCGCGGCGCACAGTAGCGTATGCTAATGATGCACTTAAGTGCTCTTAAGCGCCCCGCACGCGTGCGTGTCACACTAACGGGCCCGCGCACGTGTGCAGTGTGCTGTTGTGCGATAGAGGCGGGGAAAGGTGTACGGAGGGCGGAGAAGGCCCCCAAGGGGCAGAGAGACGGGGTCAATGGGTGGAAAGTGGGAGGGGAGAGGCTCTCCGCACAGGAGCGGGGCTGAAAATAGACCCAAAAATACCGCGATTGAAAACATCGCGTTAGAGCCGATTTAAAGGGAAAAGAAACCATTTCCGTCAGCAATGTACAACAAAACCGGGGAAACCCACAAAACGTGAGCAGCGTGATAAATGTGCACAGAACAAAATTGCAAATAAAAAGTGAAAATGACCACAACAAAATTCTAATAAATCATAATCTAGCTGGGCAACATTGATATCAATGGGCAACAATAAAAAACACTCCTAGGAAAGCCCCAAAAAAAGAAATGATTTTTGGAAGGGTCTACGCTCCGTAGACCCTTCCAAAACTAATTTTGTGTTGTGGAGTGTTCCTGGGAGTGTTATTAATGCTGCCCATTAATATCAATGTTGCCCAGTGTGGTTATGTGTGTTTTCCCCATTTTGTCAAGGTGAATTTGAGGTTTATTTGCCCTTTTGTCCCCATGTAAGGTGAATGAGCCCACAATAACATTGTGCAGAGCAGGGTTTCTGACTCGTCAGGCCATGTTTCCTATCTCCAGGGACTGCATTGTCTAAGTGGCCACAGTGCAGTGCAATGGACACAGCCAGTGCCTGTAAGACCAGAGGGTCACAGGTTCAAATCCCAGCTGGGGCTCCTGCCAACCCAATCCCCATAGTTTTACCCACCACTAAACAGTGATAGTAAAGACACTCCTTTATTGCACAGAACATAAGCATGGTTCAAGCACCCATATTTTACCCTAAACCACACACAAACCATAACAATGGGCATTACCTACAGCCGAGTCCCCCAAATTCAGTCCTGGAGTGCCACAACTCAATCAGGTCATATGCTTTTTCCCAGATAAGGACATGTCTGCATGTCAGCGGAAGGGTACAGGTGGTTGAGGGGGCAGTGGCTGCAAGCCACAGCAGACAGTGGCCTAGGCCTGTGCAGGCTGGCACCGTCCACCGCAACAGACAGGCACTGTTGGATGTACAGTCATGGACTCCCCAGGGAATGCAGCATACCTGTGGCAACACAGTGGTGCAGTACACACAGACAGTGTGTGCAAAAACAGAGGGTCACAGGTTCAAAGGCCAGCTGGGGCTACTGCCAATCCTGTCCACATATTTTTCCCACAACTAAACCATGATAGTAAGGACAAACCTTTAATGCAGAGAACATACGCATGGTTAATACGCCTATATTTTACCACACCAAACACAGACACCATACACAGGCGCATTACCTAGGGCAGAGTCTCCCAAATGCAGTCCTGGAGGGCCCCACACCATTCAGGTTCCATGCTGCCTCTACTAAAGATGCCTGTGCTGCATATCTATGCACCACCCCCATGGTATGCAGATGTAGCTCATGCATATTTATGAGGGACAGCATGAAAACCCGAACAGTGTTTGGAACACCAGGACTGGAGTTGGGAAACTCTGCCCTAAAGCAGCAGCCAACAGGGCCAAACACACCCACACTCACACCCACAGGCCCCATTGGCCAATGCCTCCTGGGGTCTTTATAACCTTTGTGGTAGAAATAAGAAAAATAAGGGACATTGGCTACAACGGTTCTACACAAGCTAAGTAGACCAACATACGCCATTTTGTTTTAACTTAAAAAAAAGGGTATGATAGAAATCAACCCGCTGAGAAAATTATGTATAAAAAAATTTAACATTATGAGCAATATTAAGTTATAAGATATGAAAATAGGCCATGGTCATTGATGATAAACGTGCACTAGTTTGGGTATAAGTCATTAACCCAAAAAGAAGTGTGACAGCAAGTGGCTGGCAAAAGCGAAAAAAACTTGCCGTTTATCTGAGACCGCATTAAGGCCGTGAATGAATGAATGAAAAAAATCTAAAGATTAAACAACACATGGGTGAAGTATATTTTAGTTAAGTTAGCAAGCAATTCACTCTTAAGAAGTCCTATATTTGTTTGTCCTGGAGAGGCAGGACATTGGGCCCTGCCTGTATCTCCCAATACTAGCACTTGAATACCTTAGCAATGCCACCCTACACCTGGGTATACGGTACACAGCTATCAAACGTTTCCTATGATAACTGGCAGATAGCAAGTCCTACGTTAAGCACATTTTGCTCATTGAGCTCCACCATAACAATCATTCTGATATCTGTGGTGTGTGCTGCAGGTCTGGTCTCCAACAGTGTTTACCCCCCTGGGGAGTGACCCCCAACAGTATTGCGTATCATATCCATGCCTGTACTGTGCCCAGGACTGGTGTGGTGGGTATGGCTGCTGAACCCCTCTATAGTGGCACAATGCTGGCATAGGTGTGGGGGTGGCTGTCTGTCTATCCAGTGTGTGGTGGCTGCAAACACCTTCCAAAGTCCACACTGCCAGCACTGTTGCCAGTATTGTGCTGCCAATGTGCATAATGAGGAGCAAGGTACCATGGGTATAGGCCGGACAGGGTGGCCAGGCCAGGGTGCATCTGCACAGGGCATAGGGCACTGACTGGGACATTTTAGTGCCCGGCCACCACCTACACAGACAGGGTGACCTCAGTATGTCCCGCTGAGAGATCACTCTCACCCTGACTGTGCAGTGACCACAGCATGGCTAGGCACCCCCATAGTGCTATATAGCTTTCTCTAGTGTGATAGGTATGGGTTTCCTTTTGGGGCCCAGTCACTGATTTATCTGATTGCTGTGTATGCTGACATCTCAGTTCTGGGTGCATGCATCTCCACTGGGAACATGCACTATGGCCTAACTAGTAGGCTGTTTGCAGCTGCTGTGTGTCTTGATGGAGTGGCTTGCAGGGTGCAGTGGCTGATGCCTTGCTGCAGGAGAATATCAGGTAGTGTTGGGGTGCAGCTTACCATATCCAGGCCTAATGTCTGTTTGCTATTGTGTTATGGATATGTATAGAGCGGCATTGACTGCCTTGTGGGGTGTATGTCCCACCCTCGGCCGAGGGGGAGGGGGTGGGGGTGGGGGTGGGGGTGGTGGTGCATGGCCCACCTAGGGGGCCATGGGGGCTACACCTGACTAAAACAGACAGAGATATCCAAGGTGGAAGGTGTTGTGGACCTGGTCCTGGCCGCCTCATCGCACACTCAGGGTGAGCACAGAACCCGCACAATGTGACGGTGTGTAGCTACTCTGTGCTAGTAAAACACACGGTCAGTACCACCTACCAGGCCGAGGTGCTGTGGTGGTGCACCCGGTCACTCCCCCCTACCAGGCCGAGGTGCTGTGGGGGTGCATTCCCCATCTTGTGTTCATCTGTGGACAGCTGATTTGCATGTGCTGTGCATCATGGGTACAGGTGGGCTAACCCTATCCTGGTGGCTGCAGCAGACTGTCTGTGTGGTGACATGCAGGCTCTCTGCAGCCAGCCAGGGGCTTGCTAGCAGCTATAGAGCTGTAGCCTAATGGTTGTGTCACTTCCTGTGAAGCCAGCTGTCATGGGTTCAAGCTCACTGTGGGGTTATTTGATAGGGTTGGCCAAAGCATTATCTTTTTTTATGTACCTTTTTGATGCCAGCAAAAACACCCTCAGCGTACTGTACCCATATGGTGCCTCTGAGGGCGCTTTATAGAGCGCCCTATAGGGCACCTTCTGGCTCCCGTCCATATAAGGTGCACTATACATTATCCATATAAGGTGCACTATACATTATCCACTATACATATCCATATAATGTACACTATACATTATTATTATGTTAGGGTGCCGTGGCGGACACTGCACTTTACTATGTGCCTTATAGGATGCCTTATGTTGACACGTTTTGAGAGTGCGTTTGCTATTAATGATAATTAAAATATAAATAAAATGCCTCCTAAAGCAATCTTCCCCATAATATGCATTGCCCCAGCCAGCCTTGTCCCTTGGGCATTGTGGGGGATTGAACCCATGATCCCTGCACCATTGGTCAGTGTCTTAACCATTGTGCTGTGGCTCTGTTCCTGTACTTGCAATTCTGCGTGCCACCTTATGCCTCTAAATCAATAGCACGCCACCTAATGCCCATCAGTGCGCCGCCCTATGCTGCCCCATATTAGACTGGCTCCTAAAGTAACACCTCAGCCAGCCTTGTTCATTGGGCACTGTGGGAGATCAAACCCCTGATCCCTGCACCATTGGTGTGTGCTGTAACCATTGTGCTGTGGCTCTGCTCTGCTGTTTGCTCATCAGCGCGCCGCCTTATGCCGCCCCATATTGAGATGCCTCCTAGAAAATTAGCACGCTGCCTTATGCCCATCAGCGCACCGCCTTATGCCACCCATTATTAATATGTCTCCAAAAACATTAGCGCGTAGCCTTATGCCGCCCATTATTTCACTGCCTCATAAATTAACACCTCAGCCAGCTGTTTTTATTGGGCTCTGTGGGGGATTGAACCCCTGCTTCTTGCACCATTGGTATGTGCCTTAACCATTGTGCTGTGGCTCTGCTTTTCTGCTTGCCCATCAGCGTGACACATATGCCTCCCGCGCAGCTGTCTGATGCGCTAAGGTGCGGGGCGCACAAGGGTGCCGCGCACCTTAGCGCATATGTAAATTCCGGCATTTCTTCTTTAGCGGGGAACGCCCACTCCTTATATGGCACCCGCACACTACCGGGGCCCGCACATTAGTGGGGTTTTAGTAAACATACCCCTTATTATAAATATGAGAGAGGCTAATACCTGCGACTTGAGCAGCCTGTACAGCTAAACGTTGAATTCTAAAGGACGCCGCAGGGCCACAAAACCACATTTTTAAAGAGGTCAGGAGACACATCATGAATATGTAACGCGGTATGACATCATCACCAACGTACAAGATGACAAACCACTCTCTATGTTGAAAACAAAAACTCTCTATATAAAAGCAGAGAACTGCACACGCTTATAGACTTAAAGATAAACATTATATGAATTGTAAAGATGTGCACGATACCAAAAAACAAACCGACAAAATAATTTGTTGAGCCCATAAAAATAAAACCCCTAATGGAAGCACAGGAGGCACGGACATGACGCTCATGACAGTGGTCATTTTATTAATATATCCCCCCCACTGAAAATAATATTTATTATTAATATACCATACTTTATGAGAAACAAGCTAGTTAGAGCTATACTTCCTCAAAATTCAATTCAAAAATATAACTACACTTCTATTATAAAGAGCTGAACTGGATAGAAAACCACACCGCGCAGAGGGTCCAGATCAATGGGAAATATATAATTTAAACTCATAAGCAAACAGCCAAATTAAATTCCTGGTTCAAACCATGAGGCTCGAGGGATTACAACTCATAGATGTAGCGCTGTTCTAATCTGAGAAGTATTCTATCTATATCACTTCCACGCCAATGGGGATGGACGATCTTAAGAACAAAACTTAAGATCTGAAACATGGTGGTCCTTATCTATCCAATGGGAAACTAAAGGTTTATCAGAAACTCGTCTACTTAGACAACTTTTATGTTCTATAATCCGTGTCTTGATAGGACGTGTAGTTTTGCCTACATAAATCAATTTACAGGGACACATAATTACATATATAACGTTGGTAGTATTGCAATTTTTAAATCATTATTCAAATTGCAATACTACCAACCTTATATGTAATTATGTGTCCCTGTAAATTGATTTATGTAGTTCAAAGTTCAAAGTGAAAATCCAGAGTGAGGCCTGCCCGTCTCAGTTCTCTGACAAAACGAAAAAGAAAAACTCAAAACCAGGCTACAAAAAAAAAAAAAACTGTGAGAGTCAGAAAAAGAAAGAAAATACCAATTAGAGCTGAAAAATCAATGTATAATAGAGGAAAAAAGACCTCAGCCACCTCTCCTTCCAATACGAATGGAGAGGATGAGCCAGCCAAAGGGAAAACCAAACAAGAACCTCAGCCAAATGGTGCCACCATTTGGCTGAGGGTCTAATTGTGCCACCATTTGGCTGAGGTTCTTGTTTGGTTTGCCCTTCGGTTGGCTCATCCTCTTCATTCGTATTGGAAGAAGAGTTGGGTAAGGTCTTTTTTCCCTCTACTATACTATTGTCACAGGACAGCCATGGAAAAGATGCAGCAGACTGATAGGTAAGAAGGGTGACCAAGAGGAGGAGGATCTGGGCAGTGGCATTTGGTGACGGGAATAAGAGATATTCCCCCCATGTCTATGAACCATTAACATTTAAATCTAGGGTTTTTTAGGTGTTCAGACTCTAGATTCAAACTCTACATATGCACACAAAATACAAATTGAAGTGACTGCACATAGTATGTACCTGCAGCGGTTTTTAAAGCGAAAGCCCTCAGATACTTTCAGTGGTGATTTTGTGCTGGGTCAAGAGGAAACACTGACCTGAAACGTGCAGGCCAGAAGGAAGGAGACAGTGTTAGCAGTCCACATTGCTCAAGGGAGTAGGAAGCAGTTTCAGTGGCTCATGCAGCCCAATGGATAAGAAGGCAACTTCAGGAGTCTGCAAGGACCAAAGGAAGAGGGTCTGGAGCTGGCTCTCGCTTTGGCATCAGCCCAAACTAAACACCTAGCAGTGGCACAATGATCTATACCACACATATTCAGGGGTGCTGAATATACCTATTAATTGAAACACTGACAATGCCATTTAAAATTATACGGACCCTGCTGCTGTTGAATATTGGCCCCTATACAGTATTTATTACTTTGCAATTAAGCAGCTGCTTTGCTAGACATTGAGGAACTACTAGCAGTTCTAGTCTTAGCAGCCCACCGGCAGGCAAAGTCATTCTGTGATTCCCCTCAGTATTGTAATATTTAGATCATTTATCTTCAAGGCACAGCAAATTAATGTTTCTTCATTTCCTTTCTACATTCTGCAACACAGCTCATGATTAGGGCATTATTTTATTTGATAATCATTTCCAAGTTGCGTTTAGATCAGTTCATTATCTATCAATTAACAACTGCTGTGCATTGACGTTAATCAGTTGCAGGCTGCTGCTAAGCTGCAAAATTAGAGCTGGGTATGAGAGAACGATGCAGAAGAAAGAGAAGATTCTTCTATCTGCGGTGTAAATAGTCCAGCGTTTCATTGATCTTTTGCGCTAAGCAGATTTTCAAACTATTGTCAAAATGGAATGCCCTGTGACTGATCGTAGCAATGAGATTTTAGAGAGTTAAACAAAATAAGCTTAGGATAATTGTTCCTGAAATACCATTTGATGAAACTTGTTTGTCTACCAAGAAGGCTGATGTAAGGGCAACACTCTCCAACCCCCCACAAAAAATGCAATGAATGGAAAAACAATGAGATTTGTCCTAACACTTTTAAGGCTGCAGGACTTGGGCTAATCACTATATAATATTCAATCTGGATCCAATATGTAATTTGAAGGAAAGTAAAATTACTAGTATTTATTTATTTATATTTTATTTCCAACATAGGATTATTGTTCTCCTCTAAACATATGAGGCATATTACAATAACACAATACAATCACCTAAAACCAAACCAAGTCTTTCCGATCCTCCACCCTCACACAATATATTTCCTCTATTCCTTCCTCACCCTCTGTACAAAGTCAAGACTGCTTTCTTTCAGATGGTAGGGTGATGCCTTTCCAGCCGGAGAGCCAATTGCAGCACATTCCATAGATAAGATCTCTGGACATCAAACACATGTTGTCAAATAATTTGCATAGTATTTAGCTCAAACTTGATTAAAGTAAGCAGCAGACAGGTACTGAAGATATCTCCCTGTATCAAGAGAGCTTACAATCTAAGGTTGCACCTGAGGTAATGGAGGATTAAGTGACTTGCCCAAGGTGAGTCTGTGGGATTCAAACAGTAACCTTTACTGATCGAAGGTTACTACCCTAACCACTAGGCTATTCCTCCACTCTGTTTAATCCCATTTATGTCATTTAACAACTATCTGTTGAGAAAACTGCACATTTCTAGCTGACTCCTACAGCTGCAAAAACATTTTACAATACGATGACTCTTTCATGAACAAAGCACAAAAAAACTCAAACAGATGATCTTACAGTTAATACAGGCTTCAGATGGCAACTACTGGAGGTTTATCAACATAGTGAATATATGGTCATTGGATTTCTTACATACAAGCAAAATGTATCAGCATTGTTTTGGGTGAACTCTAAGAGCTTCAGTTGGTATTTAGGTAGTCCACAAAACAAGTCATTGCAATGTGTGCCTTTGAGTCAGTCCTGATGCCTGGTGACCCAGAACCTCCTGGGTTTTCTTGGCAGTGTCACTGGAAGTGGATTGCCAGGCCTTTCTTCTGAGGCAATGGAGGGTTAAGTGACTTGCTCAAGGCCACAAGAGGTGCTAGTGGGAATTGAACCCTGGTTGCTTGGATGCCAAGCCAGTGTTCTAACCACTAGGCTACTCCTCCACACAAGTCATTGCAGTAGTCTAAACTCCTTATCAAAGCATGAATCAAAATTACCAGGTCACTTGGATATAACACAGGACATATTTGACAAAGCAGCATTAGGATAAATTCACTGCAACTACTGATATCCCATTCATCTGCAGGGGAGCATCCTCTCTGCTATACGGAGTGAGCAAGGGATTATGTCACTCATTTTCCTTTCCCTAGGAGATCAGCTGGTACCGGGGAGACAGCCTTTCAAGAACTCTGTCTTCTCTCGAGTGCTTGCCAGAACGGAGACCGAAGACCAAAATTATTCTTTCTTTCATGCATCATGATTAATGCAACTGAATATCCGCAAGTGCTGCCACTGCATGTCCCGAGGCAGGCTAGTGAGCGGAGTGGAGGCGGCACATGGAAATAACTGGGCAGCAGTTATCACACATTAAAGGCTGGCCTAACTTTCGCCAACAAAGATAACTGGACCATAACTGAATATAGTACTACTCAGTGAGCTTCATTGCTATCCAGCCGACCTGGACATTTCATGCCGGTGGCCGGATATTGCCCCGACATTGAATATCTGGGTCTTAGCTTCACTGGCAATGGCTAGCCACGTTAGAAAAGCTAGCCGCAGTCACTGAATATTGGGCTCATCATTTTTTTCCAGAACCTGCATTGTGTAGCAGATGGATGGACGTGTGTTTATATTTATGTTTATTGAATGTGATATACCACCTTTGCAACAGGTCGGTGTACAATAAAACAAAGCTATAAATGAAAAATGTGTGCACCCTGCATGAGATATTGCACCTTCTCTTGTTTGAATTAACATATTTGTAGCCCCTCAGTTTCTAGGTTTATGTTTGTGGTTTGTGACCTGAAGCTGAACAAGATTTATTATGTTTATTTTTGTTTGGACTTGTTTCTTATAGATCATTGCTGAAAAATATATCTAATGTTTGTAACAGGTTTTGCTTTCCTTTTACTACATGTCTTTCTTATTGTTCTATGGGGAAATTTTGTGCAAATAAAGGTCAACAGACAAGTTGTCCATTATTAAACATAAGATATGCCATACTGGGTCAAACCAAGGACCCATCCAGCCATTATCCTGTTTCCAACAGTGGCCAATCGAGGTCATAAGTACCTGTCAGGTTCCCAGAAGGTATACAGATTCCTGCTGCTTGTCCTAGGGTTAAGAAGTGGATTTTCATCATTCATTTTAACAATGATTTATGGAATTTTCTTCCAGAAACCCATCCAAATCTCTTTTAAACCCAGCTACACTAACATCCCCTGGTAACAATTTCCAAAGTTTGATTATGCATTGAAATAAAACATATTTTCTCTGATTTGTCTTAAATGTGCTACATTGCAGTTTCATTGCATGTCCCCTAGTCTTTCTACATTTTGAAGAAGTAAACAATTGATGTACGTTTATCCATTTTGCTCCTCTTATTATTTTATAGGGAGTGGAGGAGTAGCCTAGTGGTTAGAACACTGGCTTGGTAACCAAGCAACCAGGGTCCAATTCCCACTAGCACTCCTTGTGGCCTTGGGCAAGTCACTTAACCCTCCATTGCCTCAGAAGAAAGGCCTGGCAATCTACTTCCAGTGACACTGCCAAAAAAACCCCAGGAGTTTCTGGGTCACCAGGAGTCAGGACTGACTCAAAGGCACACATTGCATTTGCATTATTTTATAGCAACACAAGCAGTGACTCTACACATGGGAGTATGTTTACTAAAGGGCGTTAAGGGAGTCATTGTGCCGTTAAAGCATGTTATCAGCACACTTGCACCCTTAACGTGGCAAAAACGCTGCTTTAACGTGCATTAAAGGTTCCAGCAGCGTAAAGCGTATTGTGGGTGGAGAGTGGGTGTTAACAGGCAGAGAGAGGGCGGATAGTGGACATTAACAATGCGAGTACCCTTAATGTGTGTTGCGCAAACATGTCCTAAAGTGTCTTAACGCTGGGAATCCTAATGAAAAGTAAAACCATGAGGCAAGGGTGTATTTTGAGGAAAGAGAGCCTATTTAAATGTCTGCAATGTGCTGCACAGACAGTGGAGCCCAAGATAGTGAAAGTAATGCTCCATTAACAGCAACAGCATAGTGCCCAAGTATGAAAGGGGCACTATGTTGCTGGTGCAAATGCAGCAAAGGAGGTGGGACATGGATCATGCAGTGGATATCCAGGGTCCTCTTTAACAATGATTTATGGACCTTTCCCCAGGAACCTGTCCAAATGTTTTCTAAACCCAGCTGCATTAACAGGTGTTACTATATCCTCTGATAATGAATTGCAGGGTTTGATTACGCATTGACTGAAAAAATATTTTCACATAGTAGGCTTAAATGAGTTACACTGTAGCCACTTTGCATGTCCCCTAGTCTTTCTACATTCTGATGGCATTAGTATAATATACCATATTACTATGTTATGTTAAGTTACAATCGATCTGCGTTTACCCATTCCACTCCATTCATTCATTTATAGACCTCTATCTTATCTCCCCTCAGCTGTATCTTCCCCAGGTTGATAAGCCCCGACCTCTTTAGCCTTTCCACATAGGAGTATCCTGCCATCTGCATTACCATCTGTGATGTCTGTCATGATCCCACAGTGACAATGGTGGCACATAGACATGCTACTGCTGTGGAAAGGAGATGTACCACACGGAGTGGTCCAAGGGTCCTGGCACTCCAGGCAGAGATCCCGGCTGTCGTCCCCCCCCCCCCCCCCACTGCCGCTGAACCCAGCTGTGGGAGAAGAGGCCAATAGTGCCAGCAGCTGTAGCCCTACAGTTAGCTGCAGCATGCAGGTGCCCAGGGGACTACCACAGCAGTGGCTGTCACCCCCCGCCCCTCACTGTCACACTGCCCTCTTGTGCTGTCCTTGCGGTTTAATTCACACCCACAGTGGGTCCCACTGTATTTTTCTGGGTCCTATTCTGTTAAATTTCTATTCCCCATATTCGAGCGTAGAGGCATCCTGTTAACTGCTGCCGACGCTCTCATTTTGTTCATCAAGTCCTTCACGCAGTTGTTTTGTTCTCTTGCACCCCGAAGCAGTGATAAACCCCTTTGTGCATCCATGCTGTCCACAAGGTAGCTTTCTATAATAGGTGCTCAGTTGTGCCACCATCTTTTATGCCTGGTGCTATCCTTTTTGCATGTAATACTGTTATGGGTGTTTTTCCGTTGTGCTATCTTTCATCTGTCTGATGTGGCCTTTCTTTTGCTAGATTGCATTGTTTTTGCACATTTACTGATAGCTGTAAGCAGCAAAACCAAGTTTCACCTATCTGTTTCTGACCTTTTTCTTTTCTTTTCATTGTCTTCTGCCTTCCTGCTCCTTGTTGCCACCTCTGCTCCTGCTGTTCACTGTGCACTTGTCCTCTTGTTCTTCTTCTGCCCTGTTTGTCTACCATTGTGATTGTTCTTTTTCTTCTGATCTTTCCTTTTCATCATCTTATCTTTGTCCTTCCTCTTAGTTTGTCACACTTCACTATTTCCATGTGGTCTCCTTAATGCCCCTGCTGTTTACCTCTTCCAGGAGCTCCATATGGCTTCCTGTTTGGCGCTATAGTGACAACACGGCATTTGCATTTGCCTACACTCCTGTCTGCTGTCTGTGATGGTGATGTTCAACGTACATGCCCGGGTGTGAGCCTCCAGTTGCTGCATCGGCGAGGGGGGGATCCTCCACTGCTGCCTTATGACTTTGTATATTCGTCGATCAGCTGTAACAGCACCCCTTCTCTTGGATCCAGGCTCCCTCCCAAAACATTTGTAGCCGGTGCCCTGAGGAAAGCAGAGAAAGGCCCTCACTGCTAGAATCAATTAAGGCACAAGCTTCCAGGAGATGAACAGTGCCCTCCCCCCTCCTTGCTTCTCCATGGACTCACCCTTTGTTGCTTTTTGCTATCTGCTGGTCTCACACTCCTAACTAAGGTCTGTTTTAGGGGCAGCAATGCGCTTTGGATCTCCATGTGTGTTGAATGCCAACTGCAATGGTAAGAGTCATGTGTGTCTCCTATGTTTGTTCCATTGATCTTACTGCAAGCCACGGGCATTATGGCCCTGATATTCAGTTGGGCAGGGTGTGCGCTGCTACGGCGCATAGTCCTGCTCACTGACCCTTAGCCCCAGATATTCAATGCCGGGGTCATATGCGGCCTCGTCATTGAATTCTTGGGGATCGCTGCACACGCCGGAAGCCACAGTAGCTAACTGGGCAGCAACAATATCTCATGCTGCCTGGTTAGCTCCTGTACCTTAAAGATAGGCAAGGGGTTACCTTTAGGCACAGGTCGCTAACCGAGCAGCATGCAATATTGCCGCTACCCGGTTAGTGACAGTCTCCACCTCTGCTCCCTCTCGGAACACCCCAACAAGCTCCAATGCTAACTGCATAGCATCGGGGCGTGTAGTGGGTTTAGAGGGGGATATTCAATCGAACTATGTGAGTGCAATCAAATATCCTGATTTTATGGCATTCGCACAGTTTACTGAGCTGTAAACTGTGCAAATGCCTTTTCAATATCGGGCCCCTTATTATTTGACACTGATTTGGCTGGTGTTGCTGGGCCAGTCAGTTCCATCTGTGTAACAGGGAGGCTTCCTCTGGCTTTGAGCCTATTCATCTGTTCTGGGGAGTAGAATTTGTCTTAGTCTTTCACGTGGCTATTGCAATGTTACAGTGCTTCCCTCTCCCCTTCTTATGCCCTTTGGGGACCCCCTACTGCACTGTATCCTTCCCTGAGTTGCCCTCTTCTGCCCCTTTCTTTGTTGCCCTATCTAATAATTGTCAAAGATATATGAGGTTAGTTCAATAAAAAAAAAGTATCATCTACAATTTGTTTTTTGACCTTTATTTGTTCACAGCAACCATAGATAGATAGAATTCTTGATAAAGTTTTCAGCCTTGTCAAAAGTTATTGGCCTGTTGGGATAATTTTACCGTGACTGTTCCATCTCTTCATTTCACTTATATTTCATTTATAATTGCAGTTAACTTCTCAGAACTCTGAGGAGGGATTTCTAGAGATGCCCTTTCACCTGCTATACTCCTCCTTTCTGAATGCTTGTGAAGGACATTGGCAGCATTCAGAGCTCAAGTCCTCCACTCTAAGCATCAGCATCAGCTAAGAGAAAAACAGTCTCCAAATCTGACTCTCCAGCCCCTTTGGTTCATCTCACAGCACCAGCTCTATTCACCAAAGGCGGACCAATAGGCGCTTGCCTTTTTTGTCTAGCTCCATGCTAACAAGTTAGATATCTTCTAATTTAAAGTCTGATAATGGAGCTGGTTTTCAAAATGGCCAATATTCAAAAGCCACATTAACCCATTTTGGACCAGCGCATGTTTTACATACATAAGGTTTCCATACTTACTACTCAACTGTTTACTAACTAATGGCTATAAATTCTATGGAACTATGTTTAGCTGTTATCGTTATGTCAAAAAAGTGTTATACACAGATTTTTTTATCTGAGAGCTAGTTAGTTTAATAGGTATTCAAAGTTTGCTGATTTTGACGGTACTGGTGGCTCAACATAAAAAGATCACAAAAAATAGTAAGTAGCTTATAATGTTGTAATAGCTACTATTTTGCAAATAAAAGAATTTGTAGACTTTAGAAAATAGGTTTAGATAACTGTAAGTTACTTGGTGTCAGAGTTATTGGTGCGTATATCGGCCTTGTATGTTTTTCATACGTTGGGCTAATATGTTGTCAAAACTAATTGCTGTCAAGCATTCTGTTCTAGGTGTTTCAATGGTGCAATATTGACGCACTGCATCAGAAGTATTTTCACGTGTATCATATTCCGCCGTCAGAATGGACTGTTGACAAACTATATTATATCATAATAAAGTGTTTTAAATGAAAAATGCAGTTTCAATAGTATCATACAGTATGTTTATGTCAATGAATATTGGAACTGAATCTTATCTTTTCTGAAGACAGACAATATACTATGGGGCATGTTTACTAAAGTCCACAAATTTGCGCGCCGCAAAATAGCGCATGGCAACGCGCCACTGAAACGCGCATAAACGCGTTTAAACGCCCCGCACACGTGCGTGTCACCCCCGCACAGGTACGCGGCACACTAACGGGCCCCGTACAAGTGCGGGCCCGCAAATGTCCGATAGAGGCGTGGAACGGCTAAAGGAGGGCGGAGGAAGGCTCCGGAGGGGCGGAGGGACGGGGTCAATGGGTGGAGAGTGGGAGGGGAGAGGGTCCCCGCACAGTATCGGGCCCGAATTTGCATGTAAAAACTACCGCGAGTGAAACACTCGCGGTAGAAAGCATTTAAAGGGAAGAGAAACCATTTCCATCAGCAATGTACAGGAAAACCGGGAAAACCAGCAAAACGTGAGCAGTGTGATACATGTGCACAGCACAAAAGTGCACATAAAAATAGGAAATGACCACAACAGAACTATTAAAAATAGTAATTCAGCTGGGGAACAGTTATAGTGATGGACAAATACAGAAAACACACCCAACAAAGCTCCAGAAAAAAGAAATGAATTTTGGAAGGGTTTACGGAGCGGAGACTCTTCCAAACAACATTTCCTGTTGTGGAGCTGTCCTGGGAGTGTTTGCTATGGTTGCCCATTAATATCACTGTTGCCCAGCGTGGTGATATTGTTTCCCCCAGTTCCCGTGGTCATTTCCGTGGTTTATGTGCACGTTTGTCACCAGACAGGGTGCATATGCCCACAGTAAAATTGTGTAGAGCAGGGTTTGTGACTCCATCCTGCCAGGCTTACTACCTCCAGGGGCTGCACTGTCTCTGTGGCCATAGTGTGGTGCAGCGGACAGAGTCAGTACCTCTAGGACCAGAGGGTCAGAGGTTCAAAGCCCAGCTGGGGCACTGTCCAGTCCCTATATTTTACCCACCACTAAACACAGATAGCGCAGACACCCCTGTATTGCAGGGGACATAAGCATGGGGAAAACACCCATATTTTACCCAACAACGCACACACACCACAACAATGGGCATTACCCACAGCCAAGTACCCCAAATGCAGTCCCGTACTGCCACATTCCAATCAGGTCACCTGCTTTTTATGGGAGGAGCTCATGCCAGCATGTTGGCGGACGAGTACATGTGGTGCAGGGGGCAGTGGCTGCTAGCGACAGAAGACAGAGGCCTAGCCATGTGCAGGCTGCCACCGTTCACTGCAACAGACTGCAACAGACAGGCCCTGCCGGATCCACAGTCATGGACATGCCAGGGAATCCACCCAATCTGTGGCTACACAGTGGTGCAGTGCATGCAGACACTACATGCAAGAGCAGAAGGTCACAGGTTCAAAGCCCAACTGGGGCAACTGCCAATCTTGCCCACATATTTTTCCCCCAAGTAAACAGTGATAGTAAGGGCACACCTTTCCTGGCGAGGACATATGCAATGGCAATACGTCTATCTTTTACCCCACTGAGCAAAGACACCATGAACAGGGCCAGTACCCAGAGCAGAATCACCCAAATGCAGTCCTGGTGGGGCACACACCAGTCAGGTTCCATGATGCCACTCATACAAATGCCTGTTCTGTATATCTATGCACCACACCCATGGTATGTAGATGTAGCTCATGCATATCCATGAGGGACAGCAGGAAAACCAGAACAGTGTGATGCAAACCTGGACTGGAGTTGGGAATCTGTGCCGTAAAGCAGCAGCCATCAAGGGCAGACACACCCACACCCACAGGCCTCATTGGCCAATGTCTCCTGGAGAGGCAGACCATTGGACCCTGCATGCATCTCCCAAAACTAGCACTTGCATAACTTACCAATGTCACCCTACACCTGAGGTATACGGTACACAGCTCTGAGACGTTTGCTAGGAGCACAGGCAGCTAGATATCCATACGTTACGCACATACTGCTAGTTGACCCCATCCGAACAATCTGTTAGGTGTTTGCGGTGCGTGCTCCAGGCCTGGCCTCTGACGGTGTTTACCACCCTGGGGAGTGACCCCCAGCTGTACTGCGTACCATATCCATGCCTTGCCGTGCTCAGGACCGGTTTGGTGGGCAAGGCTAATTACTTCCTCAATAGTAGCACCATGATGGCATAGGTGTGGAAGTGTGTGTCTGGCTATACAGTGGGTGTTGGCTGCAAGCCCCTTCCACAGCCCACACTGCCAGCACTGTTGCCAGTATTGGCCTGCTAATGTGCATAATGAGGTGCAAGGTACCATGGGTATAGCCAGGACAGGGTAGCCTGGCCAGGATGCATCTGCACCGGGCATAGGGCACTGGCAGGGACATTGTAGTGTCCGGCCACCACCTACACAGACAGGGTGGCCAAAGCATGTCCTTCTGGGAGATCACGCTCACCCTGACTGTGCAGAGACCACAGCATGGCTAGGCACCCCCATAGTGCTATACAGTAATTTTCTCATGTGATAGATATAGGTTTTTGTTTGGGGCCCAGTCACTGATTTATCTGCTTGCTGTGTATGCTGGCAGACCAGTTCTGGGTGCATGTGTCTCCATTGGGAACATGCTCTATTGACTAGCCAGCAGACTGTTTGTAGCTGGTATGTGTCTTGCTGGAATGGCTTGCAGGGTGCAGTGGCTGTTGGCTTGCTGCAGGGGAATATCTGGTGGTGGGGTGCAGCTTACCTTATCCTGGTCCTATGTCTGTCTGCTATTGTGTTGTGGCTGTGTGTGGGTGGTGTTCATTCCTCAGCAGGACTGGGGTTGATGTTGCCCTCTACTGCCACCTTTGCAGGGAGGTACAGTGTGGATCTCTTGATGGGGGACCATGTTTGCTGCTGGGTGGGGGTTCCCAGGGGGTGCTAGGCCTGACTGGGATAGCCATGGTGTTGTGTGCAGAAACTAACTATCTTACACATTAACACTGCTTTGGAACTCCCACTTGGCCTCCATCAGCCATGGAAGGTGTTATGGACCTGGTTCTGGGCGCCTCATTGCACACTCAGGGTGAGCACAGAACACGCACGATGTAACGGTGTGTAGCTACTCTGTGCCAGTAAAACACCCGGTCAGTGCCCCCTACCAGGCCGAGGTGCTGTGTGGGTGCACCCGGTCACTCCCCCCAACAGGGCCGAGGTGCTGTGGGGGTGCATTCCCCATCTTGTGTCCATCTGTGGACAGCTAATTTGCATGTGCAGTGCATCATGGGTACGTGTGGCCTAACCCTATCCTGTTTACACCGGCAGACTGTCTGTGAGGTGACGTGCAGGCTATCTGCAGCCAGCCAGGGGCTTGCTTACAGCTATGGAGTTGTAGCCCAATGGTTACATCACTCTCTGTGCAGCCAGAGGTAATGGGTTCAAACCCACATTGGGGTTCTGTGATAGGGGTGTCCACAGCATCTTTTTAATTTACTGTACATATGTTGCTGCCAGCAATAACACCCTGAGCGTACTGTACCCATAAGGTGCCTCTGAGGGCGCTTTATGGGGCGCCATATACGGCACTTTATGGTTGCCATCCATATAGGGTGCACTATACATTATCCTGTGTCGCAACATACATGCTGCCCTATAGGGGACATTCTAGGGTGCCTTGGCGGTTGGTGCACTGTCACATGTGCCTTATGGGCTGCCTTATGTTAACATGCTGTGAGCGTGCGTTTTCTAGTTGTTATCACAAAATAAAATTAGTGGGCCTCCTACAGCACTCCACAACATAAAACATACTGCCTCTGCTAGTCTTTTTCAATGGGCATTGTGAGGGATTGAACCCCTGGTCCCTGCACCATTGGTCAGTGTCACAACCATTGTGCTGTGGCTCTGTTCCTGTGCTTGAGCAGCAGTGCGCCGCCTTCTGCCGCGTAACATTAACAGTGCGCCACCTTATGCCGCCCAACATGGGCATGCCCCTTAAAATAATGCCTCAGCCAGCTGTCTTCAATGGGCACTGTGGGGAATTAAACCCATGATGCCTGCACGAGGGGTCAGTGTCTTAACCATTGTGCTATGGCTCCATTCCTGCTATTTGCACATCAGCGCGCCACTTATCCCTCCCACTATTGGGCAGCCCCCTCACACATCAGCGCGACGCCTTCTGCCCACAGGCTCGCCGCCTTCTGTTGCCCCATTTTATCAGCGCGCCGCCATCTGCCGCCCACAATGAACAGTGCGCCGCCTCATGCCGTATAAAAAAAGAGTGCGCCGCCTTCTGCCGCCCATAATCAATATACCTCCTACACCACTTTTGCCCATAAAAGTTGATGCCTCAGCTGGTCTTTTTCATTGAGTGCAATGGGGGCTTGAACCCCTGGCCCCTGCACCATAGGTCAGTGTCTTCACCGTTGTACTACGGCTCTGTTGTTTGGTTATGCAGCAGCACCCCACTTAGCCTTTCCACGCGCTAATGTGGGCCCCGCACATTAGCGCGACGCACACACGTACGATCCGTTTTTTTTCTTTTTTCTGCCTGGCCCGCCCACTCCTTATATGGCACCAGCACACTAACGGGAACCCGCACAGCAACGGTGTTTAGTAAACATGCCCCTATATTGGACCAGTGTATGAAAAACATACACCATATGAAACTTCTATTTTCTGCAAAGTTTTAATATTTTTTTATTATTGCCGGTATTTCATAGTTGTTTGAGTGTAACAAATCTAAAAAAACATCCAAAACACAGAAAGAATATACAAGCTGTCCAAAACGGGTTAAAGAACTAGGGGCATTTTATTAAAGTTCACTAACAGCGTGCCATGGTAAACTTTAGCATGTGCAAAAAAATGTGGTCATGTTTAAATATCTCATGCCATCTGCTTTGCATGGTTTGGGGTGAAGATTAGCTGGTTCAGGGATGGGGCATGCATACCACAGGTGTATTCAACACCATGCTAACCAGTAATATTTCATTTGGTATGGGGTGTTCTTATCACCATCTCAATGGGTGGTACTAAGTGCACCTGCAGTGATCACTGGAAACGGTTTAAACCAGTGGCGGCAAGGAAGCTAGTTATATAGGTACATGCCCATCATGCTTCAATTTTTATTGTGGGTACAGTGCTACCCCCCAAACTAATTTTTGGGACTGAAGGACTGGTAAGTGCCCACCTTTTGGTAAACATGCCCCCTAATGCAGAAATTCTTATTTGGGGACATGTAACGAACATGTTAACTGTTAGTGTAGCAGTCAGCTACACTCCCCGATATGTAGCTAATTGCATTCCTTGAATGCATGGTAATAGCCATTCCTGCACATTAACTGCACAACTACCTTTCCAAACATGCTGGGATAAACTTCCAACAGTTAACACAGTGATCTTAAAAATATAACAAATCTTATCTTTGGCTATTAAAACTCATTAGATGCCAAACCTTAGCACAAGTTAGTACATGAGTCCCTAGAAGAAGTAAAAGAACACCTTGAAAATTCCTTTCAAGTTTAAAGAAATCTATAAAAAGTCAGTGTTTAATACAGTAAGAAGTTACTGAAATGGAACGCTTCTTCTAATTTTTGCAAATTAATGGGAATAGTGACATACAAATGCTATAAATGCCCTCAAAAGATTTATGTGTCAATAGCTCTGTTCCAGTCTCATGCGGGAATAAATATATTTGGCTCACCAGTATTGAAGGGCTTTCAGCTCTGATAGGGGCATACATTCCAGGTATTTATAACACCATTTTTTATGTAATCATATGTCCTGGTCTTTGAATGATTTTATTTACATTTCTTTATATCGCTCACATAAAGATCATATTAAAGTACAAAAACACTATAACGTCCATTCTGACCCGCCTTTAGCGGGGCTGGACATCCGATCTGGATGTCCAGCCCCACTAAACAACAGTGTCTTTGATTCACAACACAGAGCTCCCCGCATGTAAATAAGAGATGTGCGGGGAACTCTATTCCTGAGCGGGAGGGGGCAGGCCAGGGGAGGAGTGAGGGTGGGGAGTGGGTAGGAACCTAACCCTGGATATACAAGGCTGATTCCGGGGTCGGCCCTGTACATCCTGGGTTGACCATTTGGAGGTGAAATAAGTCCCCCCTGGACAGAAACAAAAATGAACCCTGGGACAGACAATGAGATAAGGGAGTGCAGGGGGTTCCACGCAGCCTGACCCTGGCCACGGCATGCTCGATCGGGGGTTGGGCGGTGGGGAACGAGACACAGCTGGGTCTGCCAGGGATTGTAGCTCCTGCATGAACCAGAATCAGGGCATGGCTGGGCTGTCCAAGCCCTCTGCACCCAATTCTGATCCTGCAGGGATGTCTAGCTCCTGTGGGATCAGAATTGGGTGCAGATCCAGGCCGTCCAAATTTTGGACATTCGGATGACTCGGACGTGCCCCAATCAGAATGGGCCTCCACCTGTCAAGGTTTACAATATACCCTATAAAAGAATCATTGTCCTTTAGCTATAGTATAAATTACTCATGTACTACAATATTAAATAATGCATAAATAGATTTGTTTCATCCTCATAGACAGAAATTTATTATCACCAAATAATAAGCAAATGATACACTGATATACAGAGAATGGAAACAGAATACTATCACAGGATGCTGTCTCCCATGTGTGTGCTTTTCTTTAGAGAATCGGTCTCACCGGGCATGTGCATGTATGTTGCATGCGTCCAAAGTACTGATATAGAACAACTTCCTATCCACGTATTGGGGCCACTTATGTCCTATTGTGCTTTACTTTATAGAATGGATGTACTGGATGTTTGCATGTATGTGCATGCCTCAGGAATACCATTAGAGAATTACCAATCCCTACATCTTAAATCCCCAACAAAAAGACTTCCTACTTGATCCCTACTCCCCCTTCCCCAGCCCTAGCAGGATCTCTGGTGTTTATTGGGAGCAGGAGTGATGCTCCCTTGCTCCTGCTTCTTTGGATCAAAGTTTCTAACTGGCACCATGACTCCTTCGAATGATCTTGCATGACTGTGGCAGTATCATGATATTACCACTAGAGGTCATGGGTGGCATTTTGAAACCCACAGTTGAAGGAACAGGATCTAGTGGACATTGTTCCCACTCCCACTAGACATCAGGGGCCCTGGTAAAGTTGAGGATGGGGATGGCGGAATAGGGGGTCTGCTTCGGGAGGCCGGTGTGGGGGTGATTCCTAGATTCTGGGGTTTCATACTTAGGGGATCTGGATGGAGGAGTATCAAATGCTTTGGGGGAAGTTGAAGAGATTCAATTTGTTAGGGAGATCAGAGAAGGGATCAGAGAAACATGATAGTAGAAAAAGACCATATGGCCTATCTAGTCTGCCCTTCCATATCAACTACTATAGTCCCTTTTTTCCTTTAGAGATACTCTGTGTTTGTCCCATGCTTTCTTGAATACAGATATTGTCCTTGTCTCTACTACATCCACTGGGAGAATATTCCACACATCTACCACTCTTCCCATAAAAAAATATTTCTGCATATTACTCCTGAGTCTATTCCTTTTCACCCTCATCCTATGCCCCCTCATTGCAGAGCTTGCTTTCAATTGAAGAGGCTCTTCTCCTGGTGCATTTGCACCATGGAGGTATTTAAATATCTCTGTCATCTCTCCTCTATCCTGCCTTTCCTCTAAAGTATACATATTGAGATCTTTAAGTCTGTCCTCATATAGTTTATAACAAAGACCATTGACCTTTTTGGTAGACACCCTATGCACCGACACCATCTTGCTTACAGTTGTAGTCAACATTATTAGCATCCTTGCAGTTCAACCCCTTAACGGCCAATATTTCCTTTAAAAAAGTGGCCAGCGAAATGGCTTTGGACTGTATATGCACACATATTTGACACATTAAAGAATCAAATAAAACAAGACCAATTAAAAATTGAAAAGTAGGAAATACTATAAAAAATGGGAAATTTTCAGGACATCATAATTGGCACTCTAATAAACAATTCAAATCAATTTGAACAGAAGAACCACAGTCCATTGCAGTAAAATTACACATACCTGTGATCAATTGTCAGTACTCACATGACTTAAATCAACCATTGAATGATGACTCTAATGTTTAAAATGGCCGCATTCACTTCTTTTCCATTTTCACAAAGGTGAAGACAAGAGAGCTGCCTGAGACTGTCAGAAAAGAAATTAGCACCAAACATCAAACTTCAAAGGGGTATGAGGAAATCTCCAAAGACCTTGAGATTCCTGTGTCTACAGTTCACAATGCTATATTAAGACATTTTCTGCTCATATAAATGTCAAGAACCTCCCAGGAAGTGGTGGGAAGAGGAAAATTAATCCAAGAACTCTTTGAAGATTAGTGCGAACTGTTGGAAAAACATTATGTACAACATCCAAAAAGCTTAAGACTGATCTGGCGCAATCTGAAGTCCTGGTTTCAACCCTCACCATGTGCAGTGCACTAAACAAAGAAGTACTCAATGGGTTAAGGCCAAGGAGGACCCCACTGTACAAAGACAGATATAAAAAGACACGCCTGATCTTTGTTCAGACTCACTTTGAGAAACCACAGTCCTTCTGGGAAAATGTTCTGTGGACAGATGAAACCAAATGAGCACTTTGGCAATGCAGTCTAACGATACATTTTAGGTGAAGAAATGAAGTTTGCATGGAAAAAAAATCACCCTTCCTACAGTTAAATATGGTGGAGGCTCCATAATATTGTAGGGCTGTTTTGCTGCCTCGGGAACTGGAGTTCTGGAATGTATTAAAGGAATCATGAAGTCAGAAGACTGCCAAGGTATTTTGGAGTGAAAAGTACAACCTAGTGTCAGAAAACTAGGTCTGGGTTGAAGGTCATTGGTCCTCCAGCAGAACAATGACCCAAAACATACATCCAAAAATACAAAAGAATGGTTTTAAAAAAAAGTATTGCTTTAAACTGGCCAGCAGTAAGTCCTAATCTCAATCCAATCGAGAACCTTTGGAAGGAGCTGAAATTTGCCATTGGTAAAAGGAATCCTGGAAACATTCATGAGCTGGAACAAATCACAGTTGAAGAGTGGGAGAAACTACTAGCAAACAGATGTACAAAACTTATAGATGACTACAAGAAACATTTGGAAGTTGTCATCACTGCCAACGGTTATGCAACCAAAATTTAGAGAAGGGTACCACTAATCCTGTTCAGGTCATATTTTGTTTTTTTCTCAGAAATTACTATGTCTACGTTGCACAGATATCTTTTTTATGTGGTCTCATTAAAAGACTTATACAGAGGCACTCTCACCTCCTTTTTTCTATAGGCCATTTCTCTCCCTATGCACCCAAACATCCTTCTGACTTTTGCCATCAAGTTTTCTACCTGCTTAGCTACTTAAGTTCACCACAAATAACCATGCCCAGGTCCCACTCTTCTTTCATGGACAGAAGTACTTCACCCCTTATACACATCACTCCAATACTTTATAACCTTCACTGGTTTCCGATGGCTAGCAGGACTGGATATTAGCTGTTACATTTAAACTACTTAGGGGTATGTTTACTAAACCATTTTAATGTTACCGGCTCTAGTTGCAGCGTTAATGTGCAGAATGCCATATAAGGTAGTAGGCGGTCCGGAGGTAAGGTTGCAAGGAAACAGTATCATGCGATAGCGGGCGCTGTGGCACATTAACGCACGTTAACCCTAAGTTCATGACAGCGCAATGCTAGAAGCTATAAAGGTGTAGCCCACTGGTTATCTCAATGACTGTGGAGGCCGAGGTCATGGGTTTGACCCCACAGTGGTGTTATGTAAGAAGGCTGTCTGAGGCATTTCCATTTTTTAAATTTAAATCAGTGCTGTCTGAGGCATTTCCTTTTTTAATTTAAATCAGTGCTGCCAGCAAAAACACCCTCGCAGTGCCGCAACCTAAGGTGCCACATAAGGTGCCCTATAAGGCACTCCATAGAGCACATCATAAAGTCCACTGTCCGACAAGGCACCTTATAATGTGCCTTATAGGGTGCTTTATAAGGCACCTTATGAGTCACCTTAGGCTACAGCTCTGTGAGGGTGTTTTTGTTGGCAGCACTGATTTAAATTAAAAGGAAAAGACTCAGAGAGCCTGATTAAATAACAGCACTGTAGGATCAAACCCACAACTCCTGCCTTTGCAGTCATTGAAGTAACCAATGGGCCACATCTCTATTGCATCTAGCACACTGCTGGCTGGCTACAGAAAGACTGCAGGTCAGCACACAAACTGTCTGCTGTGGTTACCAGGATAGGGTAAACCCACCCGTACCCATGATGCACTGCACATGCAGATCAGCGGCCTACATCTGCTCACAAGATGGGGTATGTGCTTCTATAGCACCCCGGCCTGGTAGGGGGGAACTGACCGTGTGTGTTACAGGCACAGAGTAGCTGCAGATCGTGACATTGTGCTGTTCCTGTGCTCACCCTGAGGATGAGATGGGGCACCCAGCACCAGGTCCGCAGCACCTGGGGTGGCTGAGATAAGCTATACTGCAGGTCGCCATCAGTGCCAGTGTGTGATAGGTAGTTCTTGCAGATGCATCTAGGATACATCTGTGTTTCCCAGTCATGTTTAGCCCTTGTGGATTATCATGCACCCAGAATAGTGCATATCCTCTGTGGTTGCCATGGTCACATGTTATAAGAGAAGGGTGGTGGTTGGACCCAAAAGCGGATTATTTAGCACCACCCAACCCACCCTACCCTCTGTGGGTCAGGGTGGGGAACAGAATCTCCCGCCAACAGATCCACATTCTACATGTCTGCAATGGTGGCAGTAGAGGGGACCATCAACCCCAGTCCTGCTGGAAAATAGGCACCCTACAGGGCAATAAATGCAGATCTGTACACAACACATAGAGCACTGGCAGACAGGCCTGGAAAAGCTCAGCTGCCCCCCTCCACTATCTGTAACAAAACCTCAGCAAGTGAAACCAAAAACTGTATCCAATATGAAAGGTCACTCACTATTTCCTATAGTAAACACCATAGTCATGTCTCCACGGTGAACCTTTACCCTATAATCATAATTTTGACACAAACCGTTGTGTTTCAAGCCCACTACGAAAATGGCTCTTTTTCAAGCTACACCCACCCCAACTTCCTGTTTCGTCCTAACACTTATGACATCATCACTACGTATAGGAACATCAGATGGCATCTGTAACACATGGGCTGAAGCTCATTTCAATGACCACCATTCAATCTCCGTGTTCATTCCCAATGGGGTGACCGTACAAAGAACAAACATCCAACATTGCTCCCATGGAGACATGACTATGGTGTTTACTATAGGAAATAGTGAGTGGCCCCTCCACTATCTGACATTCATGACCAGAGAGCACAGCCCATCTCGACCCTGCAAGGTGTTCCAGCCATATACATACTAACTTCAGACAGTCTGCTAGCTAGTACATGTTCCCAGAAAAACTATATGCATCCAAAAACAGAATGAGAGCACACACACACACACCAAACAGGCATGTCAGAGATGGGACTCCAAAAACAAGAACTCATAGACATCACTTGGGAAAAGCACTATGGGGGAACCTAGCCATGCCGTGGTCACTGCTCAGTCAGGGTGAGAGTGACCCCCCCCCCCCCCAGCATGGCATGCTATGCTGTGGCCACCCTGTCTGTGCAGGTGGTGGTCAGGCACTATAATGTTCCAGCCATTGCCCTATGCAGATGCATCCTTCCAGGCCACCCTGTCTGGGCCATACCCACAGTACCTTGCTCCTCATTATGCACATTGGCAGGCTAAAACTGGAAACAGTGTAAGACATGTGGACTCATTAAGGTGTAGGCAGCCACAAAACACTGGATAGACATACACACACTCCCACACCTATGCCAGCATTGTGCAAATAGAGAGGTTTTTGGCAGCCCTGGCCACCACATCAGTCCTGGGCACAGTGCAGGCATTGCTATGGTACGCAATACTGTTGGGGTCACTCCCCGGGGTGGTAAACACTGTCAGAAACAAAACCTGAAACACACTCCACAGATATCAGAAAGGTTGCTATGATGAATCTCTGTCAACAAATTGTGATTAACTTAGGATTTGTTATCTGACATTAATCATAGCAACCTTTTGATATATATGTAACGTATTCCCAAGTTTAGGATGGCATTGCTAAGGTATGCAGGTGCTAGTATTGGGAGATGCTGCTCTGTGCAGGGCCCAACAGCCTGACTCTCCATGAGGCTTTGGATAGTGGAGCCTGTGGGTGTGGGTGTTTGTGCCCCTGTTGGCCACTGCTCTAGAGCAGAGGTTCCCAACTCCATTCCTGGTGGGCCAAACATGGTTCCGATTTTCATGCGCTCCCTAATGAATATGCATGAGATACATTTGCATACAATGGGGGCAGTGCATACAAATGCAGTACAGGCATATTTATTAGGGACAGCATGAAACCTGAATGGTGTTTGGCCCTCCAGGACTGCAGTTAGGTAACTCTGCTCTAGGGATTGCACATGTTTATGGTGTCTGTGCTCTGTAGAGTAAAATATAGGCGTTTATGGCATGTTTATTTTATCTGCAATAAAGGTTCTGTCTTTATTACCATAGTTTAATACTGGGTAAAATATAAGGACATGGTTTGCAGGAGCCACAGCTGGGACTTGAACCTGTGATCTTCTGCCCTTGAACACACTGGCTGTGTGTACTGCACCAAACTGTTGCCACAAAGGCAAATTATTCCCTGGGGATACCATGACTGTTCATCAGACAGACCTTGTCTATTGCAGTGCACGGCACCCACCTAAACGGGGCTTGGCCATGGTCTGCTGTGGGCAGATGCCAATGCCCCCCTCCACCACCAGCACCCCTCCGCCACCATGCTGACATGCCCTTGTGCCATTGGTGCTGGTGGTGTGCAGTCCCAGGCCATCCAGTGTGCCAGTAGGTGGCTGCCTATGGTGCATGATATGGGGTAGGGGTGCCTGCATAGACATCCATGCTTCCCCCCAGCACCACCTGCCAATGTTATGTGCCCTTTGGGGTACTTGCTGGGTACTGTCCCCTGGGAAACTGTGGGACACACACTCGTGGACATGTTTGCCCTTGGTCAGTTGCTGGCTTGCTGATTTGCAGTTTGTGTGTTCCTATGTGCCACTTAGGCATCTACCTAGTCCACCCTGTGCCCCAGCAGCCCACTGCATGTCCTGCTTTCAGCCCCCTGTACCCCATTTGCAGCCTCACTGTTGTGCCCTTTGTACTTGGCCACTATGCTGCTGCTGAACATTTATCACTACTATCACCTTCCTTGGTCTCCCTGGCTTTGCTGTACATTGCTGACTGAAATGGTTTCTCTCTCCTGCAAATGTGCATCTAGCGCGAGGTTTTCACTTGCGTTAATTTTCAGACCTTCATTGCATGGCGTTAGTGTGCATGGAGCTTCTCCCCGCCCACTCTCCGCCCATTGACCCCTTATCTATGCCCCTGGGGAGCCTTACTCCGCCCTCTGGGGAGCCTTACTCCACCCTCTGCACACCTTAACGCTGCTGGAGACATTATCGCTCAATAACGTCACAGCTGCGACATTAGCGACATTTAGTAAACATACCCCTTAATAACATCTCCCCCTCTATTCTTACAACTAAAATACAAACCCAAACAGATGTCAGGAACAGAAGAAAAAATAATCAAAATCTCCTTGTAATTCCACCCACAATCCGTAAAACAAAACAAACTACCAGCAACAGAGTCTTCACATACACAGTACGCACCCTCTGGAATTCCATTCCAGACACTATCAGATCTACAAACTTTAAGGGGTATGTTTACTAAATCGCGTTAGTGCAGTTTGCGTTAGGAGCCGCTGTAGTGAAGGAAACCCCAAATAAGGACATGGGCGGTACATCGTTACCACTACCGCGCGTTAGAAAAATTAACGAGCGTTACCGGGCGCCGTGCCACGTTACTGCGCGTTAATCGTAAGAAGACGTACAGACACAAAGCACTGAAACAGAGCTGTAGCACAATGGTTACAGTACTGACCTCGGTTACAGGCAGCATGGGTTCGAGCCCCCAGTGTGCCTAACGCAAAAGGCTGTCTCAGGCATCATCCTGTACATTACAGAAGGAAAGAGGAGGCATGTTTTTCGTTACGCTGAGTATTGGTGTCAGAAAAACACCCTCGGAGTGTGCCTAGCCGCGTGCATTGGTAAGTGCGTAGCCGCGCGTGTACATTCGTGCGTGGGTACATGTGTTTTTACCAGTGTGGGCATCTTATATTACAGACTTTGTAGGGTGTCCTGCACCGGGTTAGATGCACATTTGTAGGAGAGAGAAACCATTTTAGTGTCAGCAATGTACAGCCTAGGCAGAGAGCCTGAGAAGGTGATAGTAGTGCTCCTTTTGCAGCAACAGTATACTGGACAAGTATGAAAGGCCACTATGGTGATGGTGCAAATGGGGAATAGGAGGACTGCAGGAGGGACATGCAGTGGGGGCAGCTGGGGCACAGGGTGAACTAGGCCGTCGCCCAGGTTGCACATAGGAACATAGAAACTGGAAATCAGCAGGACAGCAGCTGACCAGGGCCAAAGATGCCCAGTAGTCCGTGTTCCACAGTGTCCCATCCAGGTGACATTACCAAGCACGTACCCCAAACGTCAGACAGGTACCACTATGCCTGTAATAGGGCAAGCAGTGCACATCTGGGGACCACACTAACAAGGGTCCATAGAGCACACCCAGGATGGGTCCCAAACAGTTTGTAGACCCAGCTAATTGAACACACTTTACGGCAGCCCCTAATAAGACATTGCAGGGTGTGCCCATATGTTGTCGGAAAAATATACACCCAGTAGGACAAACTGGGTACACCGTACCTGAGGTGTATACCCTAACCTGTCCACAGTCGACAGTAACAACACACTCCACCTACATCTACCTGGTCCACCCTAGCCAATAGTTGCTAGAGCACCAGCCTGATATCCCCCCAGCTATCACTCCCCCATGTGGAAGGGACATAACATTGGTAGTCAGTGATTGGGGGATGTGTGGATGTCCATGTATGCCTCGCCACCCCAGACCCTGCACCCTAGACACCCACCTACCTGCACAGTGGATGGCCTTGAACCGCGCATGACCAGCACCAACAGCATATGTTCATGTCATCATGGCAGGGGGGGGTGTTTGTGCTGGAGGGAGCAGTGCCACCCGCCTGCAGTGGACTTAGGCCATGCCCTGTACCAGTACATGGTGTGCAGCACAACAGAAAAGGTCTGGCTGAGGAAAGTAAGGGTAGCCCCAGCGACTGCTACTTTCCTGTGGCAATAGTATGGTGCAGTACACACAGCTAGGGTTTCTAGAAGCAGAGGATCAGAGGTTCAAATCCCAGCTGTGGATCCTACAGAGCATCTTATTACATTTTACCCTACAATGCAGATACATCAACATGTGCAAACCCCAAAGCGGCATCGAACAGGGGTCAAAACACCCACTCACACAGGCTCCACTATCTAAAGCTTCATGGAGAGTCAGGCTGTTGGCCCCAGCACGGAGCAGCAGTTATCAGCAGAGCACCACTACTACCCCCTGCACAGTTTAGCAATGTCAGCACTGTGATCAGGACCAGTGTGGCGAGCAGGATTGCCAACCACCCCTATCATTGCACAATGCTGCAATAGGGGTGTGTGTGTGTGTGTGTCTATCAATTGTTTTGTGGCTGCCTACACTGCTCTGGGCCCACAATGTCCCACTGTTACCAGCGTTAGCCTGCAAATGTGCATAATGAGGAGCAAGGTATTGTGGGTATGGTCCGGACAGGGTGTATTGTCAGGATGAATCTGCACAGGTTGTAGGGCAATGGCTGGGACACTGTAGTGCCTGACCACCACCTGCATGGACAGGGTGGCCACAGCATGGCATGCTGTGAGGTCACTCTCACCCTGACCGAGAAATGACCATGGCATGTCTATGCTCCCCCATAGTGCTTACAGCTGTTTGTTTTTAGTGATGTTTGTGTGTTCCAAGTTCTGGGGCCTAATCACTGAGGTACCTGTTTGGTGCTTGTGCTGTACATCCCATTTCTAGATACATAGGATTCCCCTGTGAGCATGCACTATGGATTGGCTAGTGGGCTGTCTGTTGTTAGCCTGTGCATGGTTAAAACACCTTGTAGAGTGCTACAGATACAGTCTGATTCTGTTGGTGAATGGCAGGCCATGCTGTGGGGCAGTTAAGGTTTCCATGGCTTATCCCAAGCATTGCTGCTGGTCTGCCACAATCATAAGTATGTATCTACCCTACCAGCAATGGAGGATTGCCCTTTGACAGCAGAACTGTGGTTGCTTGTCCTACAGCCAAGGCTCAGGCACCTGTCTCTCCACTCCCTCACCTACAAAATGGGTGATTGTGGGTCGTTTGGGTATATAGGGGTGTGTTTACTAAACGGTCCTAATGTTACTGTCGCTGGTTGCAGCGTTAAATGTGAGGAATGCCATATAAGGTAGTGGGTGTTTCGGCGGCAAAGTAGCAATGAATCTGTATTGCACGATAGAGGATGCCGTGGCTCATTAACGCGCATTAACCTTAAATCCATGCCAGCGCGGTGCTAGAAGCTATAGAGATGTAGCCTGCTGGTTACTACAATGACTGTGGAGGCAGAGTTCATGAGTTCAATCCCACAGTGGTGTTATTTAATAAGGCTGTCTGAGAGATTTCCTTTTAATTTAAATCAGTGCTGCCAGCAAAAACACCCTCACAGTGCCGTAACCTAAGGTGCCTCATAAGGCACCCTATAGGGCGCTCTATAAGGCGCCCCATAGGGCACACTATAAAGTGCCCTGTCTGACAAAGCACCTTATAACCTATAGGGCGCCTGATGAGGCACCTTAGGTTATGGCACTGTGAGGGTGTTTCTGCTGGCAGCACTGATTTAAATTAAAAGGAAATCCCTCAGACAGCCTTATAAAATAACACCACTGTGGGAGTGAACTCATGAACTCTGCCTCCACAGTCATTGTAGTAACCATTGGGCTATATCTCTATAGTTTCTAACACAGCGCTGGCTGGCTACAGAAAGACTGCAGGTCACCGCACAGACTGTCTGCTGTGGTTACCAGGATAGGGTAAACCCACCCATACCCATGATGCACTGCACATGCAGCTCAGCAGTCTACATCTGATCACAAGATGGGGTATGTGCCTCCACAGCACCTCGGCCTGGTAGGGGGAACTGACCTTGTGTGTTACTGGCACAGAGTAGCTACGGCCTGTGACATTGTGCGGTTCCTGTGCTCACCCTGAGTGTGAGGTGGGGCGCCCAGCACCAGGTCCGCAGCACCTGGCTTAACTGAGATGGACTATGCTTCAAGTTCCTATTAGTGCCAGTGTGTGATAGGTAGTCCCTGAAGACACAATTAGGATACACCTGTGTCCATCTGTATTTCCCAGTTGTATCTAATCCGTGTGGCCTATGATGCACCCAGACTAGTGCATATCCTGTGTGGTTGCCATTATCACTTGTTATAGGAAAAGGTGGTGTTTGGACCCAAAAGCAGATTATATGGCATCACACAACCTGCTCTTACTGGATCAGGATCTCCCACCAACAAATCCACACTCTACATCTGAGGTAGTAGAGGGGACCACCAATCCAGTCCTGCTGGGGAATAGGCACCCTGCAGGGAAGTCATCACATAGGGCACTGGAAGACAGGCAGTAGGCATGAGAAAGCTCACCCCATGTCCTGCGCTGGTATCCTTTCCTACATTGCATCTCTTCACGATTGCCTTGCCTGTGCCTGATCTGCATGGCACTACCACTCTTCTGACCACCCATAATTGTAACTATCCTGCCACCTCCGCCTCCACTGGGGGACCCGTATTCCCATCGTCTGCCACCAGCAGTCTTTCCAGTACTTTACATTGCCAATACTCTGTGCTGTCATACAGTTGCCCCCACCATGTTTGCCAACAGTACTGGCAGCCACATGGGATGCCCGAAGATATGGCAGGTCCAGCAGCTCCCAGCTCTCCCTCCTTCACTCACCTGTTCATTGTCTTTCCTCAGTGCTCTATCTAGTGTTAGGGCTACATCTGTCTCTGTGCCTCACAGATCATGCATGTCATCCTGAAGCACCTTGCAGCCCTTAGGGCACACTAACCTAGGGCACCGTAACCTTGTTAGGCCACTTTAACCTATGGTTCCATAGCCCAGGGTGCCTTCTATGGTGCCTTGTCCAGGGGTGCCTAATATGGCGCTTAGCCTAAGGAGCCCTATAGGGCACCTTACAAGGCACCTTATGAGGCACCTTATAAGGCACCTTACAAGGCTCCCTATAAGGTGCCTTACAAGGCACATTACAAGGTGCCTTGTAAGACACCTTATAAGGCACCTTACAAGGCAACTAACAAGGCATATTATAAGGCACCTGACCAGGCACCTTACAAGACGCCTTGTAATGTGCCTTGTAAGATGCCTTATAAGGCACCTTGTAATGCTCATTAGTCTAAGGCGCCTTGTAATGCTCGTTAGTCTAAGGCACCTTGTAACATGCCTTAGCTGATAAGGCTTTCTGTAATGATGCACCACCCATGCCTTTATATGGGCATCTGTACCTTTACCGTGGAACCTAACACGGGTGACATTACCGCAGTTTAGTAAACATATCCCTAAGAGTCATTGAATTTCTAGGAGACTTCTGAAAGAGGCTCAAGACTCACCTCTTCCAAACTTTTATGGCCCTGGCTCACAACAGGAATAAAATCCCATCCATCCTCTCGGACCAAACCTAAGCCATGTAAATTAATAGCAACTAACCTGTAAATATGCTCTTAGACATCCAATTACTTACCAACTTTTAAATGAGTTATGTAACCCCCCACCCTAAGCAATGTTCTAACTATACTCATGCTTTTCTGTAAGACAGATCATATATTCCATGAACATAAAGCATAGTTACTGACCTGTAACAGGTGATCTCCGGGAACAGCAGGAATTTAGTCTTCACATATGGGTATAGTGGATACCGACGGAGTCTGCGTGGGAATGCTCCCCAGCGTCCAATAGGAAAGCTTTTGGGAGCATCCCACAGTGCCTGCGTGCTGCCTTCCCACCTTTCCCAACTGTCCCTCTCCAGTTGAGTTTAAAGCTGAGACAAAAGAGAGAGGAAAAGAGAGAGAGATTTATTTATTTTATTTTTTATTTATTTAGACAGTTTTGTATACTGCCTTATCCTTCAATCAAAGCGGTCACAACACAATTGGGGGATACATTTAACACGCGGGGATATGAGACACATTCACTAATACTTACAGGGAACATGGGCAATGGAGGGTTAAGTGGCTTGCCCAAGACCACAAGGAGCATCTGTGGGACTAGAAACCCCAGTCCTTCCGGCCCAAGGTTGCTGTCCTCTAGTGGGATTTGAACCCCCGACCTTCCGGCCTGAAGTACCGTGCCCCAACCACTAGGCTACTCCTCCCTCAGATAGAGAGATACAACTCCTAGGGGAGGTGGGTGGGTTGTGAAGACTAAATTCCTGCTGTTCCTAGAGATCACCTGTTACAGGTGAGTAACTATGCTATCTCCAGGAACAAGCAGGAATGTAATCTTCACATATGGGGACTCCCTAGCTGCAGATGCCAGGGAGAAGGCCCCAGAAGTTGTGTGCCCTTGTGAAAGGGCTCCACTTCCCCCCTGGATCTCTGGCATCCTACCAGGGATGGTGGGTAGGAGTTGATTAGGTATGAAGAACAGCCTGACCAAACAAGGCATCCCGGCGGGAGTCCTTGTCTAAGCATTGTGAGTTGTAACATGGCCTTCAAGAGGAAGGTTTTTACCCTTATAGGCAAAAGATATACACTGTGCAGTCCAGCTGGACAATGTTCTTTTGGAGACTGGAAGTCCCAAATGACTAGGATCAAAAGCAACAAAGAGTTGAGAGGACTTTCTATGTTGCTGTGTCCTTTGCAAGTAAAAGGCCAAAGCTCTTTTACAGTCCAAAATATGAAGATTCCTTTCTGCATTTGAGGCATGAGGCCTTGGAAAGAATACAGGAAGGTAAACCGCTTGGTTTAAATGAAAAGGTGACACCACCTTTGGCATAAAGTGTGGATGAGTCCTAAGGACTACCTTATCATGATGGAACCTTGTATAAGGAGGATCAGCTGCCAACGCTTGCAATTCACTGATGCGACGTGCTGATGTGATTGCAATAAGAAATATGACCTTCCAGTTAAGGAATTTCAAAGAGGTAGTGGCTAATGGTTCAAAGGGCAGTTTCATGAGCTGCCCAAGAACCAGATTTAAGTCCCATGCCACCGGTGGTGGCTTAATGGGAGGCTTAGTTAAAAGAAGGCCTCTCATAAATCTCACTATGAGAGGATGAGAGGAAATAGGTTGTCCATTTAGAGGCTTGAAAGAAGCTGCAATAGCACTCAAATGAACTCTCACTGAATTGGTCTTAAGCCCTGCATTTGATAAATGAAGGAGATACTCCAGTAATGATTCCAAAGGTATCGCAAGAGGGTTAAGACCCTTCTGCGAGTGCCATATGGGAAACCTTTTCCACTTAAATGCATAAGAGCATCTTGTGGAAGGCTTCCTGGAAGCATAGAGGATATCCTTTACCTGCTGGGAAAGGTTAAGACCGTGAAGTTCTAAGCTTTCAGCAACCAGACCCTGAGATGCAGAGACTTGGGATTGGGATGCCACAGCATCCCGTCCTCTTGAGAAAGGAGATCTGGAGCAGATACTAACTCCAGAGGCGGAGCTTGAGAGAGATGTAGGAGCAGAGGGTACCACATTTGCCATGGCTAACGTGGAGCTATGAGAATCATATGTCCTCTGTCTCTCTGAAGCTTGAACAGGGTTTTGGGAATTAGGGGAATGGGTGGAAAGGCATACAGGTAGTCCTGACCCCAATGAAGGAGGAAAGCATCCCTGGCCTGACAACCCTGAGCCTGAATTCTGGAACAGAACCGGGGAAGTTTGGCATTGAGCAGACTTGCAAAGAGGTCTATGTCCGGGGTTCCCCAAATTTGAAAACCTTTGGCCAGCTGGTCTGCATGGAGAGACCATTCATGTGGAAGCAGAACTCAACTGAGTCTGTCTGCCCAAGAGTTTTGAATGCCTGGAAGATACACAGCAAGGAGATGAATCTGATGCTCTCTGGCGAGGGCCCATAGTCGCAAAGCTTTGTTGCAGAGCGACAGAGAGCCTGTTCCGCCCTGTTTGTTCACATAGAACATGGCTAGTTTATTGTCTGTTTGAAATAGGACTGTCTTGTAGCAGAGCTGGGTGTGGAATACTCGAAGAGCAAGGAAGATTGCTCTGAGTCCCAGGAGATTGATGTGGAGATAGGCCTCCTGTGGAGTCCAGGTACCCTGGGTAGAGAGGCCTTGCAGGTGGGCTCCCCAACCCACCTGTGAAGCATCTCTTGTTAGAGTGGCTTGGGGTGGGGGTTGCTGAAAAGGAGACCCCACCAAAAGATTTTGGGGTGACTGTCACCTATGGAGGGACAAAATAAGGTGATCTGAGTTTGCTATTTTGTTAGACAGGCAACCTGAGGCCTGAGTCCACAGAGTGGATAAAGTCCACTGGGCTGCCCTCATATGGAGGCGAGCATAAGGAACCACATGCATGGTGGATGTCATGTGGCCTAGCAACTGTAACATTTCCCGAGCAGTGAGGTGAGGTTTTAGCACTGCTTGGGAAGCTAACTGCACAATGCGAAGGCAGCGGGGCTGTGGAAGGTGGCCCTTGTCTGTCTGGTATCCAGTAGAGCTCCTATAAACTCTAGGGATTGAGTGGGAGCAAGGTTGGATTTTGGGAAGTTTATGACAAGTCACAAATACTGAAGGATGCACATTGTGCGAGAGAGAGCAACCCTGGCCTCTGGCTCTGAAGGGGCTCGAATGAGCCAGTCGTCTAAATAAGGGAAGACAAATATTCCCAGGGTGCAGAGAAATGCTGCCACCACAGCCATGCATTTTGTGAACACCCTTGGTGCAGAGGCCAGGCCAAAAGGAAGAACCCTGTATTGGTAGTGCTTCCCTTGAAACAAAAAGCAAAGGAACTTTGGGTGAGTTGGATGGATGAGAACATGAGTGTACGCATCCTTGAGATCTAGAGAACAAAGCCAATCCTGACTCTGAAAGTATGGCAGCAGAGTTCCTAGAGAAATCATTTTGAACTTCTCTTTGAACAGGAATATGTTCAATTCTCTGAGGTCTAAAATGGGTCTGTGTCTTCCTGTTTTCTTTGGATTAAGGAAATAGGGGGAGTAAAACCTTGTACCCCGTTGGGGAATGGGTACCTCTTCTATTGCCCCTTGAGCAAGGAGCACAGTGACCTCTTCACCTAACTGGTCGTTGAGAGAGGTCTGAGAATTGAACTGTCTTACCATTGTAGGAGGGGGCATGCTGAGGAAATGAAGCTTGTACCCCTCTCTTACAATAGACAGAGTCCAATTTTCTGCTGTTATCTGACCCCATCTGGGGGCAAAATTACATAACCTTCCTGGGATGGTGGAGGGTTCTGGGCCGTTCAGGGCCAGGAAAGCAAAGTTCTCTAGATAGGAGTCAAAGCCCCTGTGGAGGCTGATTCTGCTAAGCCGGTTGAGGCTTAGCTGCTTTTGTCTTACTTTGCCTAGGTTGTTGCTGCTGTCCCTTTTGGGCAGACTGACCTAAACGATGTCCCTGCTAGGTATAGGAGGGATAAAACGTTTTCTTCCTGCTGAAGAATGGTTTCTTAGAGGATCTTTCCCTCGAAAGGATCAGCTGTAGATTTAGACAATCTATCCAAAGTGATATTCCCAGCATCTATCTCATTAGCCTTTTCCTGCCAATTCTTGCCAAAGAGATTCTCTCCTGTGCAAGGTATATTCCCCAGTTTGTCCTGTACCCAGATTTCCAAGTCAGATGCCTGGAGCCAGGCAATCCTACGTGCCCCTATGGCAATGGCAGAGGTTCTGCTTATGCATTCAAAGCAGTCATAGGCTGCACGATTCACAAACTTGGAAACATCCTGAGAATGTTTGACAAGAGCAAGATAATCCTACCTTTTATCATCAGGAAGGAGAGGGCTCATAAGCTCTAAATATCCTGTGACCTCTTTAAGGAACATTCCCATATACAAGATATAGGAACTGATCCTAGCAGAAAGCCTGGAAGCCTGCAAGGATCAACGTCCAAAGGCGTCAAGAGTCCTACACTCACGTCCTGGAGGATTAGATGCATGCCTTTTTGCACTCTTTATCTATCTCATGGCTGATTCCACTACCATGGAATGGTGTGGTAATTGAGTCTTCTGAAACCCAGGACAAGGAGGAACTCGATACATGGTGTCGAGCCTTCGAGAGTGAGGAGATGTGGTTAGAGGTGTTTCCCACATCCTTAACATAAGATCATGCAAGATCTCATGAATAGGCAAGGTAACTGCCTCCTTGGGAGCTTTAGGGTATTGTAGGATTTCTAATTCCTTTGCCCTAGGCTCTTTTTCAGGAGCCACTGTGATGGAAAGACCTCGGGCCATATCTCTGACAAAATCCTGAAAGGACATATCCTCTGGAGACATCCTATGCTGAGGAGAAAAGGAAACCTCAGGAAGAAGTACTCTGGTATCAGCAGAGCTTTCAGAGTCTTCAGACTCATCCGAAGATTCGAAGTACAGTCAAACCTCGGTTTTCGTATGCCCTGGTTTTCGTACGATTCGGTTTTCGTTGACTTTTTTCATCAAGATTTTGTTTCGGTTTTCGTACGTTGTCTCGGTTTTCGTACAGCATTTTACCCCCCCCCCCCCCCCCGTACCTGCCATGGATTAGCGTGAGCCAGCGATCTCCCACGGAGCTTGAGCCAGCGATTCTGCGGGACCTCTGGGGAGCCGAGGAGTTCAACGCTCCAGCGTGGCCTGCCCGAAACTGCTTCCTGCCCCGGACTCTCCTCCGATTGACGTCTGCCTGCTGCCTCTTCCCCTGCACATCCCTTGAACCGGGACAGGAGCTGGTGACCGAATCTGCTTCTCCTTGGCGGCCCAGTCTCCCGCCGGGGCCCCTGCCCTCCCGATTGGATTCTGGGTGTCCTGCAGGCCTGCACACGCGGCCTCTCCTTGAAACCTTGCAGTCTGCAGCTGCAGGCTCCTGCTGGCACAGCCCCATGCTGTTCTCTGACTCTCACCTGTGTCAGGCTGCTACCTTAGGGGGGCCGGAGGCAGCCTAAGACTCTCTGTCCCACTGTTTCTCAACTGCCTGCTGCTTGGCTGACACTGCCTCTCCACCTCTCCCGACACTGTGTAGGAGTGGCTGCCCTACAGGCTGGTGTGACTTCGGGCACTGTCCTCTTTCTGGTGCCCTTACTTTTGCTGACATTGGCACTACCTCTCCTGACACTGTGAGCTTGGTAACTGGGTGTGATGGCTGCTAAGTTAAAAGGCAGGCTGGAGCCCCGATTGTGCAGACGGCCAAGATGGCTGTTCCCACCTCCGCTGCTGGTGGTGATTGCTCGATCCCCAGAGGGGAGAGCAGCTGGAGCTGGCTGGAGTGCGTCCCATATGCCAACAAAAGTCTTCAATAAAGGTAAAAGTGATGTTACATGCTCATTTATCCATTTCATTAGTCATTTATATGTATTTCTCATTGTTTTCTGTATGTAAAAAGATAGTTATTCTCTATAAAATGTATTTTTTTGTCAATATTTTTGGGTGTCTGGAACGGATTAATTGAATTTACATTATTTCTTATGGGAAATCTTGCTTCGGTTTTAGTCCGTTTCGGTTATAGTCAGACTTTTTTGAACGGATTAATCATGAAAACCGAGGTTTGACTGTATCTCCGATCCGGGTGATCGTGCAAGGCAAGGTACCAGAACCGATCGAAGTCGGCATCGGAGTGGTCCGATACCGACCTGTCGATGCCGGATAGAGACGCATGACTCAGTCCCGGTAGAATACCTGCCGATGTCGATGCAGTCAGTGCCAGTACCGGAGTCGGTGCCGGTACCGGTTGAATTGTCTGAAGCGGTTTCAGGGGCATCAAGGCCGTAAGAAGAGCCGCCAGACTGTGTTCAATAGCCAAGAATCTCTTGTCTATCGACGCTGCCGATGCTTAGGTATCGGTGCCGGATGAAGCGGCTGGAACCCCAGAGCATGGCACCAGTAGTTCTGCCGAGGTTGAAGCCTCAAAAACATCCTGGAGCCCCGTTAGTGCTTTGGAAGCTGAAGCTTCCCGCCGGGGCAATTTTGCTGGTGAAAGTCCCTCAAGGGCAACGCCAGATGCATCTCGATGTTTAAAAGGAGATCTACCCTTTGAGGACCGGCTAGATTTATGTTTAGTTACCTGAGATCCATGGGAGGAAGATGAAGCCCTGGAAGACGTCGATGCCACGGAGGCTGCATCGAAGGGAAAAAGGGTGCTAAGTTTAGCAGCTCGGTTTTGCCGGACCCTTTTCGACATCATCAGACAGGCAACACACTCTGAAATAGAGTGGTCAGGACCTAAACATTTGAGGCAACACTCATGGGTGTTGGTGACGGAGATGGTACCGCCACACTTAGAACACTTTTTAAAACCCAAAGTGGGTTTTTCCATTCTGAAGGAAAAAGTTGGGCCTAGTGCCCAAAATGGCGCATGGCACCTGAGGAGAAAATTACTGGAAAAGATTCCAGAAAGAAAGTTTTTTTTTTTTTTTTAAAGGAAAGAAGAACCGGCGGTACCGTTGTAGTGTCGAGGGAAGGCAGACGCGACCACAAAATAGAATAAGAAGGGAATTTTTTTTCTGCGGTGACAGGAAGTGCGAACTGACGGCTCCGCAGAAAACGAAGAACTGGAGAGGGACAGTTGGGAAAGGCGGGAAGGCAGCACGCAGGCGCTGTGGAATGCTCCCAAAAGCTTTCCTATTGGATGCTGGGGAGCGTTCCCGCACAGACTCCGTCGGTACCGATGATACCCATATGTGAAGACTATATTCCTGCTTGTTCCTGGAGATGAACATAAGATATGCTATACTGGGTCAGACCAAGGTACATCAAGCTCAATATCCTGTTTCCAACAGTGGCCAATCTAGGTTATAAGTACCTAGCAGTTTTCCCAAAAGACACAGGTTCCTCAATGTTTGTAGTGGGTCAAGCAGTGATATCCCGGGTCCCTTTTAATAATGGTTTATGGTCCTTTCCTCCAGGAAATTGTCCAAACCTTTTTTAAACCAAGCTACACTAACAGCTTTTACTACATCCTCCGGTAACAAATTCCAGAGTTTGATTACAGGTTAAGTGAAAAAAATATTTTCTCTTATTAGTCTTAAATAGGTTAACCTGTAGCTTCATTGCATGTTCCCTTGTCTTTCTATATTCTGATGATGTAAAAAATTGATCTACGTTTACCCGTTCCTCTCCATTCATTAATTTATAGACCTCTATCATATCTCACCTCAGCCGTCTCTGTTCCAGGTTGAAGAGCCCTAACCTTTTTTAGCCTCTCTTCATAGTGGTATCCTTGGGCTTTAACAACTTATAGTTTTGTGTCATCTGCAAATTTGATAGCCTCACTCATTATTCCCTTTTCCAGGTCATTTATGAATATGTTAAAAAGCAGCGGACCCAGCACAGATCCCTGTGATACTCCATTATTCACCTTTCTCCATTAGGAAAATTGGCCATTTAGCTTGTGACGTAGAAGCTTCTCAAGAAGCAATGGAGATAGACCAGGGGTCTCAAACACGTGGCCCGCGGGCCGCATGCGGCCCGCAAGACAACTTTGTGCGGCCCGCGACGGAGGAAAACAAAAAAAACCCCAAACCCTGGCTTCTGCCGTTGCCGCCATGGCAGCAGCAGAAGCAATTGTCAAATTTAAAAAAAAAATGACTTCTGCTGCTCAAGCAGCAAAATCAGCTGTCCTGCGGCCCCTTCCCCTGTGCCCGGAGATCCGAGTCTGCTCTATCAGCGGCGTGCTTTTCAAGCCGCGAAGAGAGTATTCCCCTCTCGCGCGGTTTCAAGCCGCGCGAGAGGGGAATACTCTCCTCGCGGCTTGAAAAGCACGCCGCTGATAGAGCAGACTCGGATCTCCGGGCACAGGGGAAGGGGCCGCAGGACAGCTGATTTTGCTGCTTGAGCAGCAGAAGCCAGGTTTTATTTTAATTTACCGGGGGGGGGGGGGGTGTAGGACTGAAAATGGGCTATTGGTAGGGGGGGGGTATGACTGGAAATGGGCTATTGGCAGGGGGGGGTATGAAAAGAAATGGGCTATTGGCAGGGGGGGGTTATGACTGGAAATGGGCTATTGGCAGGGGGGGGTGTTTTGACTGGAAATGGGCTATTGGCAGGGTGGGGGTTATGACTGGAGATGGGCTATTGGCGGGGGGGTATGACGAGATGGGCTATTGGCAGGGGGGTTATGAATGGTAATGGGCTATGGTGGGGGCTAGGACTGGAAATGGGCAGGTGGGGGTTAGGAAGGACTGGAGGTGGGCTGATGGGGGGAGTTAGGACTGGTAATGAGCTATGGAAGGGCTGACTGAAATGGGGTAATGGGGGTTAGGGCTGGAAGTGGGCTATTGGCAGGGGGTTATGACTGGTAATGGGCTATGGGGGGGGGTAAGACTGAAAATGGGGTGATGGGGGGTAAAACTGGAAGTGCGCTATGGGGAGGTTAGGACTGGTAATGGGCTATGGGGGGTCTAGGACTGGTAATGGGCTGGGGGGGTTGCTAGGACTGGAAATGGGCTGAGTGGAAGGGGGGCTTGAACTGCAAATGGCTGATGGGGAGGGGGGCTTGGAATGGAAATGGGCTGTGAGGGGAGGGAGCTAGGATTGGAAATGGGCTGATGGGGGGCTAGGATTGGAAATGGGCTGATGGTGAGGCTAGGATAGGACTGGAAATGGACTAATGGGGGGACTAGAAGGGAGCGGATGCTGGGTGGGGCTGGAACTAGAAGGGAGCTGATGTTGGGGGAGGATTAGAATGGGATGGAGCTGGGAAAGTGAAATGGAGAGGGGAAAAATATTTTGTCTGGGAGAGAAGACAAATCTACAATTGGCCAGGTATTGGGAGAGTAAGTGGGGATTGAGGATGGAGGGGTAAAATTTGAATGGATGAAATAGGAATGAGGAAAGAGAAAAAGGAGAAAGATTAGTATGTTAAAGCAGATGTAGAGAGAGAATGGAAAAAAAACTAGGAGAGAAGAAAGGGCAAATGGACAGCAGACGATGGAGAGTTAGCAGAAGACATGAAGAAACCAGAAGAAAGTGGCTGGAACAATTGCAACTGAAAAAAATGCACAAAAGGTAGAAAAATATCTCTTTATTTTGAATTTATTAACTGGAATATGTCAGCTCTGGGAAATGTGCATCATTAATGTTTGCGCTTTGTTTAGTACAAGAGGAAATTAATTTATATTTTTATTTCTACAGTGTTGTCGTACATTCCAAGTTTGGCTTTTGGGGTTCCCAGTTTAATTATTGTCTTCTTGTTTCTAAATCTTTTAGTCTTTCTTTATCCATACTCATTAAAGAGGCATGTTTACTAAAAGTTAGTGTATGGTAACATTATGCAAATATTTATGCAAATGAGGCCCCTTATGCAAATGAGGCCCCGCGTCTTATGCGGCCCCCGGGTTACTTTACAAGTCCTCATTTGGCCCTCAAAGCAATTTGAGTTTGAGACCCCTGAGATAGACGGAGATCTGGTGGAGAAAACTGGTACTGCAAGGGAAAGCAGGATTTTCTCTTCAGAAAGAAAAAAACAGGTAGCTGATCAGGAACCACACCTCACCTTAAGGGAGGAGATAGGTCAAGTCCCTGATTGGGCACGCCCAAGCAGGAGGCGGGCAGTGCAACCCATGGGGAGCTTGTTAAGCAATCAAACACAGAAACAGTGGGTGGAGAGACAGGAAGAGTTGGAGAAGGAGAGAGAGAAACAGCAATGGCAAGGAGAGCAACAAGGCAGCTGTGTTCCACGGAGGAGCAGTTTGGAGTCACGAAGCAAGTACTTGGGAGACTCAGGGGCAGTGAGAGACTTCTATGGGAAGAAGGGCTCAAGAGCACTGAGAGACCTGAAGATACAGCCCATGATTCCAGAGAACCAAGCAGGACCTTGGAGCAGAAACCAGAGGGATAAAGATTTCTCCTGGAGACACTCTCAGCACAAGGTACGAAGTGGGGTTGAAGCAGCTAGCAGCTATAATATTGGGAAGCAAGAAAGCTGGAAGGATAACTTTAAAAGCCAGAACAAAGTCAGACAAAACTGTGGCAGTTTGGTGCAGCCTGAAAAGCATTCAAGCAGCACAAGATATTCTAATAAGCCAGCTGAAGCCTACAGCTTAGAAGCTAATAGAAAGAAAACTGCTGAGCCTTATTGGAGAGACGTGAGCCAAGATAAACCTGACATTTCTACTTTTAAAAACCTGTTCAGAAACTCTCCAGAGCCAGTTGAAGTTTTAAAGGAAAACCCAGCACTTACTTTTAGAGATAAGTGGGGGAAGGGTTTTATTAGCACACCGTACTGTGGTGCTGACAAAAGCAGCCTTGCTAATTACCATGAGATAGACATCTTAAGCCAATGTTTACCTGAAGCAGGAGAAAGACTTCAGTGTAGAAAAGGGAAAACACAGGCTGAATTACTTCTAACAGAGTTCAGGGAATTCCTAGAAAGAAAGGCAGTTTCTCCTTCTAATTCAGCACAGCATGCAAACAGCTGTGAAGAGGAGATGCCCTTAGATGTTTCCCTGCCTTCCACAGAGCAAGAGATAGCGATGGATTGCTCAACTTGTACCATTGAAAAGGACATTAATTAAAGTGCTTTAAAAGTTATATGAAAGAAATATAACAGAAGTTACCTTACTCGTTAACATGCTGAGAAAACTTATGAAAGTTGAATAAGTTAAAGCATTTTTCTGGGTATAAGAAGCTTTGCTGTTGTACCAGACTCTTTTTAGTTTCAGTTCATGAAAGAGTCACGTGACAATTTGAATGTGAATCCAGAAGCTAATGGACACTTAGCCCAGCATTGCAAACCCTGTATATTTTGGTTTTCTCACTCTTGTTTTTTGTGCTATAAAACTTCTTAGCGTCTGTTTGCACTGAACTGCAAAGCGGGAAATAAACCTCATAAAAAGAAATTTATTTGCCTGCCTTTAACTACTTGAGTACACAACTACAATCTAACCCCTTCAGGAGGCTCAGGACTACATCACCCAGAATCCCTAGGGTCTCATCATAGTATCTCACCCCTGAAGGGCACCAAAGGCCACCTCCTCCTGGAAACTCTCAGGGTCCAGGTAGTGGGTGGGTGGCAAGCTCTACCCTCTGCTTTCTATAGTTTAACCAGTTCCTGATCCACAATAGTACACTGCCTACTATCCCATAACTTTTTAATTTTGCCAAAAGTCTCTGATAAGGGACCTTGTCAAAGGCTTTCTGAAAGTCCAGATACACTATATCAACCAATTCACCTTTGTCTACCTTTTTATTCACACTTTCAAAAAAACATAACAGATTAATAAGACAAGATCTTCCTTGTCTAAAGTCATGTTGGCTGTCTCCCATTAAGCCATGCTCTGTCCACGTTGCCTAGTTTTCTGTAAACCGTTTTGGTTCTTAGAAAAGCAGTATAGAAAAAATGTTAAACAAATAAATAAATAAATAAATATTGATGCTTGTCTTCCTCTTCCTATGATCTCTTGTATTTCATAAAGGCCTCCCTCTTTTTCTTCATCTTTTCACCTACTTCTTTTGTGACCCATAGAAGTCTCCTTTTCTTTTTAGATGTATTTAGATTTCTAACAATACGATTTGTTGCCTTTAAAATATCCCCTTTCAATTTTGCCTATTTCTGTTACCTTCCTGTTAATGACAAGATACAGATGGTTGGCCATCCATGTGTGCACCAGAAGCTCTTACAGCATGACCAAACTGCCACTTCCTTTGCCCTATTTGCTCCATCATCATTGTGCCCTTTAATATGGGGCACCATGCTGTTGCTGCCAATGGATCAATACTATCACTTCCTGGGGCTCCCCTGTCTGTTCATCACATTGCAGACATATAAATGGGCTCTCGCCCCTCAAAATGCACCCTTTCTGCGAGGTTTTACTTCATCATCTTTACATTGGCTTTTGCTGGGACTCCCTTATCCAGCAATAAAGTTACAGCCTTTTTCAGGTGTTAAGGTGTGCATTTGATACCTTAACGCTCAATGTCCTGTTAGCATTCATTAAGTGGCCCATTACACCCTTTCCGCCAGAATGTCTCCTACCCGCATAGAGCCTTTTCCACATGTAAAATCCCTTATCGCTGCTGTTAACACTTGCTACCTTAACACCCTTTTGTAAACAAACCCCCAAGACATGAGCTGCACTAGTGAACTGATCCAAAAGAGAACTGAACGCTAAAGTTAATGATTGCATTCAGAGCAGTTTTGCTTGAAAAATCGTGTTGTTCATTTTCTTTGCACGACAAGGTAAAACAGTAAATGAGAGTAAACATTTTTCAATAACCAACTACAGAGATTTAAGGATTGGAATGATCCTGAAGAAAATCAATCATTCCAATTTCAGCTTAACTTGTTCCCCCTTTATTGCCTATTGATTTTTATCTTTACAATCAGCCACACAGAGAGAAGTGAGATGGGACTGGATGACATCGCATTGGCTCCATTCTGAGGCTTTATTGGTTGCTATGCACTGCAGCATTTAAGCTGCTGTCAGGAAGTCGGGCACTGTAAATGCTTGGATCTATAGGAATGGCTTCTTTGGAAAGTGATTAAATCTATGGGACATTTGTTTTTGTCTTGGGTGAGGAAAGATTTGTAAGTTGTTTTAATTTATGAGCATCAGTCTCACAGCCTTGGCTCTAACAAACATTGTAAGTATGCATGGTCGTATATAACATATGACTTTGTCATCCACTTTGAAGACAATCAGATAAATGCATAAACTAATCAGATACACACCTACTCATGCGAAAATTCTCATTTCTCTCCTAGACTTTACTGGTTAAAAGAGACATTAGTTTATTGCAGCAAAAACATAAAACCACAGCATGATATCCTGTATTGTCTATGCTAGGAGGTGGTAAAAGTCTCTGTAGTTTAGGACTTTTCATATAGGCTTTCTTAAATTCCATGAAAACTGCATGGAGCAGCAGTTATAAACCAAAACAGAAAGCATACAGTGGGGTTAACCTGCATGGTGTGGCAGCTACAGCCTTAACCACCTTGCTTGGCATACTAGATCAGCCATGCTGGTCTTATCAGCCATCATTTATTATATAACTAGATAAAATTGGAACAATGAAGGAGTGGCCTAGTGGTAAGAGCACTGGTTTAGTAACCAAAAAGCCAGAGTTTGAGTCCCACTAGTATTCCTTGTGTTGGCCTTGGACAAGTCACTTAGACCTCCATTACCTTGGATAAAAGACCTGGCAATCTACTTCCAGTCACACTGTCAAGAAAACCCAGGAGCTGTAGGGTTGCCAAGAATCATCACTGGCTCAGGCATGGCTTGCATTGCATATAAAATTGTGAAAACAAATAAACAGGAATCAAAATTAATCATGCCATGCTAGAGTGAACCATGTTGGCTTTTTCTAGAATCTATTCTATGTATCGCTGTACAAGAAAACCAGATACCATGGCACTGCCCACTGGTGCTCCAGAAATCAATAAACATATGCCCGATATTCACAGCAGCTTCTACCACTGCTTAAGCGGCAAGCCACTGCTACTGAATATTAGATCTGGATATTCAATGCTGAGGCAATATCCAGGTCCCAGCATTGAATATTTGGGTTGCCCAGATAGCGATGAAGCTAACTGCCTGGTTAGCTTCTGCCAAAAGGAACTATCCCAATCAGTGAAACCAATAAACAATCAATAATATAAGAATCACCGTAAAAAACCTGCTGAACTTATCTTTTTGTCGGAGCAAGCCGAAGGAGGGAAGGCATGGAGACCCGTCCCACACCAGACGGCAGACTTCTTTTATTCTTTTTTAGTTGTGGCTCCCCATCAAAACTTATTCGATATTCAAATAAACAGAAAATCTTCCATTAATTCAATCAATGTCGTTGCTCCCATAAGAACAATTCAGCACGACGTGCACGTTTCGGGCTGACGCCCTGTATCAAGTGCTCTTCCGCCACGATATGAAATGGCAACAACCTCAAAAACCGCCGTCATTGCGGCCAAGGTTACGTTCATCATTAGGCCAGCACAGAATCATATTGCATTTAAAGAGGAACCAACCAATAAGGACAGGGTATGCCCCACAAAGAGGGGAATCCAAGTCACCATTGGTGAATTAAGATATGACTGCATGCAACGTCACAGAACTTCTTGCCATTCAATTTCCCGATTGAGGCCAGTAGGTTCGACTGTATTCAGATTATATATCCACCTTTGCTCTAATATTTGCAACCTCTTCAGCCGATTACCGCCCCGGGGGTCCAAAGGGACATGATCAATAACAGACCATTTCAGATCTTCAAAATTGTGATTGTAAAGAATGCAGTGAGCTACAATCGGGGCTGTATCTATCCGATGGTGCAGGCGCAAAGCATGCTCTGAAAGCCGAGTTTTTATCAGACGAATCGTGCGCCCAATGTAAAACATCGAGCAGGGACATCGCAAATAATATATAACATATTCAGACAAGCAAGAAGTATCCCATTTACGTTTATAAGTTTTGGAAGTTAGTGGATAACACCAATCCAAGCCAGTAATGGTATTAAGGCAATACTTACAGGAATTACATGTGGAATGCCCTGTAGTCACTGAAAATGGTTGTGAATGATCAATTTCTAACGATGTTTTCACTAACATCGTTAGAAATTGATCGTTCACAACCATTTTCAGTGACTACAGGGCATTCCGCATGTAATTCCTGTAAGTATTGCCTTAATACCATTACTGGCTTGGATTGGTGTTATCCACTAACTTCCAAAACTTATAAACGTAAATGGGATACTTCTTGCTTGTCTGAATATGTTGTATATTATTTGCGATGTCCCTGCTTGATGTTTTACATTGGGCTCACGATTCGTCCGATAAAAACTCGGCTTTCAGAGCATGCTTCGCGCCTGCCCAATCAGATAGATACAGCCCCGATTGTAGCTCACTGCATTCTTTACAATCACAATTTTGAAGATCTGAAATGGTCTGTTATTGATCATGTCCCTTTGGACCCCCGGGGCGGTAATCGGCTGAAGAGGTTGCAAATATTAGAGCAAAGGTGGATATATAATCTGAATACAGTCGAACCTACTGGCCTCAATCGGGAAATTGAATGACAAGAAGTTCTGTGACATTGCATGCCGTCATATCTTAATTCACCAATGGTGACTTGGATTCCCCTCTTTGTGGGGCATACCCTGTCCTTATTGGTTGGTTCCTCTTTAAATGCAATACGATTCTGTGCTGGCCTTATGATGAACGTAACCTTGGCCGCAATGACGGTGTTTTTTGAGGTTGTTGCCATTTCATATCGTGGCGGAAGAGCACTTGATACAGGGCGTCAGCCCGAAACGTGCACGTCGTGCTGAATTGTTCTTATGGGAGCAACGACATTGATTGAATTAATGGAAGATTTTATGTTTATTTGAATATCGAATAAGTTTTGATGGGAGCCACAACTAAAAAAGAATAAAAGAAGCCTGCCGTCTGGTGTGGGACGAGTCTCCATGCCTTCCCTCCTTCGGCTTGCTCCGACAAAAAGATAAGTTCAGCAGGTTTTTTACGGTGATTCTTATATTATTGATTGGTTAGCTTCTGCAGCAAACGTTAGGTCAGCCTTTGCCTTGCCTGATATCGTAACATAGTAACATAGTATATGACGGCAGATAAAGACCAGTATGGGCCATCTAGTCTGCCCAGTAAGGCAGCAAGAGTAGGTGCACTTGCAACTCCGTGCAAGTCACCTCTCCTCATGCCTTTGTTTAGGGGTGTACCCACCGGTCTGTGTAGGTCATCTTTATTTGTTGAGATATAAGAGATAGTTAAGTTTATTTTTATTTTATCCTGTTGCTATAAAGGGATCCACTGTGTCTGTCCCATGCCATTTTGAATTCTGTCACTGTATTTGCCCCCACCACTTCCATCAGGAGGGCATTCCAAGCATCCACCACCCTTTCAGAGAAAAAGTATTTCCTGACATTGCCTTTCAGTTTACCCCATTGCAGCTTCATGTTATACCCTCTAGTTTTGCAGCTTCCCCGTTTTTGGAAGAGGTTTGTTTGTTCTTTAATACTCTTAAGTATTTAAAGGTCTGTATCATATCTCCCCTGTCCCTCCTCTTCTCTAGCGTATACATATTTAGGTCTTCAAGTCTCTTCTCATAAGTCTTCTGACGTAGGCTCCAAATGATTTTGGTCGCCTTCCTCTGAACCATTTCAAGTCTTGTATGTCCTTTGCGAGATATGGTTTCCAAAACTGAACACGATATTCTAAATGAGGCCTCACCAGTGACTTGTACAGTGGCATTAGTACCTCTTCCTTTCTGCTGGTAATTCCTCTCTGTATGCAACCCAGCATCCTTCTGGCTTTTGCCACCACCTTGTCACACTGTTTCTCCACCTTGGGCTCCTCAGAAACAGTTCTCACAATGGAAAGGCCCATCATCACTATGCCCCAAGAAAGCATGGTAAGTGAGGAGCTATGTGATTGTTTTAGTTGATCACAAAGGAATTCTTCTTCAGGAATTTTTTCCTCAAGGATAAACAGTCAATGCAGACTACTACTACAATGGCGTGCTACAACATCTGCAGGACCATGTGAGGCACAAATGTCCTGAGTTGTGGGCCATGGAACTGGATGATCCGCTACGACAATGTCCCAACACACACATCCATCAAAGTGCAACAGTTTTTGGTCCGAAACAAAGGTCTTTTGGAGTATCTCAGAGCGCGGTTCTGTACCAAGAAGGGGAGAGTGCTCTTGACCAATGAGAGAATGCTCAAGCTTTGGTCTTAGGTGTGGTGATTAGTAGTGAGGTTGGTGTCTCAAGCATGGGACTACTGGCAGGTACTGGGGTCAAGGCCAGGTCTTTCTCCTGGTCCGTGCACACCAACCTCTCGCCCCTTATCGCATACAATTATGTTGGATTTCTGCTTCCCAAGTGCATGACACTGCACCTTTTCACATTAAATCTTAACTGCCAAGTATTAAACCATTCTTCCAGCTTTTGTAGATCTTTCCTCATGTTATCCACTCCCTCAGGGGAGTCCACTCTTTTGCAAATTGTTGTGTCATCTGCAAAAAGACAGATTTTTTCCATTCACTCCTTCAGCAGTATCATCCACAAATACCTTGAACAGTACCAGTCCCAGGACCGAACCCTGGGGCAAACTGCTAATCACCTTCCTTTCATCCGAGTGAGTTCCATTTACCATCACTGACCTTTGCCTCTTTGTGATAACTGGGCAGTGGTTCAGTATAGCAGCTGCCCGATTATCACCAGTGTGCCTCCTGAAGAATGTCCCGATGATAACCAATTAGCACTGGGGCCTGCAGCGGTGGCTCCTGTGGTTATCTAGCAGCACTACCCTGTTAGTGGGGGCTTGATTTGCTCACGTCATAGTTGGTTTGATAATTAAACTCAACAGTCATGATCATCCTGACACCATCCCTCCCACAACAATCCTGTAAAAATGCATAACGGGATGTGACCAAAGCTTTGGAATTCTGTGCCCTGCAACTTCCTAGTGACTGTGATATTACTTTTTTTAGGAAAAATGTATAAACTCTGCTTTTAAGGGAGGCATATGCCCAGGGCCAGCCCAAGAGTTTCTGCTGCCCTAACCAGGAGCCCTGGCCGTGCCTCCCCCCTACAACATGTCGCTACACCCCCCCTATGCCGAGCTGTCAAAACCCCCTACATGAGCACACCGCTGCTGTCCCCTGCTGCCTCCCTGCCACCGATTCTGTCTTCTGGGGGTCAGCAAAGGCAGTGGTGGCAGATTAAAAGTAATGGCTTTGTAGCCACTTTGTGCTGGCAGCAGGCCATGTGCTTCGGCACACATGGCCTGCTGCTTCTCATCCCCCTGAAAGGAAGTTGAGTTGGAGGGGTGGGGTCAGAAGCGGCAGGCCATGTGTACAGCAGTACATGGCTTGCCACGGGCACCAAAGGGGTGGCACAAAGCTGCTGTGCTGCCTGCCATGGTCTGCTATCTTAGGTGGCCTCCTAGCACGCCCAGTCCAGCTTATCTTTAAATAGATTTTCTTGTGCATTTATTGGATTGTTTTATGTATATTTTCTCTTATTATAAATGTAGTTTTGCATTACTGCTTAGAAATGTTGATAGGTGGTTTATGAAAAGTTAAATGAATAAAAACCCCCAAAATGATAGTTTAAAGTATTAAACTGCTGCTGCTCTCCCTGCAGATAATAAAATGTGCTGATGGTTCTTGGATTTCGTGGGGCTCTCAGGATTTATGCTTTTAATTTGACTGCTGTGGTCTTTGCGCCTCTCAGAAGCAGCCACCCTAGGTGCTCATCTTGTCTTGCCTAATGACTGAGCCAGAGAGACAGCATAAATACGTCATGAATCCTATTTATCTTTCTAATTCCCCATGGGGAAAAAAGTCAAAAGTTGACATCCATCATTAAGGCTCATGAATTCCATCATAAAGCTTGTTTCAGGTCAGACTAAAGATGTCCTCTAATTTAACCTGTGTTAGAAACAAGGTGGGTTTTGAGACGTAACTCCAAAACAAAACAATGCATCTATGCCCACTTTGGATAATTTTCCTTTTATCTCTTCTCCAACTTACTTTGCTTATTTATTATAATTAAGTATTATGACATCTGAACAGTACATTTCCAGAAGTGTTCACATGGTAGGGTTCTAGTGTGCTTGTGAGAATGAACCATAGGAATAATGAAGCATTGTTTGAGAACACAGTACAGATAGCAGTAATTATTGCAACCAACAGAGAGTGTTTATTCATTCGCCAGCTAGGGGAGGATGTTTTACCAAAGAATTCTTGAAATTTAAAGCAGCAAGGAAATTGCAATTATTCTGTAGTGATGATGAGTTGTTTTATGGAAGGTGGGGAGAGGAGATACATAGCTGGTTTTATATATATATTTGTGCATAGCTAGAATACAATGCCTTTGTGTTTTGAGCTACACTATGATGATTTCTTTTACCTATTGAATGCCTCTGGAAAATAATTTTAATTAATAACTCGTGCTATATTTCACTGGAAGACTCATCCACTTAAACAATTCCCACTGAATACTACATGAAAGTTAATATACAAAGAAAGTGCTCGGCTGCACTTGGGTTTACCGTCTACTGTTACCTTCCTGCATAGATATTGGCAAAATTGCTTACTTATTAGGTTAATATCATTTTAAAGTCAGATCTTGATCGATGTCTCACTGCTATTGCATTTCTTATCTACTCCCTTTGCCGCAGCTGTAATATTCCTAGTCACTGCCTTCATCATTGTGGAATTGGCAGGCAAGCATTGAATATTGTAATAAATATCTGTTTCTACAGCAGCACATCCAACGTAACCATTTCTAAATGCGCGGTGGGCATTGCAGCACTCTGCTAATTTGCTAAGAGCAGCTTCTATTTTATGATTTGGAATGAATAGAGAGAAGGCTGTAACTGCACGTGCTTTAAGAGATCACAGCAAGACTTCTAAGCATGGCCTGTAACTATCACTTTAGTTTTGCATCTTGAATATGTGATTTTTGTCCAAAATGATAAGAACAGGAATACAGAAAAATGACAGCTGAAAAAAAGCGTGCGGCTGAGGTTTGTGTTATTTGAGCAAGATCATAACTGGAAGAACGAGGCATATTCTCCAGAGTTCTCTCTAATCAGTCAAACTGTTTATATTACAGTAAATAGCTAGAAAGTACTCAGATCTGCTTGTGTTTTTTTTATTTCACTTTACGTTAAATAAGATACAGTATATAAATATTAGTACCCACTCAAGCAGAGAACCCTCCACCCTTTCCCTGAACAGATGGAGAGAGGTCCATTAATATATTATGAATATCATTAACACAGTAAAACGAATATTTTTTCCACCAAGCTGTTCTCCACATTATCAAAGAAACCAGCACAGCTTATTAAACAAAAGCCTATAAAGAGTTTGTTCCAAAGCAGCGATAGGTAACAGAATGAGTTAGAAACGGTTGCATTGACATTCATTGACTTCATCGGCTTGTGGCTTGTGACATTCATGGCGTGGCTAGTGTTAAGGAAGGTAAAAGGAGAAAGATGCTTGGGTTATCTTGAACAATTTCAGCCTTTGAAGTTTGCTAGTGAGCAGCTGATGCTCCTGATGCCCTATTAGAGCTGTTTAGGGGGATAGTTTCTAAGGATTGTGTTTACTAAACTCTGCTAATGGTTAACGTGTGCTTCAGCTCATCCTAAAGAGTTAGCATGGAACCGCAGTAACCGCTACTGTGCACTAAAACTGCCAGCGCATTCAAAAGGGGGTGGGGTCTGGGGAGGGTGGGGATAGGGTAATTAACATGTACTAACTGCCACTGCTGCAGATAGCATGGTTACACTTAATGCCATCTCAATGGGTGGCGTTAATTGCACCCGTGTTAATTGCAGTTGACATTTTAGAGCAATGATGTACTAACCACTGGGGCATTCTGGACATACCCACAACAGTTAACACTGGGCTGTTGTACTTCTCATACAAATTTTTGATTCCCTATGCCTCAGTATAGCTCCAGGTTAGCAATTCCGGTTGTTGTATCTTGAAAAAAAAAAATACCAGAATTAGAAAAGTACAGAGGAAGGAAGGATACCCCTACGAGGAAAGGTTTAAAAGGTTAGGGCTCTTTGGCTTGGAAAAGAGATGGCTGAGGGGAGATAAGATAGAGGTCTACAGGATAATGAGTGGAGTGGAACAAGTCAACATTGATCGCTTGTTTACGCCTTTAAAAATTAAAAAGACTAGGGAACATGCAATGAAGTTACAATGTAGCACTCTTAAGCCAAATCAGGGAAAATACTTTTTTTCACTCAATGTGTAATCAAACTCTGGAATTCCTTGCTGGAAGATGGAGTAAATGTTAGTGTAGCTGGGTCTAAAAGAGATTTGGAAACGTTTGCTGGAGGAAAAGTCTATAAACCATTATTAAAGTGGACTGGGCTCCGCTGCTTACCCCTGGGATAAGCAGCATGGAATCTTTCTATCTTTTGGGAACCCAACAGGTATTTGTGACCTGGATTGACCACTGTTGGAAATAGGATACTGGTCTCAATGGACCTTTGGTCTGATCAGTATGGAATATCTTATATTCTTAACACATGTTAAAGAGTGAACCCTTAACACACTTTAGTAAACATGCCTCTAGGTGTGTTAACAAAATTACACACAATGGGGTATGTTTACTAAAGTGTGGTAATGTTACCATCGTTAAGTTCCCCGGTAATGTTATGGATGCCCATATAAAGGAGTGGGCGGTGCAACGTTAAGACAAGCCGTATCAGGTAACACGCGTTACAAGGCGCTTAACATGCGGTACAGTGCGCCCTTCACCTACCGCACGTTAACGTCACAGCTGACGGGAAGCAGCAGCGCATCCGAAGGGGTTGCAATCAAAGGGGCGCAGACAGTAGAAGACGCGCTGAGGGATGTGCAGACATGGTGCCACATGAGAAACGGAGCCGTAGGTGTAAGGCTGTAGACCACAGGCAGCTGATATCGCAGTCTGTAATGGGGACATCAGCCACAGATAAACACATGCACACATACCATGAAATGGTGTGCAGTGAAAACACCATGCAGAAGAGTAAAGAAATTAAATGGAAAGGGTGTCAGGGGTCGGTCCAAAGGGCTAGCTGTGTGGATCTTGATAAACTGGAAGACTGGGCATCGAAATGGCAAATGAAATTTAATATGGAGAAGTGCAAAGTTATGCACCTAGGGAAGAACAACCCAAACTATGGTTACACGATGCAAGGTTCCATATTCCCTCTTTCTACCCTCTGCGGGATTTACCACGGCCGGTGACGTTAACATGTGTTAACGTTACTTAACACGCGTTAACGTTACTTAACGCTCATTAACGTTACTTAACGCTCGTTAACGTAGCCTCTGCTATGTTACTGCGCTTTAGTAAACATACCCCAATATTTGCCTGTTATTTGAAACAGGAAAATTCTGTGCTATTTTAGCATAATTCATGTCAGTTTAAGGCAGTGTGCATTAGCAAATAATGAGATACAAATCACCTCATTATGCAAATAGAATAATGCAGCTTGCGCTGAACTCTACAAGCTGTGTTATTCTTGAAAAAATAATGCCAGCTGAAAGCTGACATTATTTTTCTAGCTGAGGAACTTTGTGCCTCTAACATAAGGCCCCTTGTTCCCAGGGAGCCTTCTAAAAGGGACTGGTACATTTCTGCATCCATGCAGAACCCCTCACCAGTTAAGATCCCCCACGCCCAAAGATATCCTATAGACCCTTTCTCTCCCTGAAAGAAGTTCACCACTCCTAAATGCCTTGAAGAAGATACCTTTACCACCCCCATTTCCCATAAGCCCCATGGGCTTACCTCTGGAAATCCCCAATAGTCTAAAGTAATGGCACCAGGTTCAGAATGACACTGGTTGATACCTAGTGGTAATCTCATGGTACTACCACTAGAAGTCAAGCTGCCATAAAAGGTGTATTTTCAAGAAAAGTGAGTAGCATCCTGAGACTACGCATGATCAAACTCTGGAATTCGTTACTGCTTAAAAAGGGTTTGGAAAGTTCCTAGAGGAAAGGTGCATAAACCACTATTAAAGAGGACCCTCTGAGCATATCAAAAGTGACTTCATGGCTCTGGGACAGAGTGAAGCAGATAGATGCACAGTTGCTGTTCTCTTCTACACTCCCTGTTGAGGGTAAAGGCCTAGGCAGAGAATGTTGCATCCTGTAGTTAAATGCATGGTTGCATGCATGGTGTCATCAAGAGAGTTTTGGTTTCCTGGACCATGGAATGCTGTTCCAAGGGTTGCAGAGCAGAGATGTTGTCCATCTGTCCAGGAAGGGTTGATGTGTCTTAAGTAGCAGACTGGCTAACCTATTGAAGAGGGTTTTAAACTAGATTTATTGAGGATGGGTGAATAAAGCTCCCAGGTAAGTGAAACATTAAATACCTTTATGGAAATGGGTAAACGGAGCAACATTTGGAAAGTAGTGCATATAAATGCCCGTAGCATGGGAAATAAAATCCCAGATGTTGAGGATTTCATGGGAGAAGCTGACTTGGATTTAGCAGCGGTAACAGAGACATGGTTCACGGACAACCATGACTGGGATGTAACTATACCAGGCTATGCTTTATTCAGAAAGGACAGGGTAGGAAGAAGGGGAGGAGGAATGGCACAGTATGTAAAAAATAATATTAAAGCTATGGAAATTCAAGGCTTAATAAGGAGAGAGGAAGCAGTGTGGGTTAAACTAGAAAGAAGGAAAGAGAAATCCATTTCTATTGGCATGATATAGAGACATCCCTCAAAGGAGAAGTAGTGGATGGAGAATTAATAGAAGACATATTCAGCATTGTCAAGAAAGGGGAAGTGCTACTTATAGGGGATTTCAATATGCCAGACATTGATTGACGCATCCCTGTTGCAGTATCCTCTAGAAGTATGGAGATCCTTGATTCTTTACAGGAAGAACTATTCAGACAACTTAACAGAACCCACACATAAAGAGGCCATACTGGACTTGGTGTTTACCAATGGTGAAAGTGTTTCTGATGTTATATTGGGAGACCATCTCGCATCCAGTGATCACCAGATGGTGTGGTTCCGTATTAGGACTAGTGCTGATGAAATCCATTCAAAAGTAAGAGTCTTAGACTAGGAAAACTAACTTTGCTAAGATGAACCAATACCTCAAGTAGTCGTTAGCAAGATGAGAACAGCTGGGGGATGTAGAAAAACAGTGGGCAAAACTGAAAGGGGATATTTTAAGGGCAACCAACCTTTTTGTTAGAATGGTAATAAAGATAAAAGGAAATGAGGCCACTATGGTTCTCAAAATAAGTAGCTGAAAAGAATAAGAAAAAGAGGGAGGCCTTCATGAAATACAAGAGATCACAGAGAGAGGAAGACAGGCATCTGTATTTGGAAAATCTTAGGGGGATGTTTACTAAAATCCGCAAATGTGCGCGCCGCAAAATAGCGCACGGAAACGCGGCACTGAAACACGAATAAACGCGTTTAAACGCCCCGCACACGTGCGTGTCACCCCCGCAAAGGTGCGCGGCACACTAACGGGCCCCGTACAAGTGCGGACCCGCAAATGTCCGATAGAGGCGTGGAACGGCCAAAGGAGGGCGGAGGAAGGCACCGGAGGGGCGGAGGGACGGGGTCAATGGGTGGAGAGTGGGAGGGGAGAGGCTCCCCGCACAGTATCGGGCTCGAATTTCCATGAAAAAAATAGCGCGAGTGAAACACTCGCGGTAGAGGGCATTTAAAGGGAAGAGAAACCATTTACGTCAGCAATGTACAGGAAAACCGGGGAAACCTAAAAAACGTCAGCAGTGTGATATATGTTCACAGCACAAAAGTGAAATTAAAAATAGAAAAGGACCACCACAAAAATATTTAAAATAGTAAGTCAGCTGGGGAACAGCTATAGTAAAGAGAAAAACAAACAAACACACCCAGGAAAGCTCCAAAAAAAAGAAATTAATATTGGAAGTGTCCAAGGAGTGGAGACCTATCCAAAAACACATCTCCTGTTTATGGAGTTTCCCTGGGAGTGGTGTCATATGGTTGCTTATCAATATCCCTGTTGCCCAGTTTGGTTATATTCCAACCCCCTGTTCACGTGGTCATTTCCGGGGTTCATTTGAACGTTTGTCACCAGACAGGGTGAATGAGCGCACAGTAAAAATGTGAAGAGCAGGTTGTGCAACTCCATCCTGCAAGGCTAACTATCCCCAGGGACTGCACTGTCTCTGTGGCCACAGTGTGGTGCAGCAGACAGAGCCAGTACCTCTAGGACCATAAGCCAGAGGATCAAATCCCAGCTGGGGGTCCTGCCAGCCCATTCCCATATTTTATCCACCACTAAACAAAGATAGCACAGACACCCCTGTATTGCAGGGAACATAAGCATGGTGCAAACACCCATATATTGCCCTACACTGCACAAACACCATAACAATGTGCATTACCTACAGCCCAGTCCCCCAAATGCAGTCCCGGAGTGCCACAACGCAATCAGGTCATCTGCTTTCCCAAGATAAGCACATGCCAGCATGTTGGTGGAAGGGTACAGGTGGTGGAGGGGGAAGTGCCTGCTATCCACAGAGGACAGTGGCCTAGCCATGTGCAGGCTGGCACCGTCCACTAAAACAGATAGGCCCTGTTGGATGTACAGTCATGGACGTCCCAGGGAATCCAGCACATCTGTGGCAACACAGTGGTGCACTGCACACAGACAGTGTGTGCAAGAACAGAAGGTCACAGGTTCAAAGCCCTGCTAATCCTGTCCATCTATTTTCCCCACAACTAAACCGTGAGAGTACAGACAATCCTTTATTGCTGGTGATATACGCTTTGGTCACACGCCTATTTCTCACCCCACTGAGCACAGATACCATGACCAGGGGCATTACCTAGAGCAGAGTCCCACAAATGCAGTCCTGGAGGACGACACACCATTAAGCTTCAATGCTGCCACTCACACAAATGCCTGTGCTGTATCTCTCTGCACCACCCCCATGGCATGTAGATGTAGCTCATGCATATTCATGAGTGACAGCAGGGAAACCCGAACAGTGTCTTGCAACCCTGGACTTGATTTGGGAAACTCTGCCATAAAGCAACAGCCAACAGGGGCAGACACACCCACACCCATACCCACAGGCCCCATTGGTCAATGCCCCCTGGAGAGGCACGACATTGGGCCCTGCGTGCAGCTCCCAATACTAGCATGTGCATACTGTAGCAATGTCACCCTACACCTGGGGATACGGTACACAGCTCTCAAATGCATGCTATGAGTACTGGCAGATAGATATCCCTACGTTACTCACAGTCTGCTCTTTGAGCTCCCTCATGACAATCTTCATGTTGTCTGCAGTGGGTGCCTCAGGTCTGGGCCCTGACAGTGTTTACCACCCTGGGGAGTGACTCCCAACAGTATTGCGTACCATATCCATGCCTGTACTGTGCGCAGGACTGGTGTGGTGGCCAATGCTGACAAACGCCTCCATAGTAGCACAATGCTGGCATATGTGTGGGAGTGTGTGTCTGACTATAAAGTGTGTGTTAGCTGCAAACACCTTCCACAGCCCACACTGCCAGCACTGTTGCCAGTATTGTCATGCCAATGTGCATAATGAGCAGCAAGGTACCATGGGTATAGCTCAGACAGGGTGGGCTGGCCAGGATGCATCTGCACAGGGCAGAGGGCACTGGCTGGGACATTGTAGTGGCTGGCCACCACCTACACATACAGGGTGGCCTCTCTATGTGCTGCTGGGGTTGCACTCCACCCTGACTGTGCAGTGACGACAGCATGGCTAGGCACCCCCATAGTGCTACATAGCATGTCTGTCATGTGATATATATGTGGGTCTTGTTTTGGGGCCCAGTCACTGACTTATCTGCTGGTGTGCACTGTCATCCCAGTTCTGGGTGCATGCATTTCCAACAGGACTAGCTAGCAGACTGTGTTCAGCTGGTCTGTATCCTGATGGAGCGCCTTGCAGAGTGCAGCAGCTGATGGCTTGCTGCAGGAGAATATCAGATAGTGGTGGGGTGCAACTTAGCATATCCAGGCCCAATGTCTGTCAGATATTGTGTAATGGATGTGTATAGAGCTGCAGTGACTGCCCTGTAGCGTGTCTCATCACTAGCAGGACTGGGGTTGATGGTCCACTCCACTGCCACCATTGCAGGGAGGTAGCATGTTGATAGGAGACCTTGTTTTCCAATCTGGAGGGGGAGAAATGGTGGTACATAGCCCACCTAGGTGTCCCCTTGACCCAGACGGTAAGAGATATCAAAGGTGTGTTTGCATAAATTAGCATATCCAGGCCTACTGTCTGTCAGATATTGTGTCAGGGATGTGTTCAGAGCTGGCGGGACTGCCCTGTAGGGTGTCCCTTGCCCAGCAGGACTGGGAGTTGATGGTCCACTCCACTGCAGGGAGGTAGCATGTTGATAGCAGACCCTGTCATTCAAACTGGGGGCGAAGGGGAGAAATGGTGGTATATAGTCCATGTAGGTGTCCATGAGGGGTTCCCCTGACTCAGACCAACAGAGATAGCCAACATGCTTCTGCAGAAACAACCTATCTCACAGAGTAAGATTGCTTTGGAGCTCTGGCATGGCCTCATTCCACCATGGAGGGTGGTGTGGACCTAGTCCTGGGTGCCCCATCGCACCCTCAGGGTGAGCACAGTACCCACACAATGTGACGGTGTGTAGGTACTCTGTGCCAGTACAACACCCACTCAGTACACCCTACCAGGCAGAGGTGATGTGTGGGTGCACACGGCCACATCCCCATACCAGGCCGGGAGCTGTTGGGTTGCATACCCCATCTTGTGTGCATCTGTGGACAGGTGATTTGCATGTGCAGTGCATCATGGGTAGGGGTGGCCTAACCCTATCCTGTTCACAACAGCAGACTGTCTGTGAGGTGACATGCAGGCTCTCTGCAGCCAGCCAGGGGCTTGCATACAGCTGCAGAGCTGTAGCCCAATGATTACATCACTGCATGTGCAACCAGAGGTCATGGGTTCAAACCCACAGCGGGGTTACATGATTGGGTTGTCCAGAGCATCACCCATTTTCTAATGTACATATTTTTATGGAAAAAAAAACACCCTCGGTGTACTGTACCCATAAGGTGCCTCTGAGGGTGCTTAATAGGGCGCCTTATAGGACACCTTATGGTTGCCATCAAAATAGGGTGCACTGTACATTATCCTGTGTCGCAACATATATGGTGCCCTATAGGGGACATTCTAGGGTGCCGTGGCGGATAGTGCACTGTAACATGTGGCCCATGGGCCGCCGTATGTTAACACGCTGTGAGAGTGCGTTTGCTAGTAGTGACAACAAAATAAAATTAAAAAGACTCATACAGCACTCCCCACTATAATACATACTGCCTCAGCCAGCTGTCTTCACTGGGTACTGTGGGGGATTAAGCCCCTGAACCCCACACCATTGGTCAGTGTTTTAACCATTGTGCTGTGGCTCTGTTCCTGTGCATGCCCATCACCGCACCACTTCTGCCATCCACTATTACTGTGCCTCCAAAAACATTACAGCCCCACCTCATGACCATCAGCAAACCGCGTTATGCTGACCATTCGTTCTGAGACCCCTAACATAATGCCTCACTGAGCCAGACCACTGTGGGGGATTGGGGACCTGCTCCCTGCACTATTGATCCGTGTCTTCACCATTGTGCTGTGGCTTTTTTCCTGTGCGTGGACATCAGCACGCCGCCTTATGCTGCTAAAAATAACTGTGCGCCACCCAAAATAACAGTGCACTGCACTAAATTCATACACCTCCTGTTGCACCTTTATCCATTAGGGTTCATGGCTCAATCAGCCTTTTTCCTTGCGCACAATGGGGTATTGAACCCGTGGACCCTGTACTATTGGTTAGTGTCTTCACCATTGTGCTACGGCTCTGTTCCTGTGGATGGACATTTGTGCACAGCCTTCTGCCGTCCACAATTAACAGTGCGATGCCTACTGCTGCCAGAACCGCACAGGATAAACAGCGCGCGGCCTGCTGCCGCACAACATTTACAGCGCATCGCCTAATGCACACCAGATATGGCCATGCAATGCATAATGAGACACAAAATATGTTGCTGCCGCCCAAACGTTACAGTGCGACGCCTACAGATGCCCTAAATTAGTGTGCCTCCCAAACTAATGTGTTAACCATTACTATTCATGCCTCAGCCAGCCTTTTGGGTTTGCGCACACTGGGGGATTGGACCCATGGACCCTGTACCATTGGTTAGTGTCTTCACCATTGTGCTACGGCTCTGTTCCTCTATGTGCCCAGCAGCGTCCCACTTAGCCTTCCCACGCGCTAATGTGAGCCCCGCACAGGTGCACGACACGCACACGTACGATCGTTTTTTTTCATCTTTTTCTGCCTGACCCGCCCACTCCTTATATGGCACACGCACACTAACGGGGACCCGCACAGCAACGGGGTTTAGTAAACATACCCCTTAGAGAGGCTGGCAAAGTAGTCAAGAAAGCAAAGATTCAAAAATAGGAGGATATAGTCAATGCAATAAAATTCGGGGACAAGACATTTTTCAGATATGTTAGTGAGAAGAGGAAGGGCAAAAGTGGTAATGTCAGACTCAAGGGTGAAGGGGAGGAATTGTTTAACAAATAAAGTGGAATTGCTTAACAAATATTTCTGTTCTGTGTTCACAGATGAAGGACCAGGTGCAGGACCTCAGAATATAGCCACAAATAGGAACAGAAGTGAAGGGCATCTTGAACAATTTTCCAAAGACTGTGCTCATGAGGAACTAAAAGTAGACAAAGCAATGGGACCGGATGGGATACATCCGAGAATACTGAGGGAACTTGGGGACATTCTAGCAGATCTACTGACTGACATTTTCAATGCCTCTTTGGAGTTCGGAGTAGGGTCAGAGGACTGGAGAAAGGCACATGTGGTCCCTTTACACAAAAGCAGAAGTAAGGATGTGTTGGAAAACTACAGGCCAGTTAGTTTAACCTCGGTGATGAGTAAATTAGTGCAAGCACTACTGAAAGAGAAAATAGTGAGGTTTCTGGAGTCCAATGGATTACCGGATCCGAGGCAGCATGGATTCACCAGAGGTAGGTCTTGCCAGACAAATCTGATTGATTTTTTGACTGTATGACCAGGGAGCTAGACCGAGGGAGAGCCCTAGATATGGTGTATTTCGATTTCTCCATTCCACACAGACAACTTATAAAAAAACTGAGCACCCTAGGGATGGACCCTAAATTTACTGCTTGGTTTAGAAATTGGTTGAGTGGGAGGCAACAAAGGGTAAAGGTAAATGGAGCTCACTCTGAGGATAAGGAAGTTACCAGTGGAGTGCCGCGGGGATTTGTCCTTGGTCCGATTCTTTTTAACATCTTTGTTAGTGATATTGGGGAAGGGCTGTCGGTAAAGTTTGCCTCTTTGCGGATGATACCAAAATCTGTAATAAACACCCAGAAAGAAGTAGATAACATGAGGAGGGACCTAGCTAAGCTTGAAGAATGGTCTAGAATTTGGCAGTTGAGATTTAATGGTTAAAAAATGCAGGGTCATGCATTTGGGCTGCAGCAATCCAAGGGAGTGATACAGTATAAGGGGTGACATACTTCTGTCCACAAAAGAAGAGCAGGACCTAGGCATGACTGATGATTTTAAAGTAGCTAAACAGGTAGAAAAGGTGATGGAAAAAGTTAGAAGGATGCTTGGGTGCATAGGGAGAGAAATGTCCAGCAGAAGAAAGGAGGTGATAGTGCCTCTGTATAAATCTTTGGTGAGATCTCATTTGGAATATTGTGTGCAGTTTTGGAGACCGCACCTTCAAAAAAATATAAACAGGTTGCAATCGGTGCAGGGGATGGCGACTAAAATGGTTGTGGTCTTTGTTATAAAGCATATGAGGGCAGACTTAAGGATCTTAATATGTATACTTTAGAGGAAACGTGGTAGAGGTGATATGACTGTGACATTTAAATACCTCAATCACAGCAGAGACATCTAAAGTATCCATAGTTAAAGCACCCTCTGATATTGGGCTACCTAAACTCTTGTAATAAGTATTTTTTCCTATTGTATGTTTTTGTATTTTGTTTATATTTACTATGCAAGTAGTTGTTTTCTTTACAAGCGGTTGTTTGATTATTATTGTAAATTCTATAAATAGAAAATAAAAAAAATAAATAAATACCTCAATCACAGAAATGGAAAGGAGGAGAGCTTCTTTCGATTGAAAGCAAGCTCTGTTATGAGAGGACATTGGATGAGAGGGAAAGGGGATAGACTCAGGAGTAATATGCAGAAATATTTCTTTACGGAAAGAGTGGTAGATGAGTGGAATAATCTCACAGAGAAGGTGGTAGAGATGAGGTCAGTATCTGAATTCAAAAAAGTGTGGGACAAACAGAGGATCTCTAAAGGAAAAAAGGAGATTGTTGTAGTGGTTGATATGGAAGGGCAGACTAGATAGGACATGTAGTCATGTTTCTTTATTTCTATGTTTGCTCCGGGATGAGCATTCTGGAACCTTACTTCCTTTTTGAGCACCTGACAAGTACTTATGATCTAGATTGGCCACTGTTGGAAACAGGATACTGAGCTTGATGGACCTTTGTCTGACCCAGTATGGCATTTCTTATGTGCTTATGCTCTTATGTTCTCACCACTAGGAGTCAACTGGTGCTACTTTGAAACTGGCGATGGATAGGTTAGCACCAACTTGCAATCACTCCTGTCCTGTTAACCAAGACCACTAGGGATTTCCAGAGGTAGACCTGGCAGGAATCTTCTTTGTGAGGATCATGTATGGAGTACTTCCTCCAGGTATGGAGAAAGGGTGCAGTGTGTGTTTTTGGTAAGTGAAGGGTCTTGACTGAGTATCTTGGGGGGGGGAGAGGTTTGGGGGTTTGACTGTGGGAGAATGGGGTCAACATGGATAGTGAAATTTACTGGCCCTTTTAAGCTCCCATGGCCATATATTAATGGCCTAATGCTTCAGGGGAATAGAATAATATAGCTTGTGAGGCTGATCACAAATTGTGCTATTCATTTAGTAAGGGAGTTACTAACCTGTGGTACTGAGTTACTATCAGTCATTGATTCCCATAGTAAAACTAAGCTGTGATGCAACATTCTAACAAAGCTTAGTAATTAGCTGCTTTTTGGTATTTTATTGCAGTGGCATGACTCGACAAATCTGATTTGTTTTCACACTTATTTCCTCTGCCTTCTTTCTTTTTAGCATTTTTGACTTCACACTGTTGCTATGATTATAGGTATTCTTTAGGGGGAGGGGGTGTAACAGAACTCTTTGGAAATGATCTTTAAATTCCTAGGAGATAATCTTATTTAGAAAGCTCCTGCTACACTCAACACATTAGAAAACTGCGCAAAATATTTTGTTTTCCATGGCAAATATGCAAGTTGCTAGGCATGCTTTAGTTTTTGGTCATTGCTTGTTCATTTGGTTTTATATTATTTCATCTTAGTTTGTATGGGCACAGCATCTTGCTTGCTTGTCTGCATTTTGCATTGTCTGCATCTTGCATTGTCTGCACCCTAACTTGAGGTGCCTTAACTTAAGATGCCTCGGTTAAGGTGCCCTAAGGACGTTAAGTTGCCTTAACCTAAGGTGCCTTAAGTTAAGGTGCCCTAAGGGCTGTAAGGCGCTTTAAGTTGACAAGCATGAACTGTAAGGCATAAAAACAGCTGCAACCCTAACACTGGAATGAGCACCAAGGAAAGGTAATGAACAGGTGATGGAAGGAAGGAGAGGTGGGAGCTGATGGACCTGCCATATTTGCGGGCACCCTATGTGGCAGCCGGTAAAGTGGACAAACATGTTGGAGGCAGCTGTACTGATATGCACAGGGTGGTGCCAATGTAAAGTGCTGCAATCGTAGTAAGTGGCAAACGATGGGGAATAGGTGTCCCCCAGCAGAGGTAGAGGTGGCAGGATATTTGCAGTGACAGGAGGACAGAGGAGTAGTGGTGCCATGCAGATCAGGCACAGGAGAGGCGAGCATGAAGAGCCATAATGCAGAAAAGGGTACCAGTGCAGGACATGGGGTAGCAGCATGCACAAGAAGACGGGACTGTACACAGCTGACAGAGGCAGATAGAGGGGCTGAAGGATGGTTGGCAACTGAGGTGAAGGTGTTATGGGCTGGCAGTACAGGTCCACAGAGCCCTGACTGCTACAGGCATGAACTGAATAGCACAGTCACAAAAGGAACAGGTAGGAATCAAACCCTTGGTCCCTGTCTACAAAGACCTTGAACTAACCAGTAAGCTATACCTCCATACCTTACTAGACAGCAATGTCTGAATACAAATAAATGTCTACTGTGTGAGCCGGTATAGGTTATCTCCACCAGTACACATGATACAGTGCACATGCAGAACAGCAGTCTACAGTTGATCACTGAATGGAGAATGCACTTATCCATCACCTCAGCTCAGTAAGAGGACCTGACAGTGTGTGATACAAGTACAGAGCAGCTGCAAACTGTGCTACTGAGCAGCATCTGTGGTCACCCTGAGGGTGAGGATGTGTGCCCAGCACCGGGTCCCCAGTATCTGCCCATGTTGCAGATCTCCTTCACTACCAGTTGGTGGCATATATTATCTGCAAGGTGCTATACTAGCCACCTTGTGTCCTACTGTATTTGCTAGTCTCATTTTGTCCTATTGGACCAAAACCAATGCAGAACAGTGTTACAATGCTGATGCTATGGCTGTGTATTACCAGGAGGGAGAGTTGTCTAGACAGGGTTCTTTATGTATTTTATATAGCAATGCTTACATACCTCTGGGGTTCAGTCAGATGCACTATAAATTTCCCTTGTCCCCAAAGGGCTCACAATGGAGGGGTATGGAGCTTGCCCACAGCCACAACAGGTGCCTGTGGGACCATACGTCCAATCCCTCTGGCCAGAGGTTGCTGTGCTCCAGCTGGAGTCAATTCCTAAGCCCAAGCTAACATACCCCAACCAGTTAGCCACAACCATTACCAATGCCCTGCCAGCTCTACCAGTAACACTGCGAAAAAGCCCTGGAAACTATACTTCCCACCTGGCTAGATATAGCATTCAGCTGCAGCATGCACAGTCATACTGCACCTACTGCCCCCACCATGCACATACACACTACAGACAGTCTGCTGGCAAGTATGCATTGCATGTACACAGAGGGGGCATGTGAACTCAGGCTTGGGATGTACAGCATAGTCACCAAGCAAGTAGATCAGTAACTGGGCTCCCAAAAAACAAACCACACCCATATCACTAAATGCAGACTCTATATGGCACTATGTGGATATATAGCCATGCCATGGTCACTGCTCGGTCAGAGTGAGAGTATCCTCCCAGCATGACATGCTTTGGCCACCCGTTCCATGCAGGTGGCGGTCAGGCACTATGATGTAACAGCCATTGCCCTACTCCTGATGCAGACGCATCCTGGCCAATCCACCCTGTTCGGGCCATACCCACAATACCTTGCTCCTCATCATGCCCATTTGCAGGCTAACGCTGGAAACAGTGTAGGCAGGGTGAGGCTCAGTGAGGTGTAGAACGCCACAAAACAATGGACAGAAATACACACACACACTCATACTGAAGCACTGTGCAACACTGGGGATGGGTGGCAGGCCTGGCCACCATGCTAGTCCCAATCTCAGTGCAGGCATTGCTAAGATGTGCTCATTGTGCAGGGGCTAGTAGTAGTGCTCTGGTGCTAACTGCTGCTCCGTGTGCAGGAGCCAACAGCCTGACTCTCCATCCAGCTGTGGATCGTGGAGCTTGTCTGTGTGGGTGTTTGTACCCCTCTTGGCCACTGCATTGGGGATTGCACATGTAGGTGGTGTATCAGCAATGTGGGGTAAAAGGTTGGGACATGCACTAAAGGATCCACAGATGGGACCCGAATCAGTGACCCTCTGCTCTACAGCACACTGACTGTGTGCAGTGTACTACAGCGCTACCACATAAACACCTCTGTCCCTGGAGCGAAAATGTTTCCAATCAGACAGACCTTGATATGTTGCACTGCGCACGGTGCACTGGAACAGGGCATAGCCTTGGTCTGCTGCAGGCGGGTGCCACTGCCCTCTCCACCTCAACCCCTCCCCCTCCCATGCTGAAATACCCATGTGCTGTTGGTGCTGGCAGGGCGCAGTCCTAGGTCTTCCAATGTGCATGTAGGCGGACGCCTAGGGTGTGGGAGCCGGGATGGGGGGGATACATTGACATCTGCACATCCCCCCCATCTCCAACTGTCTATGTTATGTCCTTTCTGCCTGGGGGAGAGACAGCTGGGGGGTGTCAGGCTGGAGGTCTAGAGACTATTGGCTAGAGTGGACCAGGTAAACATAGGTAGATTGTTTTATACCAGCAGACTGTGGACAAGCTAGGGGGCATGCAATGCGGCTACAGTGTACCCAGTTTGGACTACTGGGTGTAAATATATTTCAGACGACATGTGGTCTAAACCTGCACTGCCTTACCAGGGGTTGTAGTAAAGGGTGTTCATTTCACTGGGTTTAAAAACAGTGTGGGACATTTCCTGGGGAAGATCCATAGACCCTTGTTAGACTGGTCCCCAGATTTGCACTTCTTGCCTAATTACAGGCATAGTGGTTCCTGTGTGATGTTTGGGGTACCTGCTGGATACATGTCCCTGGATGGAACACTGTGGAACACAGAATACTGGGCATGTTTGACCTTGGTCAGATGCTGTCTTGCTGTTATTCTCCTGGATGGGACACTGTGGGCCACAGACTCATGGGCATGTCAGACCCTGGTCAGTTGCTTTCTTGCTGGTTTCCATTTTCTGTGTTCCTATGTGCCACCTAGGTGACTGCCTAGTGTTCCCTGTGCCCCAGCTGCCCCCACTGCATGACCCATATGAACCCCCCTTTGCCCCATTTGCACCATCACCATAGTGCCCTTTCCTACTTGGGCACTATACTGTTGCTGCAAATGGAGAACTACTATCACTTTTCTTGGGCTCTCTGTCTGTGCTGTACATTACTGACACTGAAATGGTCTCTCTCTCCTGCAAAAGTGTATTTACCAATAGGTTTTCACTGGTGGTAGAATCCTGGCGTTAATCTTACAACTTAGTGTAGCAGGGGCTTCTCCCCACCCACTTCCCGCCCATTGACTCCTACTCTATGCCCTCTCCCCACCCTCTGGGACATTTACCATTGTCGGTAATGTTAACGCGCGTTAACATTACCTAATATAACATTAACGTGTGTTAACGTTACCTAATGTAATGTTAACATGCATTGATGTTACAGATGCTACATTAGCGCTGTTTAGCAAACATACACCTATGTAACACAATTTTGGTTCCTGGGTAGTGACTGTTATTTCCAAATTGCTTATAACTTAAAAGCATGGAAAATGGTTATTATTTTCATTAAACTTTGCTTTTGTGAACAGGAGATTGATATTTATGAAATTTACGTATTCCCATTGTTAAAACAGATTTACATGTGCCTTTTCGCTCACATAAAATAAAAAAAAAACACAACATATAATATTTACTTATATTTAAGTTATTCAAGAAAGACCATAAAATATTTAGAAGTGAGTAGATTTTTGACATTTATGATTATATTGTAAATCACTTTCATGAATAAACTCACGGGTGGCTCTATCATTAGGCAAACTGAGGTGGTGGCCTCAGGCGGCAAACTTTGGGGGGCGGCAGAAATGCCCCCAAAAGAGACGCCTCACTCCGCCTTCAGTTAAAAAAAACAAAAACGCATACAAATTGCTGCCCATCCCCCGTCGTTCATTCTGCTCTACATTATGAAATGACAGGAAACCAGTGCGGAGCCTTGCGGCGGTAAGGAACTTCTGCTGCTGCCGTGTCCCGCCCCAAAAGGAAGTGATGCTAGAGTGGAACGCAGCAGCAGCATGGGTTCCTTACCATCGGGAGGTTCCACACCGGTTTCCTGTCATTTCAAACGAAGAGCAGAATGAACGACGGGGGACGGGGAGGCAAAAAGAGAAGAGGAACAGGAACGAGCTGCACGGGGGATGGGGGGAGGAGAAGAGATGCGAGCTGCATGGGGGGGAAGGAGAAGAGATACAAGCTGCACGGGGGGAAGGAAAAGAGATACAAGCTACATGGGGGGGGGAGGAGAAGAGATACGAGCTGCACGGGGGGGGGGGAAGGAGAAGAGATACAAGCTACACGGGGGGGAAGGAGAAGAGATACGAGCTGCAAGGGGGGGGGAAGGAGAAAAGATACAAGCTGCACAGGGGGAGAAAGCTAGCACGGAGGGGGAAGAAAGCTAACACTGGGAAAAGAGGGTTGGAAGGGAGCTGACAGATGGAAAAAGATGGCTGAAAGGGCACTGAGAGAGGGGAAGGGGATGGCTGAAAGGGAACAAAGGGGAAGAAGATGGCTTAAGTGAACAGAGAGGGAAAGGAGATGGCTGAAGGGCACTGAGCGAGGGCAAGGAGATGGCTGAAGGGCACTGAGAGAGGGGAAGGAGATGGCTGAAAGGGAACAAAGGGGAAGAAGATGGCTTAAGTGAACAGAGAGGGAAACGAGATGGCTGAAGGGCACTGAGCGAGGGCAAGGAGATGGCTGAAGGGCACTGAGCGAGGGCAAGGAGATGGCTGAAGGGCACTGAGAGAGGGGAAAGAGATCTCTGAAGGGAACTGAGAGAGGGGAAAGAGATGGCTGAAAGGGAACTGAGAGGAGGGGAAGGAGATGGCTGAAGGGAACTGACATGGGGGGAAGAGGGGGATAGAAGGGAGCTGACATTTGGGGATGGGACTGATAGGTGGCTGTGTAATAAGAGGAGGCTGGCAGCGAGGGGGCACTGGGACTGGAAGGGAGCTGACATGTGGGGAGGGTCAATGGGACTGGAAATAGGCTGAAGGAAGGAAGTGAAGAAAACAAACGAAAAGACAAGAAATGTCAGATAGAGTGCTAAGAGAAGACACAAAAGCAGAAGCCTCAGATCAGGACCAGCATGACCAGAGAATAAAATGGTCAGACAACAAAGGTAGGAAAAAATAATTTTATTTTTAATTTAGTGATTGGACTTTGTGCTATTTTTATAGTTTACACAGTATGGAATACTGCATCTCTTATCTGGTGCTCCACTGCATGCAGAGTCTGGATTCTTGAGGTTTCAGTTTAATTTTTCTCTAACTATTTTATTTGTACTTTAGGTTGCGATCATTTATTCTGTACTTGGCGAGAATCTGTGTGCCTAGTGTGTGACCAAGGCTGTGTGTTCTGTTATCATGAAATCTGTTCGCAGGAATCTGTACTGTAGCAATTTGCCTTGTTCAGCTTTTCAAATAGGTGTTAGATGTTCTAGGGCCTGCTGCAGTATTTATAGTGCTGCTATTTTTGTATGAGATTTGGAAGTTTATGCTGGTAATGGTATGGTAGATTTGGCCTTGTAGATCGTTGGTGACTTTTGTAGGGTTTTATATTAGCTTTCAATATTTCTGGTACTGGAGAATATTTGTTAGTGCGATGACCAGAATCATTTTTTTTTTTAAGATATTGAGTTCTGTGGGTGAATGTCCTAGTTCTGCTCTGCACCCACTGTTGAGGAAGGGGGTTCTGTGGGTGCAAAATATATGTTCAAAAAGAAAAAGCAAGAACCATAACGCAGTTTATAACAAAATTAAAATGAGTTATAATTTGGTTTTATAAAGTGTGCTATGGTTCTCGCTCATTCTTTTAGTTCCTTGGTGTGCAAACGTATTTTCTCCATATTATATAATTAGCTTTTTGGTTTCCCTGACTGAGTTTTGAGAAGGCGACCCCCTCCTATTCTATGGGGGGAGGGGGGCACCATCTCATCCTTTGCCTCAGGCAGCTGATTGCCTTGAGCCGCCCCTGAATAAGCCCCCAAATGTGGTCTCCCATCATGTTCTCATTATACTGTCCTTAGTAGTACCGTTCAAATTCCAGTATATCCTGGTGGAAACATTCACCTGGCTCCTTTGAGAGCGCTCCCATGTTCTCCTTGAATTTATCAAGATGACAGAGCCGGTCCGTCCATTGTGCAATAATGTTGTTCGCACAGGGCCCTGCACTTCAGGGGGCCCTGCACAAACTCCATTATTGCAGAATGTGGACGGCTGCAGAGGGAGCCGGGGAAGCCCGCGCGAGACCCTGGCTCCCACTGCACAGCCGCCAGTGTGAGGAGTCTTTTCCCTCATGCTGGCGGTTGTATCTGTGAAGCCGCGAATGCTGGGAGAGGTTAAAGGCAATGCTGTGTTAAGGTGTCTTGCATGCACCCTAATGCAGGAAAGCCTCTAAAACATTGAAAGGGGGGGGGGGGGCAGGGAAGCCACTGGAGAAGGTCTGGATGCAAGCACAATTGGTAGCTGATGGAGTGGATTCACCAGATTCACCAGATGCCTGGCTATATGGAAGTATGTGTGATGGGCATGTTTGACCATACAGCAGGCCTGTACTGTTGACTAGCTTAGAGGCAGCTGCCTAGTGATGCCAGTAGTGCATGTTGGCAGTGTCATGGGTGGGTGGTTGTGGCAGGGGAGTCAGCAGAGGAGATGCAGCAGCATGGGGTGCTGTGACAGGCATGCAGTCCTAGATGCTCCTGAAAGCATACACCATGCCGTAAGTTATATTATAATGTCTGTGAGGTGTTGACATGGATCCAGATGTATTGTCAGTGTATGGCATGCCATAGGCCAGGACAGTGTCTAGGTGGAGGCAGCATGTTCCTTATGAGGGCATAAAAAGGAGGATTGTCCATGAATGCTTATGTGGAGTAGGCACAGGAGAGGTGTGCATGATATGGCTAACTGCTGCAAATGACCCCTGATGGCCATGGTGGAGCAGCTTACTGCCCCCCCCAATGGATCTCCCTGATGATCAGATGGTAGGTACAGGGCTGTGCCATGGATCTTCCAAGCAGATTTTGCAATTTGTGTGGTGAGTGGATGTATGAGATCATACAGGCCAAAAGCATTTGGTGTGTGTGAACCAAAAGTAGCAGTGCCATGGAGTACATGAAACACCATTTGTGCGGGTGGGACTGGTGCCTCAGCCTGTGCAACTGCAAGACAATACACCTGACAGAGTGGCATGATAGAAAAGGACAAGTTGAACCCATTTGCCCCATGTGGGGCAAGTAATGATGGCAGAACAGTGCAAGGCTACGCAACAAGTGCAGATGGCTATGCAACAGTGCAGATGGCTATGCAACAAGTGTTAGGTGCCTGAATGTATGAGATATATCCTCTTTACATAAAGCTGGGAGGTCACAATGATAAGGTCTTAGATAGTGCTGGGGAGGAGTCTGCTGTCTTGGTACATGTCGGTACCAATGACATAGGAAAATGTGGTAGGGAGGTTCTGGAAGCTAAATTTAGGCTTTTAGGTAGGAAGTTGAAATCCAGAACTTCCAGGGTAGCGTTCTCCGAAATGCTTCCCATTCCACGCGCAGGACCCAAAAGGCAGGCAGAGCTCCGGAGTCTCAATGCGTGGATGAGACAATGGTGCAGAGATGAGGGGTTCGGATTTGTTAGGAACTGGGGAACATTCTGGGGAAAGGAGGGGCTCTTCCGAAGGGATGGGCTTCACCTTAACCGGGTTGGAACCAGGCTGCTGGCATTAACCTTTAAAAAGGAGATAGAGCAGCTTTTAAACTAGATAATAGGGGAAAGCCGACAGTCGCCCAAGAGCGCATGGTTCGGAAGAATGTATCCTTGAAGGATACTACAAAAAGCAGAGAGGTTCCAAAAAAGAGTAAAGTAGCCCAAATGCCCTCGAGTATGGAGCAGACAGAACTTAAAGATCCCAAATTACCCATGTCTACCAATGGCCAAATTAATATGAATAAAATACAGTCTCTAAAATGCTTGTATGCAAATGCTAGAAGTCTACAAAACAAGATGGGAGAGTTAGAATATATAGCACTAAACGAGAGGTTAGATATGATTGGAATATCAAAGACATGGTGGAAGGAGGACAACCAGTGGGACACTGTGACACCTGGGTACAAACTATATCGTAATGATAGAGTTGACCAAATTGGTGGAGGGGTTGCGCTCTATGATAGAGAGGGCATTGAGTCAGAAAGGATTAAAGTTTTGCAAGAAACAAAATTTGCTGTAGAATCTCTATGGATTGAAATTCCATGTAAAAAGGGGAAGGCGATGGCAGTGGGGGTGTACTATCGTCCGCCTGGCCAGAATGAACAAATGGATGATGAAATGCTCAAAGAAATCAAGGAAGCTAGCAAAAGTTACAGTGCAGTAATAATAATGGGTGATTTCAATTACCCCAGTATCGACTGGGTCAGTGTCACAACAGGACATGCTAGGGAGATAAAGTTCCTAGATGAAATAAATGACTGCTTCTTGGAGCAGCTGGTTCATGAAACAACCAGAGGGGAAGCAATATTAGACCTAGTCCTTAGTGGAACACCAGATGTAGTGCAAGAGATAAGGGTGTTGGGGCCACTTGGCAATAGTGATCATAGCATGATCACCTTTGATTTAATTAGTGGAGGAGGGATAGTAAGGAAATCCACAGTACTACCCTTTAACTTTCGAAAGGGAGACTATGATAAAATGAGGAAAACAGTTAAGAAAAAACTAAAAGGAGCAGTTGCAAAGGTTAAAGACGTACATCAAGCTTGGGTGTTGTTGAAAAATACTATCTTGGAAGCCCAGACCAGCTGTATTCCACGCTTTAAGAAAAGTGGAAGGAAGTCCAAAAAACTGCCAGCATGGTTTAAAGGTGAGGTCAGAGAGGCTGTTGTTGCCAAAAAAGCATCTTTCAGGAAATGGAAAAAAGAGCCAAACGATGAAACCTGGAAACAGCACAAGCACTGGCAAGTCAAATACAAGGCATTGATAAGGCAGGCAAAGAGAGAATTTGAGAAGAAGCTTGCTGCAGAAGCAAAAACGCGAAATAAAGACCTTTTCAAGTACATTCGTAGCAAAAAACCTGTGAGAGAGTCAGTTGGTCCATTAGATCAGTGTTTCCCAACCCAGTCCTACGGGGCACACCGGCCAGTCAGGTTTTCGGGATATCCCTAATGACTATGCATGAGATATATATGCATTAGAGATATCCTGCCAACCTGACTGGTTTGTGGCCCTCCAGGGCTGGATTTGGAGACCCCTGCCTTACACCTCTGTCATTTAAGATTGTGAGTGGGCAAGGTGCAGATGTCCTAGACATCGAAAGGGTATATAGAATGTGACACATTCCTCCTCGATTCTCACCACCACCAAAATATTGTCTATTAGACAACTTTTTGGTGGTGGTGAGAATCGAGGAGGAATGTGTCACATTCTATATACCCTTTCGATGTCTAGGACATCTGCACCTTGCCCACTCACAATCTTAAATGACAGAGGTGTAAGGCAGGGGTCTCCAAATCCAGCCCTGGAGGGCCACAAACCAGTCAGGTTGGCAGGATATCTCTAATGCATATATATCTCATGCATAGTCATTAGGGATATCCCAAAAACCTGACTGGCCGGTGTGCCCCGTAGGACTGGGTTGGGAAACACTGCATTAGATGATAAAGGGGTTAAAGGAGCACTAAGAGGCGACAAGGCGATAGCGGAGAGACTGAATGAATTCTTTGCTTTGGTCTTTACTGAGGAAGATGTAGGGATGTTACCCATGACTGAAGTGGTATTTAAAGGTGCGGAAGAATTAAAGGAAATATCGATACATCGGGAAGATATCTTACAACTATTAGATAAACTGAAGAGTAGCAAATCACCTGGGCTGGATGGTATACATCCAAGGGTGTTGAAAGAACTGAAATATGAGATTGCAGACCTGCTATCAGTAATCTGTGAACTATCATTAAAATCATCTCTAATACCTGAAGATTGGAAGATCGCCAATGTAACACCAATTTTTAAAAAGGGTTCCAGGGGTGATCCGGGAAACTACAGACCGGTGAGCCTGACGTCCGTACCGGGAAAAATGGTAGAAACCATCATAAAGAATAAAATTACTCAGCATGTAGATAGTCACAACCTAATGGGAGACAGCCAACATGGCTTTAGACAAGGAAGATCTTGTCTTACTAATCTGTTATGTTTTTATGAAGGAATGAATAAACAGGTGGACAAAGGTGAGTCGGTTGATATTGTGTATCTGGACTTTCAGAAAGCCTTTGACAAGGTTCCTCATCAGAGACTTTTGGCAAAACTAAAGAGTCATGGGATAGGAGGCAGTGTACTATTGTGGATCAGGAACTGGTTAAAAGATAGAAAGCAGAGGGTAGGGATAAATGGCCAATTTTCCCAATGGAGAAAGGTGAATAGTGGTGTACCCCAGGGATCTGTGCTGGGTCCGCTGCTTTTTGACATATTCATAAATGACCTGGAATGTGGAATAACGAGTGAGGTTATCAAATTTGCAGATGACACAAAACTATTTAAAGTTGTTAAAACCCAAGAGGATTGTGAAAAATTGCAAGAGGATCTTGATAAATTGGAAGACTGGGCATCAAAATGGCAGATGAAATTTAATGTGGACAAGTGCAAGGTTATGCACCTAGGGAAGAACAACCCAAACTATGGTTACACGATGCAAGGTTCCACATTAGGAACCACCACCCAGGTACCCTATGTGGCAGCCAGTAAAGCACACAAGCATGAGGGAGGCAACTGCACCAATGCACATGGTGGTGCCAATGTAAAGTGTTGCAGTGACAGTGTGTGGCATAGGATGGGGAAAATGTGTCCCCCAGTGGAGGCAGAAGTGGCAGGATGTTTGCAGTGACAGAAGGATAGACTAGTAGTGGGTACATGCAGATCAGGCACAGGAGAGTTGAGCATGAACAGCCATAATACGGAAAAGGGTACCAGTGTATGTCATGGAGTAGCAGCCTGCACAAGAAGACAGGACTGTACACAGTCGACAGAGGCAGAAAGATGGGCTGAAGGACAGATGGTAGCTGAGGAGAGGGTGGTATGGGCTGGCAGCACAGATCTGCAGAGCCCTGGCTGTTATAGGCATGACAATGATCTGACTAGCACAGTAACAAAATGAACAAGTAGGAATCAAACCCCTGTCCCTGAAACCTTGCACTAACCAGTAGGCTACACCTCCACCCCTCTCTGCACAGCAATGGCTTGGTACACAGAGACTGCAGGTCACCACCTAAAATGTCTGCTGTGTGCGCAGACATAGGGTAGTCTCATCAGTACCCATGATGCAGTGCACATGCAGAACAGCAGTCTACAGCTGATTACCAGATGGAGAATGCACATATCCATCATCTCAGCTCAGTAAGAGGATCTGACAGTGTGTGATACAAGTACAGAGCAGCTACCAACCGTGCTACTGAGCAGTTTCTGCGGTCACCCTAAGGGTGAAGATGAGGGGGAGGGGGGTGGGGAGGGGTGCATTTATGCTTGCATGGGGTTGTTATTCGTATCCTGCTGATCCTACCAGTATCACTGGAAGTAGGCCTGGAACAACTCACATCCCAACCATCTAGGTCTAACTTTCACCCACAGCCAGACTGCACCTGCTGCCTACCACAGGGTTTTCCAGTCTGGCACATACAACCTGCAGACAGTCCTCCGGTCAATACACATCACATATCTACAGAGCAACCATGTGCTCCCAAGCATGGAATATATGGCACAAACACCCAATAGACAGCTCAGTTATCAGACCCCCAAACAGAAAGTGCTAGAACCAAGCATTCTCTAGCACTATGTGGATACATAGCTGTGCCATGGTCACTGCTCGGTCAGAGTGAGAGTGCCCTCCCAGCATAACATGCTGTGGCCACTCGGTCCATGCAAGTGGCAGTCGGGCGCTATGACATCCCAGCCATTGTCCCTACCCCCGTTGCAGACACATCCTGGCCAATCTGCCCTGTTTCAGCCCATACCCACAATACTTTGCTCCTCATCATGTACATTTGCAGACTAAAGCTGGAAAGCTACAAAACAATGGATAGACATACATATACACATACACACACATACACACACACATGCATGCACACACACACACTCACTCACTCACTCACACACACTCACACATACACTCACTCACTCACTCACTCACACACACACACACACTCATATCGATACGCTGTGCAAAAATGGGGATGTTTGGCATTCCTGCCTGCCACTCTGGTCCCCATCTCAGCTCAAGCATTGTTAAGGTGTGCTCATTGTGCAGGAGCTAGAGGTGTGCTCTGTTGTTAACACATGCTCAGTGTGCAGGTGCTGTCAGCCTGATTCTCCATCCAGCTGAGGATAGTATAGCCTGCCTGTGTGGGTATTTGCGTCCTTATTGGCTGAATCATTGGGGGTTGCACATATTGGTGTTATACCTGCACTGTGGGCAAACGTTTAGCCACAGGGACATGCACTGCATGATACATAGTCAAGACATGAAGAAAGGACCCTCTGCTCATATGCACACCAACTGTGTGTAGAACGTCACAGTGCTGCCACATGACTGTAACAATTCCTGGGGATAATATGCTTTCTATCAGACAGACCTTGGCACATGTTACATACTGGACCAGGGCATGGCTTTGGCTGCTGCAGATGCTTGCCGCTGCCCCCTCCGCCAACACCCCCAATTCCATGCTGACATACAAATGTGCTGTCCGTTGGTGGTGCGCAGTCCCGGGCTATCCAACATGTGGGTTGGTGGGTGTCTAGGGTGCAGGGTCTGGGGGGGTGTGGAGGCATACATGGATGGCCACACATTCCCCCCACAACCATCAGTCTCTCCAGGGATCCCATAACCACCTGCTAATGTTATGTTTCTTCAACCTGGGGAAGAGACGGCCGAGGGGTGTTTTGTTAGAGTTCTATAAAATATTGACTGGAATGGATTGGATAAATGTAGATCGATTGATTATGCCATCAAAATGTAATAGGACTAGGGGACATGCAATGCAGCTGCAGTGTAACCCATTGAGGACTACTGGTAGAGAAAGGTTTCTCAGTCAACGCATATTCAAACTCTGAGATTCATTTCCAGAGGATATAGTAAAGGTAGTTAGTGTCGCTGGATTTCAGAAATGTTTGGACAGGTTCCTGGTGAACAATCCATAAATCATTACTAAAGAGGAACCCAGAATATCCCCTGCTTGCCCAATTCATATGCTGTGGATCCTGTGTGTCTTTTGGGGAAACTGTTAGGTACTTGTGACCTAGATTGGCCACTGTTGGACATAGGATACTGGCCATGATGGACCTTGGTCTGAGACCATCTGGCATATTTTCAAGTCTTATGTTCTTATATGCCACCTAGGCAATTGCCTAGTCAACTCTGGTACCATTAGTGTGCGCTAAAGTGGCATTTTGAATGCGCTAATGATGCAAGGGTGCCGTTAGCGCACGCTAACAGCACACTTGCTCCTTTATCACAGTTTAGTAAACATACCACTTAGAGAATTATCCAGTTATTTAGTAGTATAAATAAGAAGTACTTGCCTTGTAGTCATAGGGTTACATTGTATATTGTTTATATTGGAAGGAAGCTGACACGTGGGGATGGCAATCGAAGTGGGATGGACAGGGAAGGATGATTGGAAAGGAGCTGACATGGGATGGGGGTGTGTGGCAGACTGGGAGTGGAAGTGAGCTGATACCAGGCATAGTATTTGGATTAGAAGGGGTTGCACAGGAAGGAAGGGGACTGGAAAGGAATGGGCACCACTGGCGGTGCTGGGAATGCAAGGGGTTGACATTGGAAGGTTCTGGGAGGGGAGGACCGGAAAGGTAGCTGACACTGGGGAGGGTTACTGGGACTTGAAATAGGTTGATGGAAGGGAATGAAGAAAACAAAAGAAGAGACAAGAAATGGCAGATAGACTATAGACCATAAAGAGAGAGCTAAGAGAGGACAGGAAATTTAGAAGGCTCAGATCTGAACCAGCATGATCAGAGAATAAAATGGTCAGACAACAAAGAAAAAAAAAATATTTTCAATTTAGTGATTGGACTTTGCGCTATCTTTATAGCTTATGTATCTGGTGTTGCACTGCATATCACTCCTGAATCTATCCCCTTTCACCCTCATCCCATGTCCCCTCATAGCAGATCTTGCTTTCAATCGAAAGAGGCTCTCCTGTGCATTTATGCCAAGGAGGTATTTAAACGTCTCAATCATATCACCTCTATCCAGCCTTTCCTCTAAGGTGTACATATTAAGTGCCTTACGTATGTCCTCATATGCTTTATAATGAAGACCACTAACCATTTTAGTAGCCACCCTCTGTACTGACTCCAGCCTGTTTATATCCTTTTGAAGGTGCGGTCTCCAGAATTGCACACAATACTCCAAATGAGGTTGCACCAAAGACTTATACAGAGGCACTCCTTTCTTCTGCTAGCCATTCCTCTCCCTATACACCCAAGCATCTTTTAGCTTTTGCTGACACCTTTTCTACCTGTTTAGTTACTTTAAGATCATCAGACACAATCACGCCTAGGTCCTGCTGTTTACTGGACAAAAATACTTCACTCCCTATACTATATTGCTCCCTTGGACTGCTGCAGCCCAAAAGCATTACCTTGCATTTTTTAACATTAAATCTCAGCTGAGAATTCTAGACATTCTTCAAGCTTAGCTAGATCCCTCCTCAAGTTATCTACACCTTCCTGGGTGTCTACTCTATTGCAGATTTTGGTATCATCCACAAAGAGGCTAACCTTACCCCACAGTCCTTCCGCTATATCAATAACAAAGATGTTAAAAAGAATTGGACCAAGGACAGATCCCTGGGGCACACCACTGGTAACATCATTCTCCTCAGAGTGAGTTCCATTTACCCATATCCTTTGTCGCCTCCCACTCAATCAATTTCTAACCCAAGCAGAAACTTTAGGGTCCATACCTAGGGTGCTCAGTTGGTTTATAAATTGCCTGTGAGGAATGGTGATAAAGGCTTTACTGAAATCTAAATACACCACCTCTAGGGCTTTCCTCGGTCCAACTCCAAGGTCACCCAGTCAAATAAATCAATCAGATTTGTCTGACAAGACCTGTCTCTGGTGAATCCTTGCTGCCTCGGATCCTGTAATCCGCTAGACTCCAGAAACCTCACTATTTTCTCTTTCAGCTGTGCTTCCAATACTCACCACCGAAGTTAAACTAACCAGCCTGTAGTTTACAACCACATCCTTACTTCCGCTTTTGTGTAAAAGCACCACATGAGCCTCTCTCCAGTTCTTTGGCACTACTCCTGACTCCAACGAGGCATTGAAAAGGTCAGCCAGTAAAGATGTTAGAACATCCTCAAGTTCCCTCAGTATTCCAGGGTGTATCCCATCCGGTTCCATCGCTTTGTCTACTTTACATTTAGCTAGTTTCTCACAAATACAGTCTTCTGAAAATTGTTCAAGATGCCCCTCACTTCTTTTCCTGTTTGTGGGTGTTTTCTGAGGTCCTGTTCCTGGTCCTTCATCTGTGAACAGAGAACAGAAATATTTGTTAAGTAATTCTGCTTTATCCTTATCAGCTTCTAAATATTCCCCCCCTACACCCTTGAGTCTGACAATATCAATTTTACTCTTCCTCTTCTCACTAACATATCTGAAAAATGTCTTTCCCCCCATTTTACTGCATTGGCTATTTCCTCCTCTTTTTGAATCTTTGCTTTCCTGACTACTTTGCTAGCTTCACTAAGTTTTTCCAAATTTATATGCCTGTCTTCCTCTCTCTGTGATCTCTTGTATTTCATGAAGGCCTCCCTCTTTTTCTTCACTTTTTCAGCTACTTCTTTTGAAAACCATAGTGGTCTCCTTTTCCTTTTACCTTTATTTACCATTTTAACAAAATGTTTGGTAGCCCTAAATTATTCCCTTTCAGTTTTGCCCACTATTTTTCTACATCCTCCAGCTGTTCCCATCCCACTAACGACTCCCTGAGCTATTGGCCCATCTTGGCAAAGTTACTTTTCCTGAAGTCTAAGGCCCTCACTTTTGAATGGATTTTAACAGCCCTGGTCCTACTACTGAACCATACCATCTGGTGATCACTGGATGCAAAATGATCTCCCACTATAACATCAGAAACACTTTCACTATTGGTAAGCACAAAGCCCAGTATGGCTCCTTCACGTGTGGTTTCTGTTACTAGTTCCCTGACCTTTCAGTTTTGCCCACTGTTTTTCTACATCCCCCAGCTGTTCCCATTTCGCTAACGACTCCCTGAGGTATTGGCTCATCTTGGCAAAGTTAGTTTTCCTAAAGTCTAAGACCTTTGCTTTTGAATGGATTCAAGGAGAAGACAACAACGAAAGCTAAGTACTATTTACTGCCTACTATATATAAAGCATCATAAAAGCGTTAACATATCAAATGACTAGACACAAAGGGTCATTGATGCAATAATGGGCTTATTCATTGAGATTTTGAGATTTGACATTGAGATTTTTGGTAGCCTAGAGTCTGAGACCCTGTCAGTCATTATCAAATTCTTCAAAATCGTGTTAGTGAGACATAACATACTTTCAAGCACTAAGTTCAGAGTGGCACATATATCTTTGAATGGATTCTAACAGCTCTAGTCCTAATTCTGAACCACACCATCTGGTGATCACTGGATGCAAAATGATCTCCCACTATAACATCAGAAACACTTTCACCATTGGTAAGCACCAAGTCCAATATGGCCCCTTTGCATGTGGGATCTGTTACCAATTACCTGAATAGTTCTCCCTGTAGAGAATCCAGGATCTCCTTACTTCTAGATGATACTGCAGCAGCAATGTGCCAATCAACATTTCACATATTGAAATCCCCTATCAGTAGCACTTCCCCTTTCCTAGCAATGCTGCGTATGTCTTCAATTAACTCTCCATCCACTTCTTCCTCCTGTGAGGAAGGTCTGAATATCAAGCCAATACAAACAGATTTTGCTTTCTCTCTTTCTAGTTTAACCCACAGTGCCTCCTCTCTCTCTTTTAAGCTCTGTAGTTCCAAAGCTTTAATATTATTTTTTACATATACTGCCTCTCCTCCTCCCCTTCTTCCTACCCCGTCCTGTCTGAATAAAGTATAGCCTGGTATAGTTACATTCCAGTCATGGTTTTCTGTGAACCATGTTTCTGTAACTGCCACTAAATCCAAGTCAGCCACTCCTATCAAAGCTTCAACATCTGGGATCCTATTTCCCATGCTAAGGGCATTTATACACACCACTTTCCATATGTTGCCCCTTTTACCCTTTTCCATAATAGTATTTAATGTTTCACTTACCTGAGGGCTTTCACTTACCTGGGAGCTTTCTTTACCCATCACCAATGAATCTAGTTTAAAGCCCTCTTCAGTAGATTAGCCAGTCTGCTACCGAAGACACGTCAACCTTTTTTGGACAGATGGACACCTTCTCTGCTCTGCAACCCTTGGAAAAGCATCCCATGCTCCAGGAAACCAAAACGCTCTCGATGATACCATCCACGCAGCCATATTTTCATCTCCAGGATGTAAACTTCTCTGCTTTGGCCTTTACCCTCAACAGGGAGGATTGAACACCACCTGCGCCCCTTCTGGCTTCATCCTCTGTCTCAGAGCAATGAAGTTACTTTTGATACGCTCAGAGGGATGCCTGGCATTATCATTTGTGCTGACATGTTTTAGCAACCTTGGGTAATAGTCAGTGGGCTTGATGAGTCTCGGCAAACTCACCGTAACCTCTTGGATTTTGGCACTTGGCAGACAGCATACCACTCTGGACATCAAGTCTGGTCGGCAGATGGACACCTCAGTATCCCTCCGAAGAGAGTCACCAATCACCACTACCCTTTGCTTCCTTGTGATCACTTATTCTGCAACTTTGGGGTGCTCAAGCTCTGGTTCTTCCCTTTCCAGGGATGCTTTCACCTCCTCTACTTTCAGGGCTGCATAATAGTTCTTCAATTCAAGGGCTGGAGAAGTTGGATTGGTGATTCTGCAGGTCCTGATGACTTGTGTCCAACCTTCATCATTCTGTAGGCTTCCATCTTCTCCTCTGCTACAGAGCTTGGATGTTGCAAGAAGCATCTCATGAATGTACTTCTCATTATCTTGAATATTCCTCAGCCTCGCCACCTCCTCTCTGAGTTCCTCCACTTGTTTCCTGAGAGCTTCAGCATACAGACAACCTTCACATAGAACTGGTCCTTCAACTGGCACTGGGACCTCTGTTTGGACAGAGACAGAAACTGTAACAGGGGCAACAGTTTTGGTGATATGATTTTTCCCAGCAATTGTTCAGTTGGTGGAGCTTTAGGTATCTGTTAAAGCAAAAGAGAAAGAGACCTACCAAAGTACCAGCCAGTTTCCCATCTGTCCTTTCAGAGAAAAATCAGATAAATCTCTTTTGTGTTCAAAATGTGCTTTTCCAATTTGCTGTATGTAGTTAATTGGGGAGGTGCTCTATAAAGCAAGACTGCTCACTAGGGGTGGGAGTGGGATAGGGAGGGAACTAACACCTGATGAGGTGTCAATAGCTTCAACGAGCTGAGAAAAATACTAAAGCAGTGTTTTAAATCTACCTCACTAAAGAAAATATTTCCCCTTTTAAACTAAAGCACCAAAAAGAATGTAACTTTGTTTTAAAAATGTACCAAAACCCTTTTAAGAGCTCCCAGGTAGAGATCTAGTAATTTAAAAAGCCACATACTCGTACCTTTGCTTGAAATGTACAGCCCCTGTTAGGAATGCCTCAACAGTGCAGGGCTCTGAAGCCTTTTATGCAGGCCTCAGCTGCTCTCAGTTCTTTCACAGGCTAATCAGGCCCACTAACTCCTAATGAGGTGTCAGTAGCTTCAAATGGCTGAGAAAGATACTAAAGCAGAGTTTTAAATCTACCCCACTAAAGAAAATATTTCCCCTTTTAAACTAAAGCACCAAAAATAATGTAACTTTGTTTTAAAAACGTACCAAAACCCTTTTAAGAGTTCCCAGGTAGAGATCTAGTAATTTAAAAAGCCACAAACTCTTACTTTTGCTTGAAATGTATAGCCCCTGTTAGGAATGCCTGGTACTGGAGAATGTTTGTTGCTCGTGAGTTCTGTGGGTGAATGTCCTACTTTTGCTCTGCACCCATTGTTGAGGAAGAGGTTTCTGTGGATGCAGGAACAGTCTCAGGCTCCTAATATATCTATGGATGTTCTGGATGTTTGGAGACTTCTGACTCTGAAACTACTAGACATGTGACCCTGATAGTGACTTTTGCCTTACCATTGGACCTGGACTAGCTCATGCGGCTTTTCTTTAGGTATAAAGATGATTTATTTCTTACTAATAAAATAAGGATGTATCCGGATGTCTTGAGGGAAACTCAGAGGTAGAGATGGGAGTATCTACTTCCGAGACCTGGAGTTGTACAGCGTAGAACCCTGTTCTTTTTTAAGTTCCCTTGCAAATGTATAGTTAGATATAATTCTGCTAGATATATATTTACTGATCATGTTCAATTGACCTCCTTTTTGAAAACCCATATTGTATGTTTTCTTGCTTTCTATAGCCTGCTTTCTCCTTTTCCTTTACTGGTTTTGATTTTTCTATGGTCATATTAATTTGGATCGCCCCTCTTTATAGTGTATCCTTCCTGATGTGCTATTATAACTTCTTGTTTTGTGGTCTTTTTATTTCATGCCATGATGGACTTTGCTGTACAAGTATAGTTACATGATAAGTTTGTAAATTCATTAAAGATAAAATAAATAAGGGGGGGCAGAGCCTGATGTCCAGCGGGATGGTCGCATAACGCTGAGGCTCCCGAGAGGCCTACTCAGAATCCTGAATTAACACCGTACATACTTGGAACTTCTACTCTGATCTTGCCGGGGCACATTGGTGAGATGGCGGGGACCAAACCCACGCACCTGGAATTTGGATCTCCAGCGGCTTCTCACGGCAAACGTTCCAAAACTGAACCTCCGTCCCCGCAGAAGGGGCTGGCCTTGCGCGAGGGCCCCGAAATGCAGCAGGAAATCCTCGCAGAGATTAGAGGGGTCAAAAACCTCGTGCAGTCAAACGGTGAAGCACTCCGAGCGCTGCGGGAAGATTTTGGTGTGCTGCAAAGCAAGCTAGAAGGGCTTTCTTCGCGTCAGGACAAAATGGAGAGCGTATTGGACTCCCATGCGGCCCGGCTGTCCAAACTCGATAAAGTTGAACGTCAGGTGCGGGCCTTGCAGAAAGAAGTGGAAGATGGCAATAATAGAGCGCGCCGCAACAACATACGACTCGTGGGCATACCGGAGGGAGCGGAATCGGGAGACATGAAAGAGTTTTTATGCAAAATCCTCCCTTCCCTGCTCCAAATCACCTTTACCAAAGATTTGGAGATCGATCGCGCTCATCGTGTACCCACAAGCATAACGCTCAACAGGAAGACCCCGCGGCCTATCATTTTTCGACTTTTGAGATATCAACACGTTGAGCAAATTCTAAATGCCTCTCGGGCAAAGGGCCATATGGAGTTTGAGAGCCACAAGATCTCCTTCTATCCCGACTTGGCTAAACCCACGGTCGACCGCCGAAAGCGCTTTCTGGAATTCCGGCCGAGGCTTCAACAACTACAAGCACGCTATGGCCTGATGTACCCGGCCAAGCTCCGAGTCACGCTTCACAATCAGACAAGAACATTTGAGGACCCTGATCTACTAGCGGAGTTTTTGGATTCCAAAGAAGCCGACTTGATGCGCTGACTTCCAGAATATTCCTGCAAGTATTCTCATATCCGCTGTACCTGCCATATTGGATCTGCCGCAGCCCAGCAAAGAGTCTGGCGAGGGCAGTTTGTTGCCTTACTTTTGATGATATCTGTGACCCGACTCCATCTACCCACCGTAGCCTCGATGAGTATCAGAGACAGTGTTAATTATGGACTCTGGTGTTTCTTTTCTTTTTTTTCACGTCTTTCTATTTCCTCTCTAGGGCCTCCTCCCGCAGACATATGGTCGCCATATTCTTTGGGGGTTTTGCTTCTTCTCTAAGATACTTTGGTACATACTTTTCAATATGGGGTGTATTAGCCAGAATACTCGGTGATTATGTCATTGTTGCACAGATTCTGATTATGTTGTATGTTTTCAAGCGCCCTTACCTAAAATGTCTATTACTGTTTGATGGCACCATGTAAGATTTTCTCATTGAACGTAAAAGGAATCAATAATCCGATAAAACGGAAGAAAATCCTAAGCTACCTAAGTCAGGAAGCTGCGGATCTGATTTTTCTCCAAGAAACGCATTTAAATTCGAAGGAAACTCTTAAACTCAATATTAAACCTTACATGGTGGCCGCCTATTCCCCAGCCGTTTCTAAGAAATGTGGGGTTGCCATACTGGTTAGGAAATCTTTGCATGCTACTATTATTGCGACTAGCTCAGATACAGAAGGTAGATGGTCCAGAGTTCACCTCAAGATAGGTAGCCTTGAAGTTACATGTATATGCCTTTACGCTCCTAATGTGGATGACCCTGCCTTTTTTGCTACCATTGCTCAGGTTGCGCAGGCCTCTGCTAATACTTCATTGATAATTGGGGGGGATTTAAATCTAGTCCTTGATCCCCTGATTGACAAACAGCCGCCTAGGACAAGTGGTCCCCCCAAGAGTCGCACCACGCTTACCTCCCTGATCAAAGATCTTGCTTTAGTTGATCTATGGAGGTTACTACACCCCAATGAGCTTGACTTCACCTTCTTCTCTTCCCCTCATAAATCCCAGTCTCGCATAGACTTCTTTCTAATATCAAAACTGTTAGTTCCTCAGGTGGACACTGCAAAGATTCACTCCCAACATATTTCAGATCATGCTGCCATTTCCTTTCAATTACACACTACTGCACCCCAAGGGAATTTGGGGGCCTGGTTCTTTGATAGAGCCCTGTTAACTCAGCCAGAGTTCCAGTTAGAAATTCGAGCAGCCATACAGGATTACTTCCATTTTAATCTACCCCAGGATACTGCGAATTGGGCTTGGTGGGAGGGCTTCAAAGCGGCCATTCGAGCAACGATCACTAGCTATCAAATCCGCCTGCGAAAACAACGCAAACAGCAGCTACTCATACTAGACCAACAAATAAAAGCAGGCGAACGAGTTCTAACTTCACGTACTGATCCATGTGTATTAATTCGATTACAGCGTCTCCGTTTTCAATATAATTCAATCCTCTCAACTGCAGCTTCTAAGAGTATTGAGCTTCAGCGAGGGACATATTTTCGTGAAAATAACCGAGCCGGTCGACTCTTAGCCAACGCCTTGAAAGGTCAAAAAGAAGCCAAACGCATAGCGGCCCTTCGAGCTCCACAGGGAGGGGGCATAGTGACCACAGACTCCGACATTGTAGAGCTCTTTTGGGATTTCTATACCCGCCTATATCAATCTGAATGTGAGTTCTCGTCAGAGACATTCGAGCGATTGCTTTCTGGCATTCAGCGGCCGACCCTCTCTGAAGATGATAGGGATACGATGGATGAACCCTTCTCTACTTCAGAGATCCAATCTGCCCTAAAACGAACAGCCTCGGGCCGTGCCGCAGGGCCCGATGGTCTCCCGACCGAATTCTACAGAACGTTCAGTGCAGATTTAGTTCCCTATTTAAAACTCTATTTTACTGCCCTTGCGGTAGATACATCCTCTTTGGGATCCTTTTCTGCAGCTAATGTGGTAGTATTTGAGAAAGAAGGCAGAGACCCGCTACTAACCGCCAACTACCGTCCAATCTCCCTACTTAATGCCGATTATAAGATCTTTGCAACGATCTTGGCCACCCGGCTATCTGACAGGATGGCCACCCTAATTCACCCCGACCAATGCGGTTTTATACCCGGCAGATCAACTGCTGACAATGCTCGGACCTTGTGCCATGTGCTATCCAGTGCTGCCAATCTAGATCATCCATGGGTGGGTCTTTCCCTGGATGCCGAAAAAGCCTTTGACCGCCTAGAATGGCCCTTCTTATTTGCAGTTCTCCGATGGTATGGCTTTGGGGAGGGCTTCCTCCGATATCTCCAAGTCATGTATACTCAACCCGTCGCCAGTATTTGTGTAAATGCCATCAAGTCTCAGCCATTTAATCTCCAAAGAGGCACGCGTCAAGGTTGCCCCCTATCACCAATGCTCTTTGATCTAGCTCTTGAACCCCTAGCCCTCCTTATTAGACAGTCCGCACGTATTCGAGGTGTCCCCTTCAGTCATAGGGAGATTAAACTCTCTGCATATGCAGATGACCTTATGCTTTTCGTATCCCTCGATTCGGTTCCAGCTGTCTTGGATCTGATTGACGGATACTCACAATTATCGGGCTATAAAATTAACTGGACCAAATCTGTAGCATTCCCACTGAACCGCTGGGTACATGAGGCTGACATGCAGGCCTTTCCCTTCCTTTGGCAATCCCGCATGGTGAAGTATCTCGGGGTCCATTACTGTTCTCCTTTGGAAGACACTATCAGTTTTAATGCCAAAGAGGTAGTCTCCAAAGTCCGTGAGCTCACGAATCGTTGGTCTCCCTTATCTCTTACATGGTGGGGCCGCTTAGAAACTGTGAAAATGATGATAGTCCCCAAAGTGAACTACATTTTAGAAATGCTGCCATGCTTACTCCCGCTACATACTTATAAAGATATTGAGGGCCTTCTCGTCCGTTATCTCTGGCAGGGCAAGCCACCAAGGATAGCTAAACAAAAACTACAGTCTGCAAAGGAAAGAGGGGGTACCAGATTTCCTGATTTTCTTAGATATCATCAAGCCTTCCTACTTAAGCAAGGTGCCCGATGGCTAGATGCCTCAACAGACAGCAGACCAGTTTGGCTTGACATAGAAGAGGAGCTTAGTAGCCCAATTCCGTTGACCCATCTCCCCGGTATGTCCTATCAAGTAGATACCCGCCATCCACCAATGATTGTCGATACTCTTGCGGCCTTTAACACTCTCATTCTATCACTGGGCCCGAACGTATGTCCTCAGGACGGACTCCCGCTATGGAATAACCCCAGAATTCAAGTCCTAAATAGAACGATAGCATGGAAACCCTGGTACTCAAGGGGGATCTGGACACCCCAACAGCTTTTCTCAGCAGCTCGTTGGAAAACCTTTTCTGATTTACAAAAGGAGTTTGCGTTACCAGCGAAACACTACTTTCAATTGATGCAGCTTCAACACTGCCTCAAAAGTGCTCGAATCATGCCGCCCTCTGCCCCTACTGAGGACGGGCTATTAGAGATAGTTCACTCTATTAGTAGTACACATGGGGTAGCCTCTAACTTTTATAAAATATTATGTCAGGGTACAGACACGGCCACTTTTAGAGCCCAACAAGCCTGGGAGCGCGAACTGCAAACCACTTTAACCCCTGTGCAATGGAGCGTTTTCTGGAGCAAAGTAGTGCGGGTTTCCCGGTCTGCCTCTGTTACCCAAACTCTCTTCTTTTTTGCACACAGATGCTTTTATACCCCAGAAAAAATAGCCAAATGGAACACAAATGCTAGGGACCAGTGTTGGTCTTGCCATACTGCTGTGGGAACCTTCGCTCATGTTATTTATGAATGTCCTCAACTACAGGTTTATTGGGGGCGGGTCTGGGGTTGTATTCAATTTATCTTACACCTTCACGAACCTCTCTCTTGGAAGATCGTGGGACTCCGCTCTGTGGCGGAGGTCCCCTCTCTTCCTAAGAAGGGTCGCTTTCTCCTTGATTTCATGCTGGGTATAGCCATATGCTTAATCACGAGGAATTGGAAGGATAGCTCTCGACTTACTGTCAATGAATGGTGGAACCTCGTCTGCTTATATAGTAAATATGAGCAGATACCTCGGAGACCTATTCCCCATGCCCAACCTCACTCTCGCGTGTCTAAATGGCAGATGCTTAATGATTATGTACAATCTGCTCATTGCTCCAACATGCCTGTATAATGTGCACTCATCATGTTTCAGATCACCGTTAGGTTTTGTAACACAATAATGTAAGTACACGCCCGCTTCGGGAATGATTAGTTTTCTAGAGAAGAAGCAGGGGGGAGGGGGGTGGCAGGGGTTTACTTTGGTGTATGTATTACACTTTATGTATCTGTCTTTTAGCTGTATGTCTTCATTTTCCTTTGTTGTTATAAAACGAAAATAAAGAATTTAAAAAAAAAGATAAAATAAATAAAAATAAAATAAAAAAAAGACTTATCTAATGTAATACTAAGCCATGTTAAAATCCACAAAAAATCTCAGGCCCACGCTAAAGATCTTTAGGTGTGGCCCTTTGGTAGATGACCTGCTAGGCAGTGGCCCATTTACAGGCCTGCCCTTTTGTAGAGTAGCATTATCCCTTGCAGGTGGTGCTACTATACAAATGGGAATAGGGTCCAGGGAAGTGATGAAAAATTGGCAGTTTCCAAAAGATAAATACGTCAGTAGAGAACCACAGTTAAGTCACATGCTGTTTACCCAGTCACAGTCACAACAATGAACTTGAATTACCCTGGAAAAATTAGGACCCAATAAGAGCAGCAGACATGGCTAGGTGCACCCTACCATTCTGGAATGTTCTTTAAGCAACTCTAAACTTCCAGTTTAGCCTCTTTTATACTGATCATGGAAGCATTTCTGGGTCTATTGGATATCTTACATTGTTCATGGCTAAGTGATGTTTCCAAGTCACTATGGGCAGGCCTTCCACTGAAAAGACCAGCATCCTTACCCAAATCTACTCTTTGTTTTGGAGGATCATGGTCAGTCTTATACTTTGTTATATCTTGTCTACTATAATGAACTTTTAGTTGGATTACCTAAGATAATTGGCCAATGCGCCTTGAGTGTGACTGATCTTGGAAGCTAAGCAGGGTTGGGGGCTGGTTAGTAGTTAGATGGGCAACCACCTTGGGATAGCAAATGCTGTAGTCTTACTGTGCAGAAGAAAGGTCTGGCAATTGACTTCTAATTACAGTTCCCCAAAAATCTCCTAGGGGATAATCACAACATGGTTAACGACGCAAAGGTCACCAGGAGTTGACATCAGCTTGACAGCACACAACAACAGCCTAAAAGACTTCTAACCAACTTGTAATCTGCTCAAAATGTTGCTAACAGGCTGATCTTAGGGGTAAATAGATGGCCTCAAGTTTCTCCTTTGTTAAGGCAGTTGTACATGTGCCTACAAGATTATAACTGTCAAATCAGGGAGGACAACTGGAGATTCCCTCATTGAAGCAGATGGAAAAAATAGTGACAAGAAAAAGATTGTTTTCAAAATAGTGTCAAGGAACAAAAGAAGGAGGCCTTCCGCAGAAAAAAACAACAGGAATACAGCGGAGGGCAAAATACCACGGCCAACCAACGATAATTGGTGAAATCAACTTTATTGGAGACCCAAAAAAGTTGATTTCACCAATTATCATTGGTTGGCCGTGGTATTTTGCCCTCCGCTGTATTCCTGTTGTTCAAAATAGTGTCCCCAACATTGTGGAAAAACATAAGGCCTATAATTCTGCTTCTTGTAAAACAGTAATAAGTTGTGCAAGTATGTGCATTATGGGAGCTGTCAGGAGTTGCATGCATGTGTGTGTGTCATGGGGGTGTCAGGAATGAATGTGTATGTCTGAGTGTGTGTGTGTGTGTGTGTGTGTGTAATGGAGGCTGTGAATGTGTGTGCATATGGGTTTCTCATGGGGCTATCTGAGGGGCATGCATGTGTATGTTTCAAGGGGGGTATCTGGGGTGCATGTGTTTGTGCATTGGGGGAATTAGAGGGTGCATGTGTGTGCAAGTATGTGTATGATGGAGGGTGCTGAGGAGTGCATATGTGTGTGTCATGGGGGTTCTCAAAGGATACATGCATGTTGCATGTGTGATTGTGTGTTTCATGGGAGGAAAGAGCGATACATGTTTGTACTGTATCTGTGTCAAGGAGGGATCGGTGGGTACATGCATAGTGGGTGTTGGGAGGGATGTTGGTGAAAGGTGCGTGCATGTGTGTGTGTGATGTGGATTTCCCATCCCTACACTTCAGTGCCCTCTTTTCTGCACTCTTCTTCACTTCACACAGCCCTCCCAAGAAGCTTACCACTTTCTCTTTTTCCTGCCTTTCACTCCTTCAAGTCTCAGTCCCTCCTCAAACCCTACACCTCACCAATGCTCTGTCCCCTTTCTCCCTCCCTCCTCTCTAATCCAACCCACTCTCTTATGCTTTCCCTGCCTTCCTCCTTCTCTCTATGATCTGCCCATTACTCATGTCTTCCTAGCTCTCAGGCAGCTAGGCCACAGTCCTGCTCTTCATGCCGGCAGGACCCAGGAACTCCCACCAGTGATTTCCAGGCATAGCCCACACTTCATGCCAGTGGGACCGGGACTCCTACTGGCTCTTTGACCTGCTTCTTTGGAAGGGAGGGGGGCCATGCTAACACAAGTGCAAAGAAAAATATGTACAGACAGAAACACTTCTTTACCCATCCAGCTGGAGCCTCCGCAATAGGTGCTATTGCTTATGCCAAACAAGCCTAAAAATGTTGGGCTCGATATTAAGCACTGGTGACTTGCACTGCTGAAACAGCTCGCCGCTGGTGTTGAACTTAAATTCTGGATACTCAATGCTGGGGCAATATCCAGGCTGTCCAGATTGCCGTGAAGCGATATTCAGCCACTGCCTGGATAGTTTCTGCGCCAAAAATTAGGCCAGGGTTTCCTGTACCTGACTTTTTCCACGTATCACTAATCGGGCAGTGGCTCAATATCGCCGCCACCTGGATAATCATGGGTGCTGCCGCAGAACACCTCCCGATACCCCATGATGCCATCTGGTTAGCATCGGGGCGTGTGTTAGCAGCACTTGTGGATATTCAGTGCCACTAACATGTTACTGCCGCTGAATCTCCTACAGAGCAGCCCTCGGGCCCACTGAGTCTGCAAACTTTACAAATGTCTTTGAATATTCCTCCCACGGCTTTTTCCAGCTTAAAGGAGGAGTCCATGGAACGGAATTCTAAGGCAGTAGCAGAGAGGTCTTTAATGGGGTATAACTATATTATGCTTCTTAGATTTTATTTTTCATCTTTACTTCTTTAGATCGTAACTGCCTTGCATGATTGACAGGCCCGGAATGTGGCATATAAATATTTTAAATAAATCGGTCAATAAATCAATCGGGAGAGATCCTTGAGTCACTGCCAGAGAAAATGAAAATATTTCCCCTATGCTTTGCCATACTGATTGACCTGCACCGCATTGTCTCAAAAAAAAAAATCCTCCTTCACAGGACAGAGTTCCTACACCATCCAATTTTATTGTCTCTAATCATTGATCTAGTAGTTTCACTGAATTCTCGTTATCTGATTTCAAAGTAAAATGCAGTTAGACGTCGTCTGCATAGATATACAAATATATTCCATCTATTTACATCTGCTAGAGATTCCAAATATATGTTAAATAAAGGGGGTGATATTATTGATGATGGCAATAAGTTAAAAAGTGGGTGAGAACTTACATTTAAGGATTTGGAGATAAGAAGATGCCCACAGAGGCTAATCCAGTTAATCAGAAATGTACAGCAAAGCTGGGCTGTCCCCATTGACTTAATGGCAAGTTCTATGCACTGCTGTGTCGAGGACTTAGGTTTGACGTTTGTCCACTGCTTTTTGGTGTATCTGGTGCTGAGGATACTATGGGAGCAGCATTCATAGCCACGGGAAGAGGAGGTATAATCTTAGCCATTGCTCAACAACAGCACCCAGGGGCATGCTTACTAAACCAGGCTAGCATGGTAGCATGGGCTTAGCAAGTGATTTCAGCACCCTGCACTAAAAACCGCAGGCTCTCCTCCTAGCATACATCGGGGAAGGGCAGGGGTGTTCTTGGCACAGAATGGCTAGTGCAGAGCTAGTAGCCAGTGCTAACTATGCTTGACGCAGGTAGCACTGGTGCAACTAATCCCATCTTACTGGGTGCCATTAGCTGTGTCCGGCTCTCAGCTATTGTGGTGCCAGCATGTTTTCACACGAACTGCAGGGAGATGGAAGAAGAAGCTGCAGTTACCGCAGATCCCCCATGCCGGTAACATGGCCCACATAAATCTTACGTGTATGAGGGTTAGTATACATGCCCCCTAGTCTCCAAACCAGCGTTCATGTTAGCTAAAGCAGCAGTTTGAGCCCCCTAGCCAAGGACTATGTCTGGAATGAGTTGCAATTGAGATATTTATTTATTTATTTAAAGTATTTTTTTATACCGCACTCTTTGGAATCAGTGCAGTTTACAGTCAACGACATTTGTACAGTGCAGGTGGACCAACACTGGACTTACAATGAACAGGTGTATCAACATGGGACTAACAAGGGTAACTATGCACAGGCTGACCGGGTCTGATTGCAACTATTTACAGGTTGTCTAACTATATACAGATTGGTCACCCAGTTGCGGATGTATAGACTTACTCAGTGACCATGTGCAGTATTCTGTGGCTATATACACTTGGCATCTATTACACGGTGGTATCATTACATGAGAAACTCTGGGCCACATTAAGAAGCATGGGTATACCAGAACACCTGATCGTTCTCTTGCGCAATCTGTACATTGATCAAGAAGCAACAGTTCGAACGAAACAAGGAGAAACAGAATGGTTTAAAATAAGCAAAGGTGTAAGACAAGGCTGCATACTTTCCCCCTACCTGTTTAATTTATATGCAGAACAAATCATCAGAGAAGCAGGATTGTATGAAGACAACAGAGGTGTGAAGATTGGTGGAAGACTCATCAACAACCTTCGCTATGCTGATGATACCACATTACTGGCTGAAAGTGAAGATGATCTGAAACATTTGCTTCTCACAATCAAAGAACATAGTCTCAAAATGGGCCTGCACCTTAATGTAAAGAAGACAAAGATCATGACAACTAGCATAATCAACAGGTTCATCATTGAAGGAGAAGAAATTGAAATTGTGAACAACTTTAGCCTACTTGGATCAACTATCAATAAAGAAGCAACAAGCAGTCAAGAAATCAGACGACGCATTGCTCTTGGCAGAATGGCTATGAAAGACCTAGATAAGATTCTCAAGAGCAGAGATGTCTCTCTCCATACAAAGATTCGACTTGTTCAGGCCATGGTATTTTCAATAACATCATATGGATGTGAAAGCTGGACAGTGAAAAAGACAGATAGGAAGAAAATTGATGCCTTTGAATTATGGTGCTGGCGGCGAATACTGTGTATACCATGGACTGCCCGAAGAACAAACCAGTCGGTACTAGAGGAGATCAAACCTAAGCTTTCTTTAAAAGCTCAGATGACAAGACTTTGACTTTCATACTTTGGACACATCATGCGAAGAGAGAGATCATTAGAGAAAGAAATTATGCTTGGCAAGATAGAAGGTCAACGCAAAAGAGGAAGGCCAGCAACGAGATGGATCGATACAATAACAGCAGCTACAGGTACCAGTCTGTCAACAATGAGCCGCCTGACTGAAGACCAAACACAATTTAGGATAGCTATCCAAAGGGTCGCCATGAGTCAACTCCGACTCGACGGTACTTAACAACAACATCATTACAGTATTACACATTAGTGTCATTTGCAGTATATACGCTTGGCATCTGTTACACGGGGTATCATTACAGTACTACACATTGGTGTCATTTACAGTATTAGGTCGCTATATACACATTCCATAGACTGGGTGTATCGTTGATCTAGATGGCGGGGCTGCAATCGTGTGGCGTGGGTGCACTAGGGGTGAAGTCCTGGTTGTTAAGTGTGCCTGATTGTGATATGTCATTTGTATGAGAGTAGTGCTGGAGGAAGAGATGGTGCTTCAGTGCCTTCCTAAATTGGGCAAGGTGGAGGAGCATTTGTTGATGGCTTAGAAGGTCATCAATAGTGTTTTGCAGGAAAGTCTACAGTGGACCGGCAGCCAGTGCAGATGTTTCAAGATTGGGGTTACGTATTCCCTCCTGGAGGCTCCGTGCAATATTCTTGCGGCTGCATTCATCGCAAGCTGCAGTGGGTTTAGCGTGTTCTTTTGGAGTTCTTGCAGAATTGCATTGGTGTACTTGAAGTGAGCGATTACTAGCACCAGATAGATTGTTCGGAAGTCGTCTGTCTCAAGCAGATGTCGTAGGTGTGGGGTTGTCCTTTTCTTGTGGTAAACTGCTTTGACCATGTTGCTTATATGGGCCTTCATGTCTAGCTGCTGGTCTAGTGTGACCCCAAGGTAACGTATCGCAGGCTTGCTGAGGAGCTCGGTGTCTCATACTTTCAGCGAGGTGGGCAGAGTAAATGCTTGGTTCCTGGTGATGAAGAGGACATCCGTTTTGTTTAAGTTTATTCTGAGCCTTTGTGAATGGAGCCTATAAACGGGGGTGCTTGTTGTGAAAATTCCACAATCTTGGCAAAGACAGGAATTTACTTGACTTGCAAAGGATTGTGGGTGTTGTAGTTCAATCATACAAAATCAGCCGTTTAACCAGAATAAAGAATTGTAGTTGCTCGAGTGTAAAGCAGAAAACAGATTTTATTTATGGGGTGTTATTCCCTCGCACAGATATGCTTGGTAACATCAACAGGATAATCTCTTCAGGAATTGTATTCAGGAAACAAAACAAATAAGGCAACTGAATTACTTATACAACAACTTAGTAAAGACCTTGATGGAACAGAAAAGGTCTTTCTTCTAGCCCCTGCTAATAAACATTCGCAGCAGTGCTGGAATGAAAAAAATAAACCCAAAAGGAAAATTCTCTTTATCAAAAAAAAACAACTTTCTTCCTTTCACACAGTGAAGAAGTTTTCTTTTCAAAGTCCCACGTGCACTTGTGCCTTGCTCTAATCACATGTGCTTAACCAGCTGCAAACCATTGCCGGTCCAGTTTCCAACTTTCACGTGGCTCCAACTTTCACCAAAGCTTTCTCTCAAAGAAACTTTTCTGGGAAGCTTAAAAAAACAGTACAATTCCTTTTGGTGTTTGATGCTTAACTAAGGATTACTTTAGAACAGCAGCTTAGACAAAGAGCAATCCATACATTCCACTTTCTCATTTGATATTTCCCCTTGCTCTTGAAATATCATAGAATCACTTTCATACACTGGCTCAGAGGAATTCTCTAACTGATCTCTACCAGGATGGAAACTGTTTCCCTGCTGTCTTCCTTGTGCAAAGCTAGGGAACAGATCAGAGTTCATACCTGAGATCACGTTGCCATTAGGTTTTCTCTCTGGGTATTTTGGCCAGTAGGTAGCAAAGCTTCTGTGCCCAGCTCTCCAGTCAGAATCTCTGGACTTTAGGTTTCCTTTCCCATACCTCCTTTAATAGGTATTAGAGCTCCTTCTTTCTGTAGATGCAGCCGTCTCCTTTACAGGTGCTGTCCGAGGGTTCCTGGCTGTATATCTCCAAGCCTCTGGTTTCTTCCAGTCCAATGAAGAATGCTTGCCCCAAGAATCTCTCCCAGCATACGTACTGCCTTGGGCTCCTTTCTTAGACCTCCGGGACGTCTTGCTGTTCTTCCTTCTGTGCTCTCTTTGCTCCTTCTCTTGCCGTCTTTGCCACCATTGCTGTTGCTGTTCTTGCCCTCCTTGCTCTTTCTGTCTGTCTGAAGAATTTCTTCTTCCTTTAAAGTGCCTAGATGGACACTCCACCCTAGCACAGTCCAGGTGTTCTGAATCAAGCCCTGCCCTAGGAGATGGGTGATTAGGGATTACATCATTGATTCTCTGATTAGGCACACATTTCCCTATTTTAGCTCTCCTAGAGGCTTTCTGTAAACCAGTGCATTCTGGGTCTGGTAGTCTTTTAGGTAAAAACTCTGTTTTAGTGCTTTTACCAGCCAGCACAGGTTGCTTATTCAGAGCCAATTCACCTCTTATACTATTTTTTCCTGAACTATGATAAGCTTCCTTATCACAAGCCATATTAAAAATTAGGGGAAAACATCCCCAGTTAACTGTGATTAAAGGCTCATATTGCTGCAGCTCAAGATACACTACTTTAGGCTGAGCAGGCAGACCAAAAAGGAGAAACTGCTGGACACCACCAAAAAAAGAGAGGATTGACCAAAAAATTAAAAATAATACTATAAGAGAGTCCCAAAGTAAACATAATTAAAAAGTGAAACTCAAAATAATGAGATTCATGAAAGGTAACGACACACTAGTAAATGAGAACACATATAGTTCACCCTGTTATCCAAGTTCCATATCCTTGTTAATTGTAATGACCAGACATATGCAATTTGTCGGATGTTTTTGTTCTATGTAAACCGCGCTGATGTCAAATAGTGCGGTATATAAGAAATGTTAATAAATAAAATAAATAAATGAAGAATATAAAAAAAAACAGCTATGAATTTACATTTAGCTATAATTGAACTGTTTTAGCTTTTTGTTAAAACTTTCATTCAGGGTTTGACCAGCTTGCAGGCTTCTAGAGCAGTGATATTCTCTTATCTGGAGCACTGCATAGATCTGGTAACATAATAGAAATGTAAGGAGCATGTTTACTAAAGTGCAGCAGGCAGCACGGGACACACATGCATTTAGCATGCAATTGTACTGCAGCAGGAGCATCGGGAGCATGGCTGCAGTATAGAAGTACGGCTGTGCTATTGCATCACTACTGCAACCAGAGCACACAGATGGCCAGAGCGCATGCACATGGTGAACGCGCTTGCAATGTGCACCCTGCAATTGAAAGCCACCAATACATTATTGGCTTCCATAGGCTACAAAACCACAGCAGACAGTAACGCATGGGCCCCCACCCCACCAATAGAACAGTAGAAAATGGCCAGGGCTGGATAGAGAGGGATGAACAAGAATGGCACAGCTGGCTGCTCAGCTCAGAGCAACGGGACAAAGTGCAAGGGGGAGGGTCATGCAAATCAGCAAAGCAAACAGATGCAGAGTGACCATGCTGTGGCCCTAAAAGTGAGGGATAGGGTGCAAACGTGGCATCTGAGGGATCAGGGGGCCCTGCATGGTATCAGGCAGGTTATGCACAGTGTTCACCATGAGGGATGGGACTATGATCCCCTCTCACGCTGAATCACCCAGAGTGCCTAGGCAGCAGTGAACACAGTCCAATGCACAGGCTGTGTTAGTTGAGTATTCTGTCTTTGACCCTCTCAATACATAAGCTTAGATGGCACTTTTACCACTGGGGTGTGTATCCCCCCAAATGGGAACTGCAGAGAAATAAGAGCTAAGAAATATGAGGTTTGAACACAAACAACAACAGGTATGGGGGAGTGGGGGAGGTTATACACATGGTCAGAGCACCTTACCAGCCAGCAATTCCCTAAATCCCCTAGGACACTAGGAAGGTGGGTGGTACACCATATGGGGATACCCAGGCGAAGAGCTATGGAAGAACCATAGAGGCAACTCTCAAGCACTTCAGCTGTCAGAGAACCAAAGGCCCACAGTATCTTAGGAGCCTAAAAGAGCTCAACCTCAAAGCAAAGGAAATGAGGCAGAGAGCAGAAGGGCTTTAATTGGTGAACTTCAACATAGCAAAACCATGTTCGGTGGTAGGCCAAAGATATGTTCCTCTGATGGTCAGGGTAAGAGGTCATAACATAGCTCCCTGGGTGCACATATGCACTGTGCCACCTATGCAGAGGCGTTGTGGATCTGACAGCACATATTGGTACCAAGCTGTCATTCCGCCAAAAGTAGCCATGCCTCATTTGCCTGTCCCACTGCTAGCTGTACTCTGCTGGTTACAACCCTGGCTATATGGCTAGTACTGGCTGAACACAGAACAAAAATCCTATCTGTTGACCACAACACATCACATCAGCAGCCCTCCCACAGCTAACCAGTGCATAGGCAGGCAGAAACAGCAGTCTGTTAACACAGCCATGACTATTTCTATGCAGCCCCAATGGGTCAGTCCTGTGATGCAAGCACTCAGCATTGTGTCTGCCAGGCTCTAGGTGACAGCTGTTATTGCAGCTGCACCACACCTCCCCTCCAAGGTCTTCTGCTGATATTGCCTATCTGGCCTTTTCTTTATCCTCTGTGTATGCCGTTTCTGTCCTTCAGATTTGGAGGACTCACATGCAAACTGTGCAGTCATAATGCAGGTATAACTACTGCCTGGTCGGGGCAGGCGATAGTTGCACCTGCACTAGCAGCGTCTTTCTTCCTCCAGACTGCTACTAGAGCACTTTCTACCCTGTCTCTCCTCTAACTCCACCTATCCATGCATTGAATGTGCAACGGGAGAGACAAGAAGTAAACCAAGACAGAATAAAGCCCCAAAATCCAAATGAGAACAGGATATCTAGGAGATGATAGTGATTAAAAGCATCAAAAGAAGTAGTTATATCAAGAAGAATAAGGACCGAGGAAAGGTCCTTGGATTTGACGAGAAACAGGTCACTCAAGACTTTGGCAAGGGTCATTTCTGTAGAATGTAGAGGGAAAAATCCAGATTGCAGTGGATACAGAATAGTTTGATATAGATATTTAACTACTTCTGGAATGAAGCGGGACAGATTAAGGAGTACTCTGAGGAAATATTTATTTATGGAAAAGGTGTTGGCTGAGTGGAACACCCTCTCAATGGAGGTAGTAGAGATGAGAATTGTATCTGAATCTGAAAAAACATAGGACAAATATAGAGGTTATATGAGGGAGAGGAAGGGGTCATAGAACTTGATAGTTCTTACATAGTAACATAGTACAGCTATGCATCACTTAACATTCACAATACGTTCTGTGAAATAGGATGCTATGCGATTTGGACATTGTGCAAACACCATAGAGTTTCACTACATCCACTGCGTCTCGTTCTCCGATCATGATTTCTGAACTCTATTATAAACTTATGGGACCACGGAAATATATGCGATAGGACGTTGCCCGAACAGAAGTTATGTGGTGCATACCTTTATATGACGGCAGGTAAAGACCAGTATGGTCCATCTAGTCTGCCCAGCAAGGTGGCAAGAGTAGGTGCACCTGCCACTCCATGCAGGTCACCCCTCCCCATGCCTTTGTTTAGGGGTATACCCACTGCACAGTGCAGGTCACCCCTATTTGCTGAGATATAAAGATAATTAAGTTTATTTTGATTTTACTGTATCTTGTTGCTATAAAGAGATCCACTGTATCTGTCACATGTCATTTTAAACTCTGTCAGTCTATTTGCCCCCACCACTTCCATCGGGAGGACATTCCAAGCATCCACCAACCTTTCAGTGAAAAAGTATTTCCTAACATTGCCTTTCAGTTTACCTCCTTGCTGCTTCATGTTATGCCCTTTAGTTTTACAGCTTCCCCGTCTTTGAAAAAGGTTGGTTTGTTCATTAATACTCTTTAAGAATTTAAAGGTCTGTATCAGTTCTTCCCTGTCCCTCCTCTCCTCTAGGATATACATATTTAGGTCTTCAAGTCTTTCGCCCTCTTCTGAACCATTTCCAGTCTTTTTATATCCTTTGTGAGATATGGTCTCCAAAACTGAACACAGTACTCCAAGTGAGGCCTCACCAACAACATGTACCGTGGTATTAGTACTTCCTCCTTTCTGCTGGTAATTCCTCTCTGTATGCAACCCAGAATCCTTCTGGCTTTGGCTACTGCCTTGTCACACTGTTTTGCCACCTTGAGATCCTCAGAAACAATCACTCCGAGGTCCTTCTCCTGGTCCATATACACCAATCTCTCACCCCCTATCGCATACAATTCCCTTGGATTTCTGCATCTGAAGTGCATGACACTACACTTCTTCACATTAAATCTTAACTGTCAAACATTAGACCATTCTTCCAGCTTTTGTAGATCTTTCCTCATGTTATCCACTCCCTCAGTGGAGTCCACTTTGTTGCAAATTTCCATGTCATGTGCAAAAAGACAGATTTTTCCATTCAGCCCTTCAAAAATATCACTCACAAATACATCGGACAGTATAGGAACAAGGACTGATCTCTGGGACATGCCGCTAATCAACTTCCTTTCATCCAAGTGAGTTCCATGTTTCGTTTACCATCGCCTTCTGTCATTTGTCTATCAACCAATTTCTGATCCAGTTCACCACCTTGGGACACATCCCCAGGCTGTTCAGTTTACTGATAAGCCTCCTATGAGGAACAGTAACAAAGGCTTTGCTGAAATTTAGGTTGATCACATTCTTGATCTAGTTCTATGGTCACCCAGTCAAAGACCTCGATCAGATTTGTTTGACAAGATCATCCTTTGGAAAAACCATGTTGGCTCGGATCATGCAACCCATTGGTTTCGAGGAACTCTACTATTCACTCTTTCAGAAGTGCCTCCATTACTTTCCCCACCACTGAGGTAAGTCTTACTGGCCTGTAGTTTGTCACATCTTCCCAACTACTACTTTTGTGAAGAGGTACCACATCAGCCTTTCTCCAGTCCTGTGGAACTTCTCCTGTCTCCAAGGATCTATTAAAAATATCCCTTAATGGCCCTGCAAGAACCTCCCTCAGCTCTTTCAGTATCCTGGGGTGTATCCCATCTGGTCCCATAGAGTTGCCACTTTCAGTATTGCAAGTTGTTCTAACACATCATCTTTTGTGAATGGTGTGGTATCTACTTCATTCCCATTTGTATATTTGTCAATCACAGGTGGTCCTTCTTCAGGATTTTGTTTAGTAAAAGTATAACAGAAGGATTTGTTTGGCATTTTCGCTTTTTCAATGTCACTTTCCACAAATCCATTCCTAGCACTTTTGAGTCCTGCAAGTAGACCTCTGATTTTCCTCTTCTCCTGAATTTACCTGAAAAAAAGGTTTTATCGCCACACTTCACATCTTTAGCCATCTTTTCTTCTGCCTTTGATTTTGCTGTCATTATTTCTCTTTTTGTCTCTTTTAGTTTGATCTTGTATTCTTTTCTGTGTTCCTCTGTTTGCGAGCTTCTGAATTTTGTGAAAGCTGTGTTTTTTGCCTTTATTTGTGCAGCCACTTTTTTTGGAGAACCAAATAGGTTTCCTTTTCCTCTTGTTTTTATTTACTTTCCTTATGTATGTATCTGTTGCACCTTTTATTGCCCCTTTAGTTTAGCCCATTGCAATTCCACTTCCCTTATTCCCTCCCACCCTGCTAACTCCTCCTTCAGGTACTTTGCCATTTTACTGAAGTCAATGTTTTTGAAGTCTAGGACTTTGAGCTTGCTGTGATTAGATTCTACCTTGGCTTTTATCTCAAACCAAACCGTATGATAATCGCTGCTGCTCACATAGGTACCCACCTGGATATTCAACATGCTCTCTCCATTGGTAAGCATTAAATCCAGCACGGAGCTTTCCCTGGTTGGTTCCATCATCATTTGTTTAAGCAATGCATCTTAGAAGGCATCCACAATTTTTTTACTTCTTTCCAGATTTACGCATCGGGGAGATTAAAGTCACTCAATATGATCACTTCCCCCTTCATGGCTATCTTTGCAATATCAACAATGAATTCGCTATCCATTTCTTCGGTTTGAGTTGGGGGACTGTAGACCACACCAATACGGATGACAGTTCCATCTCCTCTTTCCAGCACAATCAGCGCTTCTTCTTTTCCCCTGCATTTCAGCAGCTTTAATATTGCTTTTGACTCCTCCTCCTTTTCTACCCTCTCTATCTCTTCTAAATAGATTATAGCCAACTATGGCTATATCCCATTCATGTGACTCATTAAACCATGTTTCTGAAATGGCCACAATGTCCAAATCCATTTCCACCATTAGGGCTTCCAGATCATGAACATTTTGGCTAGGCTTTGAGTATTTGTGCTCATTGCTTTCAAGCATTTGTTGACTGGCTTGCCTGCGTTTTGCATGGATTTTGTTCTGCTTGCCCCTTCCTGCTTGCCATTATTGTGTGGTTCAAAAGTGTGGCTGTTTTCAATGTTGTTTTGCTTTTGCTGGGAGTGACGTACTGAACTTGTCTTTCTCCATCCGTCACCCCCTTTCTCTAGTTTAAATGCCTATCCACATACTGCCTGAATTTTTCACTTAGAATCCTCTTCCCTGCAACAGAGAGATGCAGTCCATCAACACAATATAGTCTCTTGTTGATCCATCTGTTTGCCCAGTCGCCTATATATCTAAATCCTTCTTGTTTGCACCAGGTTTGGAGCCATGTATAAAAGTTGTTTATACAATGCAGCCTTTCTGCCCCTTTACCATGAACAGGTAGAACCTCTGAGAATGCTATAGTGTCAGCAATGGGCTTGAGTTTCTCTCCCAGAGTCTGGAAATCCCTTTGAACTGCAGAGGCACTGTTTCTAGCCAGGTCATTTGTACCCATGTGGATGACAATATCAGTTTTGGAGTGCTCACTTTCTGCACTAACTATACCAACAATTTGGTTTGCATTCCTGCTGGCTGAAGACATGGGAGGCATTTGACCATCTGCTCTCCTTTGAACTGTGTTCCCAAGTTGGTGTTGGAATCTCCATGTAGTAGTAGTTTTCTGTTTTTTTTTTCTTCCTACTTTTTACATGGAGTGAAGGAGTAGCCTAGAGGTTAGAACACTGGCTTGGTAACCAAACAACCAGGGTTAAATTCCTATTAGCACTCCTTGTGGCCTTGGGCAAGTCACTCAACCCTCCATTGCTGCAGAAGAAAGGCCTGGCAATCTACTTCCAGTCACACTGATAAGAAAACCTCAGGAGCTTCTGGGTTGCCAGGAGTCAGTATTGTATTTGATACATTACCAGTAGATTTCATTTAATGGCACTTCAGTTTCCACAGATTGGACACCCTCATTATCCAAGGCAGAGAAGGCATTATGCAGGGATATCACTTGATGTATAGGGTGTCTCTGTGTTACAGGTCACAACCTACCAGAGCCCACTGTGATCCATTTGTTCCTGGGCTATTTATTTTACAGGTCTTTTATTCCACTTTACCATTTCAATCAAAGCAGTTTACATTGTAACATACTTTAATATGGGACATTGATAATTTGAAATTTTCTGAGACAATGGAGGGTTAAGTGACTTGCCCAAGGCCAATGCTAGTGGGAATTGAACCCTGGTTGTTTGGTTCCCAAGCTAGTGTTTTAACCATTAGGCTACTCCTGCACTCCATTTGATTCTTTCTAGGAGCAGTGGTGGATTTTGTTCAGTTTGTACCCTAGAAGAGGTTTGTTCAATTGCAGCTAATTCTTCTCTTAGTAGAGTCAGTTCTTTATGCATAGCAGCTAACGAGGCATATAGGGCAAGCTCTTAGGATCCAAATGATTCTTCTCAGAATGAAAACACCACAGTTACTGCATTGACTACACGACATTCTGATTCAGCTGTCCTAGGAGGAGAAAAAGAGAAAAAGTGGGTGTAACACCTAATTTAAGAACAGATGTCAATGTATATGATGACTATATAGGCAAAGCAACCCTGGGGTGGATGGGGTGAGGGGTGGGGTGGGGTGGGGTGGGGTGGGCAGGAAGTTAAGTGTCCCTGACCAGTAGACCTTCTATGAACTGAGGCCATACTCAGATATCTGATATAAAGGCTATACAAGGAATGTGGGCAGGCTGAAGATTCCTAAAAACCTATATTCAACAGTTAAAGTTTATCATAAAACAGGCAATTGTAAAGTTTGAAAACTTAGTTGAGTGTGTAGTCTCTTGAAGTTCTGATAAGCAGACTGGTTCAGGTATTAGGTCAGTTGCAGATCTGATTCAATTCAATTAGCCCCACCCTGTGAAGCAGGCTTGTAATAGACAATGGAAACTGAAATCTTCAAACTGAAATCTATGTATCTGCCCACTATGCTGGGAGTGACGTCCTGTACTTGTTTTTCTCCATCCATCACCCCCTTTCCCTTGTTTACACATCTGTTCACATATTGCCTGAATCTTTCATGTAGGATCCTTTTCCCTGTGACAGAGATGTAGTCCATCAACACAGTATAACCTCTTGTTGTTCCATATATTTCCCCAGTCACCTATATATCTAAATTCTTCTTGTTTGTGCCAGGTTTGGAGCCATGTATTAAAGTTGATTACGTGATGCAGCCTTTCTGCCCCCTTATCAAGAACAGGTAGAACTTCTGAGAATGCTATAGTGCTAAAAACAAGCCTGATTCAGACATGGACGTCCCAGCCCTTTGTGCATCCGGTTGGAACTGGACGCACAGAGTTAGCCAGTATTCTCATCATGCAGGGTACTACTAACCCATCGGGAATAGAATGGCATCCAGGCCTGTATGTGCAGGCCGGGACCCCTATTCAGGTAGGCCTACATGTACAGGCCTTGCCCGAATAGCTCAGTTAGGCCTTAAAATGGAGCCGCGGTGCCATGGCATCTGGTTGCCATGGCACCACAGCTCCATTCAAAAGCCGCGATCCCTGACTACCAGACTGCAAACTGCATTCCCTGAAGCCCAGTCCCTAATCTGGCCTCCCAAGACCAGGGTTGAGCTGTGGGGAATCTCCTCTGCCTCCTCCCGTTGCTTTCCAGCCCTGGGCCTGCTGTCTTCCGCCAACTCAGAGAACTTATTCCACTGCAGAGTTGGAATAAGTTCCCTGTTCAAGCCACCTGACACAGATGTACAGAGATGATTGGAATCGGCCCTGTACATCCGGGGTCAACAACCATCCACTGCCTGCCCTAATGCCATACCCAATATGCCCCTTTTCTGTCACGTCTAACTTCCCCGTACCAGTGGGGAGGTTAGTCGGGGTTGGATGTATGTTCCAATGGAAGTGCCTCGGATGACCCCAAATGGGTTTGAGTTTCTCTCCCAGAATCTGGAAGTCCTTTGAACTGTTCATACGGATGGTCGTATGGTTTTTATCTGCTGTCATTTTCTGGTTTTCTATGTTTCCATAGCTTTGGCCTTATTTCTGCATCATATTTATTATCTCAGTTACTTGGACCTTAGAGAAATTTTATAGAATTGTGTCAAATGTGAATGAGATAAACTGGTTCTTCAGCTTTAAAAGTTCTACATTGAGGTCTTTTTTTCTTTCTTTGATGACCTTTCTTGGTTGATAGTTTTGCTCCAGTTTTGGTTTAGAGATCGTGGAAAATTGAATTATTAACTTCCAGTATTTTATGGTGTTCAATGTGTGAAATTAAATACATGCACATTTTTAATTATAATAATATACTGGTTCAATAATTAATATTCCCATTAAAACCCTTGTGAATTTATCATCTATAATGCTTGCCTGAATAATATATGTTCTAGTTTTCATCATCTGCTAAACTGATAAATTATCTTCATATTTTCCTAATAGATAAATATTCATTGATTTAAGTGTCCATACACCTGCGCCTATTTTCTGTGAAACTGAGAGAATGTAGGTTGATCCTGATATCAAAAGTGGATGGTTTAATTACTCTTTTCTATAGTTATCCATCTGCTAGTGAGTTTGTAGATTTCTCAGAAAATGGCAGAAAAAGTGATCAGAGTTCACAGATTGTTCATCATCTTCTTTTTCTACATGTGCATCTCATTTCTGGGGTCAGAAAAGGAAATGAATTATGGCAACAGCGGTGTATTAGAATGATAACACAGGTACACTACCAAAAAACTGCCTCCAGTTTTGCAACTGATTCCTATAGATTTTGGGGTGCTGAATCCAGGAAAAATAGCCAAAATGTTCCATCACGTCACGTTTTCTTGCAAAATTAGATTTCTTACCCATATAAGGAATGTTCACATAATTTCTTTTTAGCCGACTGCAGTTTATTTTCTTGGCCCAAAATAGAGGTTGTAATGGTTAACTAACTAGAAACACTCCCTCATGATATTTTAGAGTGTTTTGTATTCATTTTATACATTAACAGGACAATTGGGAGGCGGGGGGCTAAATCCAGTACTCGCGCTGGCGCATGTTCTTTCCTGTTCGCCTCGCCTCGTTCGCTCGCTCAAACACGGTGGTTGTGACATGAACGTTCCTGTCAAATTTCAGTTTCTTGCAAGCTCATTATTACCTTTTGTTTGCTCAGTCGTAATCCAGCTTTATTCCGAAGTGGTTCACTACAGTTGTAGTTTGCAGTGCTGTGTATTTGTGATGGCTCACAGAGCCAGAGGTTGCGTCAACTCTCCGGACAGTTTTTGTTTTATTTGTGGGGAATATACCGTGAAAAAGCGGCAGAGGAACATTTCTGCATTTATTAAAAAAGTATATTTCGCCTATTTCGGTTTGAAGTTAGGCGATCAAGACAAACCGTGGGCTCCTCACAAAGTGTGCAAGACATGTGAGGAAGATCTACGCTTATGGATGAAAGGTAAAAAACAAGCATTTCGTTTCGGAATACCTATGATGTGGCGTGAACAAAGAGACCACAGCAGTGACTGCTATTTTTGCTCTTGCATTGTGAAGGGATACAACTTAAAAAATAAGAACGTAATAAGTTACCCCAACCTTCCCTCAGCAATTAGGCCTATGCCTCATAGCAACGAAGTACCTGTGCCTGAACCACCAAAATCTTTGGATCATATTTGTGTGGACGGTTCTGATCATGATGAGACTCATCAGATGGCTTTTCCCGATGAGTCCAGTACTTCCGAGTTTGAAACTGAACCAGATCCGAAACCTGAACTTTTCTCTCAAGCTGAATTGAATGATTTAGTCCGGGATTTAGGACTCCCAAAAGATGCTGCCCAACTGCTAGGTTCTCGGCTTAAACAGAAAAATCTATTGTCACCAGGAACAACTTTTTATTGGTACCGCAACCGCAAGACACAATTTTTGAAGTATTTCAGCAAAGAGAAAGATTTGGTATTTTGCAACGATATATACGGAGTGATGGAAAAGTTTAAACTCAAGTATGATCCTGCTGAATGGCGGCTGTTCATTGATTCGTCAAAAGACAGCATAAAAGGTGTTCTTCTTCATAATGGCAACACATTCGCTTCAGTTCCTATTGCTCACTCTGTTATTCTCCAAGAAAAATACGAGAATTTGGCCCTGATTCTTCAGAAGATTCATTATGATGAGCATAAGTGGATGATTTGTGGAGACTTTAAAATTCTATCCATGCTATTAGGGCAGCAATCCGGTTTCACCAAATATCCCTGCTTCCTTTGCTTGTGGGATAGCCGGGCCCGCGACCTACACTGGGGGAAAAAAGACTGGCCAATTCGGGAGTATTTGAGACCCGGTGAGAAAAATGTTCTTCATGAGAGCTTGGTACCTCGTGATACAATTCTATTACCACCTCTCCACATTAAGTTGGGTCTCATTAAGCAATTCATCAAGTCCCTTCCAAAAGATGGTGAGTGCTTTCGGTACCTTTGCTCAAAGTTCCCCCGACTTTCTGAAGCAAAGCTAAAGGAAGGAGTGTTTGTTGGCCCTGATATAAGGAAACTCATTTCAGATGGAGCATTCGCTGAAACGATGTCTGAGAAGGAAAAAGAAGCCTGGGATTCCTTCAAGGATGTTGTTCTCAAATTCTTGGGGAACAGGCGGGATGAGAACTATAAGGATATTGTTGCCAGGATGCTCAATGCCTTCAAAGAACAAGGCTGTAACATGAGCCTGAAAGTCCATTTCTTGCACTCCCATGTGAACTACTTTCCCGAAAACGTGGGGGCGTACAGTGAAGAACAAGGTGAAAGGTTTCACCAGGACATCAAGGATGCAAAGAGAAGGTACCAAGGAAGATGGAACACCACTATGATGGCTGATTTCTGCTGGTTGCTGCTGTGGGAAACCCCAGATGAAAAATACGCCAAGCAGCGCACCAAGAGAAGCATTCGGGGGAAGAAGAAACGGGCCCACCAGGAGATTGATTGACCCAAGAATGACTTTAAAATCTAAACTGTGTTGACAAATATCGTGTTTTTACTAAACTTTGAAATAAAAATTTGCTAGTTATTATCACAGTGTCGGATCTCATTTATTAGAATTTTATTTTCACACCATCGGGTGTTTGTCTTCATGTATTGCAATGGTGCGGTTTGCGTTTTCTATTCTTACATACATACCTGTACAACATTTTTTGCACATTTCTTTGCTTTGCTTTGTGTCTAACCTCGCTCTTATATGCTCAATGTTTGTGCACATGTATGTGGCTGTTTTAAGTGCAGACAATTTTGCTACCATCACAGTGTGTTTTGTTGACATTACTCTATTCTTATGTGCTGCCTTGTTACAATTTTCTTTATTCTTATTTGAATAACTACTAAACAATTAGTATAAAGAATTCATCCAAGAAACTTTTATCTCGATCGCACTCAATCTGAAACGTTCACCTCAAACTGCTAACCCAATGTAGAAAAAAATCTGTACGTGATGGAGCAAATTGGTTACCAGATTTGGATTCAGCGCACCAAAAAACGTAAAAATCAATCGAAACATTAGAGGCAGTTTAAAAAAATTTTTTTTTAGTATACCTGTGTAATCTTTTCTCCTAAGTCAGGGGTCTGCAACCTTTAAGACATAAAGAGCCACTTGGACCCGTTTCCGAAGGGAAAAAAAAAACTGGGAGCCGCAAAACCATTGCGACATTTAAAACAAATCTAACACTGCATATATTGTTTCTTACCTTAATGCTATATACGACCCCCTACTTTCCTGTTAAAATATAGGTGTTTGGCCTATACTCGCCGTATAAGACTACCCCTCTTCCTTCGCACACCAAAAAAAATACGCCAGAAAATATCACAACAACAAGTAACAATATTTGATTTCAAAATTATGATGATTTTGTAGTCAAATCACTAATATGAAATAAAATTATTTTTTCTACCTTTGTTGTCTGACCAATTTATTCTTTGATCATGCTGGTCCCGATCTGAGGCTTCTGCTTTCCTGTCTTCTCTTAGCTCTCTTTCTGTGGTCTATGGTCCATCTGCCATTTCTTATCTCTTCTTTCGTTTTCTTCACTTCTTTCCATCAGCCTATTTCCAGTCCCAGTAACCCTCCCCAATATCAGCCCCTTTCCAGTCCTCACTCCCAGTACCTTCCAATGTCAACTTGCATTCCCATGATTGCCACTGGTGTCCATTTCCTTCCAATCCCCCTCCTTCCCCACTGACCAGTCCCTTCTAGTACAAATACCATGGCAGCCTTAGCCCCCAGTTATCTTCCAGGGCCAGCAGCTCTATCCTCCCCTCCCCACAATCAGCCCATGCCCATTCAAAGCCCCCCAATCAGCTCGCTTCCAGTGCTAATCCCCCCTCAACCCCATTACCAGTGCTAGCCTCCCCTAATCAGCCCAATACCAGTCCTACCCCCCATCAGCTCATTACCAGTCCTAGCCTCCCCTAATCAGCTCATTTCCAGTGCTAGTCCCCTCAACCCCATTACCAGTGCTCCATCCCTCCATGTCAGCCCCCTCCATGTCAGCCCCCTCCATCCCTCCATGTCAGCCCCCCTCCCTCCATCCATATCAGCTCCCTCCCTCCATGTCAGCCCCCTCCATCCCTCCATGTCAGCCCCCCTCCCTCCATCCATATCAGCTCCCTCCCTCCATGTCAGCCCCTCCTCCCTCCCTCCATCCATGTCAGCCCCACTCCCTCCATGTCAGCCCCCCTCCCTCCATGTCAGCCCCATCAGCTCCCTCCCTCCATGTCAGCCCCCCTCCCTCCATCCATCCATATCAGCTCCCTCCCTCCATGTCAGCCCCCTCCATCCCTCCATGTCAGCCCCCCTCCCTCCATCCATATCAGCTCCCTCCCTCCATGTCAGCCCCCTCCATCCCTCCATGTCAGCCCCCCTCCCTCCATCCATATCAGCTCCCTCCCTCCATGTCAGCCCCCTCCATCCCTCCATGTCAGCCCCCCTCCCTCCATCCATATCAGCTCCCTCCCTCCATGTCAGCCCCTCCTCCCTCCCTCCCTCCATGTCAGCCCCATCAGCTCCCTCCCTCCCTCCATGTCAGCCCCCCTCCCTCCATCCATCCATCCATATCAGCTCCCTCCCTCCATGTCAGCCCCCTCCATCCCTCCATGTCAGCCCCCCTCCCTCCATCCATATCAGCTCCCTCCCTCCATGTCAGCCCCTCCTCCCTCCATCCATCCATGTCAGCCCCCCTCCCTCCCTCCCTCCCTCCCTCCATGTCAGCCCCCCTCCCTCCCTCCATCCATCCATCCATATCAGCTCCCTCCCTCCATGTCAGCCCCCTCCATCCCTCCATGTCAGCCCCCCTCCCTCCATCCATATCTGCTCCCTCCCTCCATGTCAGCTCCCTCCCTTCGTCGGCAGCCGCGGCGCCCTGCCACTTACGGAACCGCGGCTGTGCTTTTAAAATCATCTCGGAGCCCTTCCTGTCTTGACGGGCTCCGTGCAGCATTGTCCCGCCTCCAAACTTCCTTTAGAGGCGGGACAATGCTGCACGGAGCCCGTCAAGACAGGAAGGGCTCCGAGATGATTTTAAAAGCACAGCCGCGGTTCCCTAAGAGGCAGGGAGCCGCGGCTGCAGAAGAAGGGAGGGAGCTTACAAAACTATTGCCTGTCACCGGGCGGGCAGTGTGCTCCGGAGCCGCGGCAAAGGTGAGAAAGAGCCGCATGCGGCTCCGGAGCCGCGGGTTGCCGACCCCTGTCCTAAGTGAACGACAAAGAGCCCCTCAACAAGAAATTGGCAGTTTGGATATTTCTGTTTTTTAGTGACATCTACATCTGAAATGCAAGAAGGGGCAACTTCACTAGTGTCCCTTGTATTCAGACAGAATTTGAATATGTTGATGTGTTTCTTGCTATATACCAGGACATGTGACCTTGCCTTGTTCTTTGATATCTGTGTAAATGTTTTCTTTCCTCTAGAATATTTAGGGCCCAATATTCAAAGGAATTGACATGGATAGCAGACCTGCTAACCATGTCAACCGTCTATCTGAGTTTGTGCCGCAGAATATTAGCATCAAGGTGTACCGGTGGCATTCTGGTTATGACAATTTGTGAAAGCAAGGCACAGCAAAGGCTGGCCTAACTTTCACCATGGAAATTAACTGGGAAGATGCTGAATATTGCCGCTTCCTGGTTAGCTTCTTGCCAGTGCTGGGGCCGTATTGAATATCTGGGTTTAAGTTTCAGTGGCAGTGGATAGCTGTGTTAGAGCAGCTAACCACTGTTGCTGAATATCCCTCCTTTAGGGTCAGCCCTACTCTTAGGCAAAGTAGGTGGTTGCCTAGAGCGCTGCTCTCTGGGGGCATCCTTTGCCGCTGCTGTTGCCTCTACCTATAGCAGTAGCAGTGGCCACAAACAGCCCCGCTGTGCTTGCCTTTAAATTTCAGTGCCACAGAACTATTTCTTTCTCCCTCATTGGACCTCTGGATGCTGACTTCCTGTTTGCAGACAGGAAATCGGCATTGAGTGTTGGAGGGGGCAGAAGCAACAGCCTCACTGAGCTGAAGTTTAAAGGTTAAGTGCCACAGGGCTGTTTATGGCTACTGCCACTGCTTCAGGTCCCAGAGAGGGATGGCAGCGGAACTGCCAATGGACGCCACAGAGGGGGTGGGGGTGCAAGGGATGAGGTTTGCTTAGGGTGCCTCATCTCCTTGTGCCAGCCCTGCCCCTCTTAGATTCCTTTCTTGATGTTACGAGCTTGGCATCACATCATATGTGCATATTTATAATTCATTGCAGGGGTATTGATTTCTTTTATACTGGCGGAACATGTAAGCTCTGGAAAAAAAAATCACTGCATGGGTTAAAAATGACACCGTGAAATGAGGTGTTGATAAGGATCACATGTCTCTGTCCAACTTCTTTCTTACAAGGAACATTCCATGGCATATAGGAAGAGGCAGAATTAGTGAAAAAAATTGAAGTGATTATGCCATTGTACAGATCCTTGGTGAGACCACATCTGGAGCACTTTGTCCAGTTTAGGAGGCTATACCTCCGTAGGGACTCAGACAATGAAAGTGGTCCAAATTAGGGTTACTAAAATGGTACAATGTTTGTGCCAAAATCTCTATGAGATGAGACTTAAGAATCCATGAGGCATGCTTCCTAAAGTGTGCTAAGCAGTTATTGCATGTTTTAGTACTCAGTAACAGCTACCACATGCTAAAAATTGTATTGTGAGCTAAAATATTCATGGTTAGAGTGGGGGGTGGGTGGGGTGCATGGAATGGGCAGAAAATGAACCTCTGCAGTTAATATGCAATACATAAGAGTGAAGTAAAATACCTTGGAATTAACCTAGACCAATGGCTCAATTTCCAATCCCACATCAAGACTGCCTCCAAGACCTACTACAAAATGAATATCCTGCAAAACCTACATCCCTTATTTGACCAGAACCACTTCTGCTCCATCTGCCAAGCACTAATCACCTCACAGCTAGATTACTGCAACCTAATCCTTCAAGGCCTGCCCAAATGTGGAACCCAAGCTCTACAACTGGCACAAAATACAGCAGCCTGATTAATCACAGGTACAAAGAATATAATCACATCACCCCCATCCTAAAATCCCTCCACTGACTCCCCATTCGATCACGAATGAAGTACAAAGCTATAATGCTAGCATTTAAGATATTATACAACCAATCAGCTGGATGTCTAAATGAGATAATCAAGAGAGTTCCAGACACTTGATCAAGGAGGAAGCAACACCAGAACACCCTCTCAATAGCTAACATTTCTACATATACTTCTCAATCAGCCCTCCACAAAGTATTTGAATTTTATACCCCCATCGCTATGGAACTCGCTCCTGCACCAACTGAGAGCAACCTCAAATATCACTGACTTCAGAAAGTATCTAAAAACTCACATGTTTACAGAACACTTCGAAAGCATAGTAATCACGCAACCTCACCAATAAACCCCCCTGCCCACCCACAACAAGTTACTTCACTAAGCAAAGCACTGTGCTACTGTACATAGTTATAAAATGTTGTAAGGCATTATCAATTGTTAAAAATAATTAGTTGCTGTTTTACTGCTCTGCATAAATCATTGTTATGTTCATTGTAAACCGCTTTGATAAAACTGAAAAGCGGTATATAAAATATGTTAAATAAATAAATGAGCTGTTAATGTAGCAGACAGCAGAGAACCTGTGGTAGCTGCACGCCATTTAATGTGCATTGGACCATCCCCATATATGCCAGCCAATGAAAGTGCAACAGGCATTTTTCAAATGCATTTCTCTAATATGATGTTTTCCCTGGCATGATACATGATGGAAGCTGAGGTACCTGTGGGCATAGTTGGTAGAATGAACCATGTCACCATTTCCTGATGTCTCCACCAAATGCCAGGGACCATGGAGAGTCCTGTTAAGATTCACAATTCTTTCCTTAATGACATGCAACAGTCATGGACAGTTTAAAAATCATTGATGGCCTGCCTAATGTGATGGGAGCTTATTGATTGTATACATATGGCGCTTATCCCAGCCATGGATAGGGAAGCTATTTATACACCTCAATTTAGGCCTGCCATTCATTTGCCTAGATTTATGAGCCTAATTTAGGTGCTTATTGCTCCAAATCAGTGCTAAGCTCTTAACTTTTTTCCCACTCTAAATCCGCCCCCGTTGCCATCCACTTTTTATTTTCCTAAATTTAGGACCTTAGAGAAATTTTAAGAAAACATTTAGGCACTCAGCCTTAGTAAATTTTCAGAGATCTATTAGAAGCATAACACTCAAAGTTAAGAGAATAAATTCTTTGATTATAAAAAGTTAAGAGCTTAGCACTGATTTTGAGCAAAAAAATTTTTTTTGAGAGTTGTTTTGGTTATTCCACGTAATCTTTGTTTTTTGGTGCGCTGAATCTGAAAATGACCTCCATTTTGTCATAGGACATCACGTTTCCTGACAATTTAGGTAACTATGTTAAATAAGGCAATACCTCAAAATAAATGGAAATAGACTTATAAAATTAAAGTTTTATTACAATATTTTCATGAAAATCCTTTTTGAACTGAAATGAGCTCACCTACACACACTAAACTCGATTCTTCTTCCTTGTGAGGCTCCTCTTGGTGCATTTACGCTTGTGAGTAGCATCTGGAATGTCTCTCTGAAGCATCGAACAGTAGTCTGCCATCATTGTAATGCTCCATTTTCCCTTGTATCTCCTTTCCATCTCTTTAATGTCTTGGTGGAATCGTTCATCTTGTTCCTCACTCACAGCTCCCAAATTTTCAGGAAAGTAGTCAAGGTGGGACTGGAGGAAATGCACTTTCAAACTCATCAGGCAACCTAAAGCTTGAAATGCTTTCAGCATTCGTCCGACGATCTTTTTGTAGTGAGGACCTTTGTTATTGCCTAAAAATTTCTGTGCGACTTCTTTAAATGCAATCCACCCTTCTTTTTGAGGATCCATCATGGTATTGACAAACTCTTGATCAACTATAAGCCTTCTAATGTCTGGTCCGACGAACACACCTTCCTTCAATTTTGCCTCCGACAGGCCTGGAAACTTGGTGACCAAGTATTTGAAGCATTCTCCATCTCTTGGAAGTGATTTTACGAATTGCTTCATCAATCCCAATTTTATGTGGAGAGGTGGTAGAAGAACTTTATGGGAAGGTGCCAAAGTTTCTCGGAGGACATTTTTTTCACCGACTGTTAGCACCCTCGGCTGTCAACTCTTCTTGGTCCAGTGATTTTGTCAGTCTCAGCTGTCCCATAGACATAGAAAACAAGGATATTTGGGATACCCAGCTTGTTGCCCGAGCAGCATGCACAAGACCTTCAAGTCCCCACACACTTGCCAACCATGGTCTTCATATTTAAGTTTACGAAGAACCAATTCTAAGTTCTCGTAGGTTTCCTTCAAGTGTACGGAATGACCTACAGGTATGGAAGCGTAAAAACCGTTGTGGAGTAAAACTGCTTTGAGACTTCTTTTTGAAGAATCTATAAAAAGACGCCATTGCTCTGAATCATATTGGATTTTAAATTGACCCATCAGACCTTCGACATCGATGCAAATAAACCAACTTGTCTTCCTGGGCGAAGTAAGGAACAAACTCCTTTTCACGATGTCTGAACCATGAAGATTACATATAACCAACCTCTACGAGTGAAACCAGAAACAATATCCCATACAAAAGGTCACTCACTAGATCCCTATATTAAACACCATGGTCATGTTTTCACGGTGAACATTTACTCTACAATTAGTTTTTTGTCGGATTGTCTGTCTCGAGGGCATAAAAACACACTCATGTAACAGACCCTCCTTTTATTCAACTTTTTTTAAAAAAAGGTCAGTGCGACCAAGATATGCTTGAGGCTATAACCAGCCCATAGGACCAGCCCCTGCATAAATTAAATGTTCTTTGTTCTTTGCACAAAACTTGATTCTTCACGTTCAGAAAAAATCTGTAACCAAGAGAATGTTCAATACTTGGAAGGGATAACACTTAGCTGAGCCCGGAGAAATTCTAAAAAGCTGATAACGGCCTTGCTCCGACTAACACTGTAGGCGTCCCACCATGATGAAACTCTGCGGGATCCACCAAGCCGGATATCCAAAGACTCAGTCAGGCCTCCTAATAGCTCCCAAACTGGCCCGCCGTTGTCAATCCCTTTTTAGACATTCCAACTATAGTTGGGTAATCCTGCCACACAAACCATTGTGTTTCAAGCTCGCTGTGAAAATGGCTCTTTTTCAAGCTGAACCTACCCAACTTCCTGTTCCGTCCGAACATGAATGATGTCATCACTATGCAGTAGAAATATATAGGAACACACAATGACATCTGTAACACATAGACTGAAGCTCACGTCAATAACCACCATTCGATCTCCGTGTTCATTCCCAATGGAGTGACCGTGTGAAGGGTAAAAATCCAACACTGCTCTCTTTGATGTAACAACGCTCGACGATCCCCTCCGCGCTGAAGCGGGGGAACCATGTCCAAAATTGTCCATCTAAGTTGTTCAAAAGTGTGGGAACATGACAAACAATGTTGGACCATAGGAACAGTTCCAGTATTAATACGCGACCTATGTTCCAGCAATCGCTTACGAATCGATCGAGTTGTCATTCCCACATAAAATAGCTTGCAGGGACACACAATTAAATAAACAACATGAGTAGATGTGCAATCGGTGACATGACGCCGAGTATATCTTATCTGGGTGTGGGGATCTTCCCATTCTGTACCCCCAAAGGTAGTGGGACACATGTCACAAGTCCCACAAGCTTGATGCCTACCCGATGAACACACTCCAGTATGGGTAGTAGTAGTATGAACTACACGATCAGCAATATTGGCCCCCGATGATAAGCTAACCGCAAGGGTTTCTGAAAACATAAATGTTCGGACAAAATATGCCAGTGAGTACGAAGAATCCGAGAGACCTGCACCGTACAAGGCATATAGGGAAGTACCCCAACAAAAGGTTGCATCAACTCCATCTCCTGAGACTGGGCACTATCCCACCATTCAGGATGATTATTAAGTGCCCGTTTATAAGCTTGATCAATTAAAGCTGTAGGGTATCCCCGAGCCCGCAATCGGCGCTTCAAATTTTTGGAATGGATTTTATATTCAGTCCTAGTAGAACACAATCGCCGAATACATAGAAATTGGCCAATAGGAAGAGCCCGCCGGAGAGAACGAGGGTGAAAGCTCGTGTATTGCAACAAAGTGTTCCGTTGGACGGGTTTACGATACAGGGTGGATTGAAGCCTCCCATCACCCTTATATAGAAGCACATCCAAAAACTCTATTTGAGAGAGATGATATGTATCCTCAAATTTAATGTGCACGTGCAAGGAATTCAGCCACAGCAAAAATTGTTGCAAACCTTCCACGGAACCACTCCAAACAAAAAACACATCATCTAAAAAACATTTCCACACCAAAACTGGACGGAACTGATCTGCCGTATATAAATAAGTGTCCTCAAAAAGCGACATGTAGAGGGCCGACACAGAGGGAGCTACAGTTGCCCCCATAGCTATGCCAAAACATTGATGATGAAATGTATGATCATACAGAAAATAATTGTCATTCAGCACCCAAGATAGTAGTTGTAACACAAAACTCTGCGGTAGACGTGAGGGCAACGACAGTGGTAAAGCTGCCAAAATCGAATAGGCTTCCTTTTGATCTATATTTGTGTATAACGCTACCACATCTAAGGTAACTAAGTAATGATGAGGTAGAATGGGAATATCACGAATGGTGATATTAGGTTTCAGAACAATGGGTGATGATATGAGCCTCTGAAGTAGTCGACCCAGGAACAACTTTAGTAATATTTGTTTTCACAGACCTGATGGATGCATGGGATGCTTTCCTAGAGCAGATGGTGGAGACGAAGATAGTATTAGGTAGAAGAGGAGGCCAGGCATAAGGCTATACAGAATAGAAACATACCGACATAAAAGTAGCTGGAAAGCTGTGAGCATAAATGTGCAGCAATGTTTCAAATCTGCAATCCCTAATGGTGGAAGCAGAAACTGCTATCATTAAGGAGATGTAGTTTAATGAGTTTGATGAATGGGATACCGCCATGCCAGGCTAATACCTGGTTAGGAGGGATAGATATGGACAAAAAGGTGAAGGAGTAGATCTTTATCAAGAAAAATATTAACACTAAACGAAAAATCGATAGTGTTACTGATTTAAATTTAGAATCTTTATAATTAAATTTTTCTGTTACTCAATTTTTATATTTTCCTTTTGTTTGTTTTTTTTACATTTTGTTAATTCCTTCCTCGTGAGGCCAGTTTCTCTGAAATAATTGGATCTATTTTAACAACATCATTCTCTTTCACCACACCATCCTATCCACTCCAGACTTGTTTCCATTTGACACCTGCCCTGCTCAGTTTGCTACCTGGATGTTCATCAGTTTTCTACATCTCATCCTTGTAGAGGCTGCTGACATCTGGTTCATAGTTGGGGGTCCCTGGCCTTCCCTTGTCCACACACATCAGAACACCACTGTCCCCTTGGATAATTCTCTCTGTTACTTGGGTGTCATCCTTGATTCTTCACTGACCTTTCAGGATCACTTCTCCTCTCTCATTCATTTTCATTCTACTCTTTCTGCCAGATTCATGGTTTTATTTATTTATTTATTTACATTCTCTTATATACCGCGCTATTCTGCATCAGTGCGGTTTACATTGAACGAACTGAAATTACATTGAACAGGGCATTATAACTTGGAGATAACTATTTTACAGGGAACATGGGCTATGGAGGGTTAAGTGGCTTGCCCAAGACCACAAGGAGCACCTGTGGGACTAGAAACCCCAGTCCTTCCGGCCCAAGGTTGCTGTTCTCTAGTGGGATTTGAACCCCCGACCTTCCGGCCTGAAGTACCTTGCCCCAACCACTAGGCTACTCCTCCACTCCTCTTCTCTAACCACTCTTCTACTAACCCTCATCATGTCCCAGATTGACTATTGCAATGTTGTACTCGTGAGTCTCACACAATATCAGCATCACCATTTACAGTTCATACAGAACACTGCTGCCTAGATCCTCACCCATGCATCTCTAACCACATCACCCACCTTCTTATGCATCTTCACTGGCTTCCACTCAAAAATCAAATACAGTTCAAGCATCTCACTCTGGTTCACAAGGCCCTACATACTGGCACTACCTTATACCTTTTGGATATCCGCCACCTTCATTTCCTGCACTGTGTCCTCTGTTCCATCCACGTTAACTGCCTCCATCTTCCCTCCGCCTCAAGAGCTAGACTAGAATCCATCCTTTTAGTTTCTCAGCCCAGCACTATGGAATGTACTACCCCTCCCTCCTCACCTCCATCTGGAATTGTCATTTACCAAATTCAAAACCATGCTCAAAACCCATCTGTTTCAACTAGCCTTTTATCTGCCATCACCATATATACTGTATAGCCCTACAGTCCCCCCCCCCCTTCTCTCTTTCTACCCCTTTGAATAACTATGTTATCTTTCCTGTCAAACCATGGCATTCCTTTCTGTTTCTTTCTGCCTATTTGACTTTAAATTTGTACACCACTTTGCTGCACATGTCTAGGTGTGCATATCAAACCTAATAAAGGTAAAGATCGTCTTCACTTTCAGCCAGTATTGTGGCATCATCAACATAGGGAAGGTTGTTGATGAGTCTTCCACCAATCTTCACACCTTGGTTGTCTTCATACAGTCCTGCTTCTCTGATGATTTGTTATGCATATAAATTAAACAGGTAGGGGGAAAGTATGCAGCCTTGTCGGACACCTTTGATGATTTTAAACTATTCTCTATCTTCTTGTTCCATTCAAACTGTTTCTTCTTCATCAATGTAAAGGTTGTGCAAGAGAACTATCAGGTATTCTTGTATACCCATGTTTCTTAATGTGGCCCAGAGTTTCTCATGGTTTGCTCAGCCAAAAGCCTTGCTGTAGTCAATAAAATACATATAGATATCCTTTAGGTATTCCTTTGTGCATAATGATGTCTCTCATTCCTCGCCCTTTCCTGAACTCCGCTTGTACTTCAGGCAGTTCTTGTTTCAGGTATGCTTGTAGTCTCTACTGGATGATCTTGAGTAGAATCTTGCTGGCATGTGGGATCAGAGCGATTGTGAGATATAGTATATTTAAACCGATAGAGAATATTTTTCCTCTTAATGCATAATTAAGCATTGACAGAGGATGTGGTAAAAGCAGGTAATGTAACCGGGTTTAAAACAAAAACTGAACAAATTCCCGTAGGAATAGTCCATACACCATTTTTGAGGTGGACCCGGGGAAAACCACTGCTTATTCCTGTGGACACGTAGCATGGAACTGGCTACTTTTGGGATATGTCAGGAACTTGTGATTTCAATTTGTAACTGTTGAGAACAAGACACTGGGCTTGGTAGACCTTTGCTCTGACCCAGTATGGCAGTTATATTCTTATCATCACTGCCAAGATGCCCATGCTCTTCTTTTACTTTTCCCGGCACTATGCAGATAGCACTGACAATGGTATGATTTTCAGGGTCACTCTGAATAGTGTTGCTGACAATTGTCAGATAAGGCTGACCAGAAGGTGGCGCTAGGGAGGCAGCACTTAACGTGGTGGAGTCTTGTCAGGAGATTGCCTAAGGGCAGGAAAGGGTTGGTAGTAGTGGGTGAGGTGGTTAGCTTTTAGCAGGAGATACAAGGAGGAGCAACCTCCTGCAGGTAGGACAAGCAAACACAAGGAGCAGGAGATGTGGGAAGAATGAGGGTCTTTATTATACACAAGGAACCCCAACGCGTTTCGGCAACGCCTTCCTCAGGGGGAATGACACTGGTAAATATAAAATACATATAAATTAATAATTAAAAAACATAATACTATAAAAGTTAAAAACCAATAGAACACACTTAAAAACATTTAAATTGTGAAAACACCGGCAGAACGTGCAACATCAAATAATCAAGGTGCAATGAGGTTAGAGAGACAATACAGGGCAGGGCTGAGGGAGGAAAACAGTTCAATCCATATAGGATGTTGTGAGAAGGGAACACTGACCAAACTTAGAGAGAGATATATTATGCTTATATAACTAATATAGAACCAAAGAAGATAAAATACTTATGGAATACTGATAGTACCTAAATACTACTACATGGATGCCAACATACAAACCTAATATCATGATTTCGGCCTACGAGACTGTTGTCTTGAATAAAATTGACAACTTGTATAAAACACACGTTAAGAAACCTTTTTTCAATTTGTCACGTTCTCAAAAGGCAGCCCTTCAAAGTTTGAAGTCCAATCATGATATTATTATGAAACCAGCCGACAAGGGTGGAGCCATAGTCATACAAGACAAAGACTCATATATTACAGAGGTCATGCGTCAATTAAATGACACGGAATATTACTTAAAGATTTTTGACGACCCTACGGATCGATTACGACAAAAGGTTGACACCTTGCTTTACATTGGCAAGGAAGCAGGGTACCTTACTGCAAAAGAGATCTCATACCTTACAGTTGCCCATCCCATCACACCTACCATATATATGCTTCCCAAGATTCATAAATCCCTACAGAATCCACCAGGTCGCCCTATAGTATCGGCAATTGGATCGCTCTTTGAACCCTTATCGAAACTCCTTGACGTGCACTTAAGACCTTTTGTGACACAGGCACTTTCATATGTTAGAGACTCTGCACATATCATACAGATTTTACAGTCATTTCAAGGTCCTTTTGAGGATGTGCTCTTAGTTACCTATGACATCCGCTCATTATATACCAATATTCCTCAACAAGCTGCGTTGGAGGTATTAGCCAACACTTTAATTTTAAGATCCAAACCTGTACGTACTCCTACCTTTTTTCTAACACAATTGGCAGAACTGGCTATGACTGAAAATTATTTCTGTTTCAGAGGTATCTTTTATAAGCAGGTAAAAGGGGTGGCCATGGGCTCTCCCATGGCGCCCGATGTAGCAAACTTGTATGTTACAAACTTCGAGACTACCTTTTTGTCGTGCCATCCATACCAATCTAACGTGCTTCTTTGGAAGCGTTACATCGATGACGTTTTCATGATATGGCACGGTACGGAAGAGCAGTTACAGACTTTTCATTCATGGCTCAATACATTAGATGTAAATTTACAATTTGAAGGCAATTATGATAGTAAGGAAATCTCTTATCTGGACATTTTGATTAAAAGGTCTAACTCAGGTTTCTCAACTACTCTTTACCGCAAACCCACGGATCGCAACACATTTCTCAAATATGACAGCTTCCACAATCCATCTTTCAAGAATAACCTTCCAGTTAGTCAATTTTTGCGCATTAAAAGATTATGCACCAATAATGAAGATTTTGAACATCATGCTTCAGATATGATGAATAGGTTCGCACAACGAGGTTACCCCTCCTCTTGCATCAGGCGAGCTTATCAGAGAGCATCTACCACGGATCGTTCTTCTCTTCTTGAGAAAACCACACGCACACATTCTGATAAAATTGTATGTCCTCTTACTTTTTCAGGCTTCTCCAAAGCTATTGTTAACATTTTAAAGCAAGAGTGGCATCTCCTTTCTACTATACCTGCCTTTGCAACTAAAAAATTAATGATTGCCTACAAGCGCACTTCAAATCTGTCTGATTCACTCGTTCCATCTGCTCTTACTAGTAATAGACCCTCACCCACTGTTAAGGGGCATTACAGTTGTGGTAACTGCTCTGTGTGCACTCATGCCATTACAGTTAAAGATGTTTTCGTGGATATCAATACAGGACGTAAACTTTTTTTACATCAATACTCCAACTGTAAAACTGCTAATGTGATTTATTTAATCCAATGTCCATGTCAGAAATTGTACATTGGCAAGACCTCGAGACAGATCCGCACCTGTATCATTGAACATCGCAGTAATATCTCTAGGAAACATCCAGATAAACCACTGGTTTCTCATTGGTTAGATAAGAACCACAATATCAGTGACATTAAGATTTTAGTGCTCAAAACGATTATCCCCCACTGGAGGGGAGGCGATGTGGAAAAAACTCTGTTAAGACTTGAGCAGCGTTTTATTTACGAATTTAACACTTTAGAACCGCATGGCTTGAATCAAGAGGCAGACCTATCAGTTTTTTTAGGTTGATTTTGTCTTCTCCCTTATTACATTATTCCATTTGGGTATTTCAATAAAAATTCCCCTTCCCATTTGCTTTTCCTTGATCTCTTTAATATTACTTTCGTTCTGTATTACAGGGCTAACACCCCTCCCCCAGTATGACGTCATTAAATTTTGGCACCCTTTCGGTGTTTAAATAGTAGTACAGCATCACTGTTTCCTTTTTCAGCTGATCAGAACGCGCCTTCAGCGTTGTAGTCTCTCTTACAAGTCCGTGTGTCTACGGCTCCCTTTAATATTGGAGAGTCCTCTGACTGTAAGTTTTCTCTTTGTCTCCCTCTCTTCCTTTGAATTTAAGATTTCACTCTCGATTCATTTATGTTTGTATATATTTTTATCTTAGTGATTTCGTTACTAGTTGGTATACTAGTTTGGAGTGTTAATCGTCAACGTGTGCTTGGGTGAGTTTTTAGAGTACTCCCTCTTGTATATTAGCACTACCTTCGGTACTTTACTCAAAAAGTTCCTCCCTTGCACTGATTTATCATCATAGTTTCATGGCTTATAACACAAGTCTCATGGCCTTTGCGCTTAAATGTGCTTTTATTCATTTATTTTATTATTTTTTTACTCTCCCGCGGTGTTATCACTGTTTGTATATTTGCGCTCATACACTTTCAATGTGCTTCGGAGGTTTTTCTCAATTACATGCCCATACCGTTCCTCTCACACTTCCCACCCTTCCAGTCCGCTGGGTTACCATGGTACCTTACGTTTGTCTTCGGTCTATTGCTCACACGGTTCAATGCACATTTTTATCATGTCTCCATTGATAATCTGCCTGACAAGCAGCCTCTACACGTGCGGTTTCCCCTGGTCTCTCTCGCCGTCCGGCATGCTTACCTTCGCACGGCATTCAGCTACTGAGTACGCATTTATACCACTTAGTTTTAATTCGTTTTTTAATCATATTATCACAGTCCGTTGGATCAGTTTGGCATCGTACATTTGCCTTTGTTCTATTGCTCACATATCCTAGTGCATATTTTTATTTGGTCTTTATTTTTTGTTAATCATGCTGTCATTGAGAGTCTGCCTGATAATAGCATTCCTTTATACAACAATTTTCCCCTGTTTTCTCAATCCGTTCGGCATGCCTACTTTCACATTACATTTAGCCACTGAGCATGCATTTATGACACTTAGTTTTTGTTTCAATTCATGTTATTTTAATTAATATATATTTTTACCAGTCTTTTTATCATATTGCCTCATATACACATCAATTTGACTATATCTTAAATCTTCATTTTACTTTTTATTTATATTTTTAATTTTCAATTTTTATCTCTTATTCCTTGGTCTACCTGTTCCTCTTCGTTATTTTTAGTTTTTATTCTTGGTCTGATACAATATACCATGTTCTTTCCTGATTTATTATCCAAATATAGTTAGATTAATGTCATTGCTTAATATTAGCATACATTGTACGTTTCTCCATTTTATTTTTAATTCGTGTTTGTTTGACATGGTTGCCCTCCCTTACATTTGGGCAATTTTACGGTTTTAATATTTACTATTCATATTTATATTTTTGATGCTTTTTTATCGATTCATTTTTTTATGTATTGTCACAATTTTTGATGGTTGTCATTTCTGTGCACATTGTTGTACTTTTATATTATTATAATATTTATCATTTTTAAGTATTTATTCTATCCTCCCTTTTATTACCATAGTATTTTAGTTTGTTTTTTATTTGCTTATTTATTTGTTTAAATTATTGATCTATTTATGATATTATCACATATTATTAATCAGCGCTTGTGTAGTTCACTTGGTTCAATTTTGTTCTATAGTATTTAGGTACTATCAGTATTCCATAAGTATTTTATCTTCTTTGGTTCTATATTAGTTATATAAGCATAATATATCTCTCTCTAAAGGGCATGTTTACTAAACATTCTTATCGTGCGGGGCCGCGGTAGTGTACCTGTGCCATATAAGGAGTGGGCGGATCAGGCTGCCAAAAGAAAAAAACCGGGAGTAAGCAACCGGACGTGTGCGCGTCACGGTAATGTGCGGGGTCGACATTAGCGCGCCAAAAGGCAAAGTGGCGCGCTGCCGGGTATAGAAAACACCCGAGCCGTAGTACAACGGTGAAGACACTGACCAATAGTGCAGGGGCCATGGGTTCAATCCCCCATTGTGCACAACGACAAAGGCCAGCTGAGACAACAACTGTAATGATTAAAATTATTTTAGGAGGCAAATAAATTTTGAACGGCATAAGGCGGTGCACAGTTCTCTTTCAGCGGCATAAGGAAGCGCACAGTTCTTTTTGGGCGGCCTAAGGCGGCGCACAGGTCCTCTTGTGCGGCAGAAGGCGGCGCACCGGTCATCTTGGGCGGCAGAAGGCGTCGCGCTGATAGGCACAAAGCGGTGCGCCGATAGGCACAAGCACAGGAACGGAGCCACAGCACATTGGTTAAAACACTGACCAATGGTGCTGGGAGCAGGGGTTCAATCCCCCCCCCCCCCCGTGTACACTGAAGGCAGTTGTCGGTGTTTGTTTTCTATTGGAGTCACAGAAATTATGGCCGCCAGAGGTGCGTGCGCTGCTGTACGTAAAGCGGCGCACTAATGGTATTGGAGGCCTCTGATGACTGGGAGGCATAAGTCGCGCAATGATGGGAAAGCAGAGGAACCGAGCAACAGCATGATGGTCAGAACACTGACCAATGGTGTAAGGAGCAAGGCTGTGAACACCCGCAGTGCACACTAAAGACAGCTGGCTGAGGCATAGGGGGCTGTGGTGCTGGTCAGAAGGGTGTGTGGCAATGTTTTATGAGGAATAATAATTTGGGAGAGGTAAATGGTGTTGTGCTGATTTGCAAGCACCCAAACACAATCAGTGTACAATGGTGCAGGGATCAGGGGTGCAATCCCACACAATGGCAAATGAACATGTCTGGCAGAGACAGCACCTGTAAGGGGTAAGATAGCCCCATTAGGGTGTTATCGCATATCTGTGGAATAAGTGGTTTCCAGCAAATGTACTCTCAGAGCACTGTAACATAACGTGCCCTTGAAGTCACCCCACAGGACACATCTCCAAATGCAGTGTCCACCACGCCACCCAACAATGTTGGTGAAATAGTGGCCGAGGGGGCGCCACATAGGGTGCCCTATGAGGCGGGGAAAGGTCACAGCACTCTTTCTGCTGTTAGCACTGTGCATTGTAACGTATGGAAAACATAAGTAGTTGTGCTGACACAGTTCGTGCATATGTGATTTATCAGTGAGGGACTGCAGACAGCCCCTGGTGTCTGATATCCACAGGGTGTCAGAGTTAATCTCATATTGCAATCCTCAGCCTGGGCCTGTCTGCAGCCCTTTGCTCCGAGATCAGCAATGGCAGACCTGGGTCAGTCATTAGTTACACACCAAGGAGGGGCTGCAGACAGTCCCAAGTGACGCATATCAACACAGAATCAAAGTCAATATCATCCATTAAACTGCCCCATTACCTCTGGAGATGGAAATCCACAGAGTAACACAGCTCCATGACAGCCAAGGTCTGATGAAAAAACACACACGCCTATGTCATGTATGTAGAAAACTGGTGAATACAGCAATGATGTTGCAGGGGTCATGGTCTGCTCCAGTTAATTAATAAGGGTGGGTGAGGTATGTTCCCACTCTGTGATCAAGTGTACAGCAACCACTCCTGGCATAGTGAGACAATTACACCCTTGTGCCATATATTATTGCACCTTTTATGGTGCAGCAGATGTAACATCACAAACATACCCTGTCAGCAAAGGTGAACTGTAATCTATGTCCATAGGCCATGTTGAAAGGCTGTCCACTCCCAGGCCACTATCGTAGGTACATCATAAGCTGTGTCAATCAAAGGTGTGCCAGAAGATGCCATAAGGACGTATAGGTAAAAGCAGAAAGCTGAGCCAATAACAGTAACATCCCCCAAGCTGAATGCAAATAGAGGAATGTGCTAAACACACACATAACACAAACACTGCACAGAGCAGAGAAGACAGACAATATCAAATTAAATGAAGGACCTACATAAGTTGATGGGCTGCCGAAAGCAGCTGCAGGCCATGTGACACCCATAAAATGTGAAAAACATATCATGGGCAGCTATATCCATGCACAGATTGATGGTAATGTACCCTGCTACACTGACAGTGTGAGACAGAGGATGTGCAGATGTGTGTAGTAGGGGAGTCTGAAATGGAAGAATATGTGAAATATCAGGATGACGGTGGAGTACAAGTGCTAGGCAGAGCACACACAGGAGAGGCAAGCAGGTTGAGATGCAATGCACGAATGTGTGTTAGTCGATGACGTGGTTTAGCAGCATGCACATCAGGGTAGGATGGCACATAGCTGGCAGAGAAAGGATGGATGGAAGGATGTCGCACAACTCAGTTAATGGTACAATGTGGGCATGCCACTGATGTACACACATATGACTATCACACTAATGAAAAGCACATATGCAGGACAAGCAATAACATACAACACTGCAGACAGGAACCACACAAACGACCAGTACTACAAATGTAGACGCCTAAAATGGTAACACACACCGCCCATGTGAGGCACAACAAAGTCTACATAACCAAAATAACGCATGCCAGTACACAAAACGCCTGCTGGCTGCCATGACAAACAAACACAAAAACAACTAATCTGTAGTAAATGCACATGCAGATACACCATGTACAGAAAGAATTTGCACTCTGTATCTTGCAACAACAACACCTGCACAAACACAATGAAATGTCCTGCACTGAATACAGCATGCAAAACAGGGATATAATTAAACACAACGCCATCAGAGGATGTTCCCTGGATCAGGTGAATAATCAGGAGAAGAACAGGAGACAGCTCAACATGCAATAAGGTGTAGCACACCAAACACCTGAATCTCATCAAAAAGAAAGGGCCACATGCAACAGGATGTAAAGACCCTAAAGTGTGAGGTCGTTATTACACAACAAATGTCATGGCTAGGCAACACACAGGATGCACCCTTTTCTACAGTGAAGACAGTAAAGGGTGTGTGTAGAGCTGAGGAACCTGTTGGTACCTCATGGCCGAGTGAGGCCATTAGAGATGTTAAAAACAAAACATGTGCGGAAAAAACATGCATACAGCACACGTCAAACACATGACCATAGCCAATAACAAAAAGCAATCAATGAGCACACTCTAACACAAAGATCCCAAAGGGCGTGTGTGGATGTCAAGCGTACATAGACAGTGATGTGCCATGTGGCTGTCACTAACACAGCTGGCACTGTACAAGGATGTGAGCATAGGTGACCCATGTACATGTCCAGCAAACAAACACATAAAGGGGATGTATGTGCAAATACCGGAGGACTAACATAGTGAAGTGAAACATGGCTTGCACACCAAACAAACAGTGAACAAGTCACAGAAGCACCCCATGTGGCCCATGGCAGGTCATGTAACCCACCATCACCTAGCAACAACAAAAACATCATCTACACCCTGTGACATTGAAAGAAAAATGATGGATCCATGGGCTCACAAGGAGTCATGACTGATACAAAGTCACACATTGAGCATGATGACAGACCTGAAATGCAAACACCACACGAAACACATATTGGGTAAATACAGAACTTTATTTGGTTTGCACATCACAAATAGTGTAGACAGTGCCATCATAATATCAGGGCTGGCCGCATCACCTCGGAAAGTGCTCAAAACCTTTAGCATGTCACAAAGCCACCTCCTACAGAAAGGTAACTTGGTTGACAACAAATTATCCACACCAGATATAATGTGCATCAGGTGCATACTCTGCACCTGACACCAGACCCCAAGCGCCCCCTTGCTGCTGCATGTCGCAAATGTGTCACCCACATATGAGTGCATGTACAGATGAGATGATGCATGCTGAAGACCCAATACACCTCATCTGTCCCTCAGAAAATACCCAACTGTCAAAACAGGGGTCAGACTAACTCCAAAAAGATATTTGGTGCAAAGGACTTTAATGTTCAAAAACATGACAGAAAAGTAATGATGATACTCACATCCCAATGCCCGATATGGGAGTACAAGCTACACCACTATGGACACAAACAATCATGTAAATCACAATAAGCATCTGCTAACAAATACCACATGCACATGACCACAGACATAATACCAACTCAACAACCAGCAGAAATATGCACATATTACACCATCAAGGAGGTCAACATGCAGTGTTGGTGTGGGGAAACAGTGCATCGTCACATATACCAGGATACATGGAATTTCCCAGTAAACAAGTAGTATTGACACCCACACTGCCACACTGCAAACATAATGTGGCAATGTGAGTGTCGCTAACACAAGCCATAGTCATGACCGTGAAGACGGGAAATGCAAGGTGTGTACAGACATGCAGACTGTCATGTATGCACAGTACGCAAACACACGAAGCAGCATATAAATAAGGAAATAATGGACAAACATATCACCTAAATCCACACAGAAGCCATAGGTCCACATGTGGTGTCACAGAAACATAGTCAGTGAGATGCACAAGCACCAGCCACATGGCAACATGATACAGTGATGCCACACATGCATGTAAACACCCATGGGTCACTGAAAACATCATCCCAAGATGGTCTTGTGTTGAAAACATTGTGGAGTTTAAATGGGGATCATGTCCAGGTGGCAAATAGGTTGACGTAGACAATAGGAGCACTCCATCGTTGGCCACATGACAAATACATGGGCTGTATGCTTGTGTTGTAAGAAAAACATTAGAATATCATCGGTGCCATGTCACAGCCATGGTACAAAACATGAGACACCCAACTGTGACAAAATGTAACACCTACAATGTCCATGTCAGTTGCTGCTGCACAAGGGGGGATCATCGTAAAACGTCAGAATTGTATCTAAAATCCAAACACTCATGTTAAAAGTGTCTTTGAGGCTCAAGACATGCATAGTCAGGGGTCTGTGATCAATATACCATAGTCCTTCGAAGTCCATGTGTGTCCCCCACAATGAGGAGCACGTCCTGCCAATCAATTGCATCAGCAGTGCTATCGACACCTCTGTCAGGGTGAAAGCAGTAGTCAAAAATCAATAATGTCTATCCCAGTCATGTGTTGCACTCTCAGAGGTAAAACATCCAATGGCAAAATGTCATAGCAAAGAGTTGCATGGTGGTCTGTCCTCAAACAGGTGGGTGTTGTTGACAACAGTTGCAGTGTAAGAGATGTGCCCGGTATGTCCACTGTCCTGTGTCAGGAGAGGAGAGGTATGTAATCGTCAGACACCTTTGAAAAGAAACACAAATGTCATAACGTCACAGCTGTGCAAATGCTGAAGAAAGGAATGCAAAGTCAAACAGGACATGATAGCAATATGAAACATAACCATGTGGCCAACATCATTATGCCTCAACACAGACATGGTTGTCACATGGATATGTTAATGTCCATGCGCCTGTCACACAGGTGTGTTGCAGCTACACACCATATGCAGCTGTTCATGTGAGTCTAGAGAAAATGTTACATGCCCATCAGAACAACATTATATCATCAACAGTGAAAGACAGATGTAATGAACCCCAAAAGAAACCAATACACATACCGTGTGTGTGCATCAGGTGTAGCTCATCAATCGCTTGAGCCACTACACAACAATATCAGGAACACCTGAAGGTAGACAATGTCAGCAAAAGCTCGAGATTCACCATGGCAAGCCAACGTTGATGACGGTCCAGATTATGTGCATATCTGTAAACACAAATGAAAACAGACCAGTGCTTAATGACAACAAAAGAAACATGTTTTCTCAATGCACACAACACATGTCCATAATGTTGACAACGTTTTACACCACTATGTAAGAGGTAGCATAGTCACAACAGACACCCAGAGGCACACACCCCTAACAGCACATGATTAATGTATGATGTCGGAGCAATGCAACATCACACAGGCAAACGACAAAAATACACACACCCACAGTATGGAAATGTCTAATTGACATCTGTAACACATGGCTGCATGTGCACAGGTGTAGATCTGTAGATATAACGGCCCAGTGACCATGCAATGATATCATGGTGTTGTCTGAGAGTACATTGTTTGGGGACAGAAAACGTGCAGCCAAACATCACAATACAACAACCTACACACACATGCAGGTCTGTTTCACATGTCACAGTGAAAGTGTGGTAGAGGACATGCTTAACCAAGACACAAGGGAATATGAGTGACACCAGCAAGAGATGGTTTACTGATGCTAAACGTAGAATATTGGAAAACAAATCATCTGTGCAATATGACAGATCAATAGGAACATATGATTTCAATTAGTGCGGTCACACACAATGTCTATGTACAACCACCTACCAAAACAAAATGATTAATTGCTGATGTAGAGACACATGGCAAAGCACCAGACCAACACCATCCAAACCACGTATGTCCTCTGCACATGGAGACACAAGATAAGCAAACAAATGTCATGTTATAGCCATGAATCACACACTGCACCGTCATGTCCCCAGCTATCACACCCCACAAGAGCCCTCAATTAATGACTGCTCCCTATCACAATGTACAGATCACATACATGTCAGAGGCATCACGGAGATGTCTAACGAGATCCTGAGGTGTGTGTAGTGTGTCCGACCCCTCCCTTACCTCGCTGTCCGTGTACACACAGAGCAATTCAGGGGTATGCGCACACCATTCTGTTGTCTCAGTCGCAGAGTGCACTATAAACCTTTTATCACCATATTGTGACAAAGACTCCTCTACCTGTTTAATGTTGTGCCAAAGTTGTATGTTAATCCACTTACAATAGGGAAAAGCATTGGATATCTGCGCTCCCACCTCATGTATTCCCGTATCATAAACATATCCTGGTTTGTACATCTCATACCGTCTGTAATATTAACAGTTATGTTCTGATGATGTGCACAAATAACATGCATAATGTGTTGCATGTGTTAAAATGGACCACCCCATGTCTGCATGTGACAAACCCCTGAGGGCTGCATGCCATCCCAATGTGTGTTAGTCTGAACGTTGAAACATGCATACCCTACATGTGCACCTCTGATAAATAGCTGGCACCTATGTCTGTGTATGTAAGTCAACATAATCATGCCTTGCTTGTGTCTGCAAGATATTTGCTCATATGGTCTGTGTTCACGTGACCTACACACATACACAGCCTGTAGCTAACGCATGATGGATGATGTTGCAAGAGCATCAGCAAGATATGCCATCCAATCCATTAAATACCTGCTATAACACAAGCAACACCCACATGCTGTGATCCAACTGGCTATTGTAAAACACCCTTTGCTGTATCTGGCTGATACATCTCACCATGTGTGTAGATACCCATCACTGCAGTGAAGGTAGACTCACCAAGTTAAAAGTGTTTTATCACAACCCCCTGGCTGCACAATGCAGAAGGTCCCCATCCCTAACCACATCCATGTCATGGCTACCTGATCAACAATACATTTTGACACACGTCATGTTTGACATCCACATACCACCCAAACTGTTAATATCATCTCCCCATACTAGCATCAACTATGTTTATTGTGCTTTATGTGATATGTTGCTACACACATGAAGAGCACACAAACATAGGTATGTCACAGGAGCCTAATACCAACATAAACATCACAAATGTGTCTAATCGTAGCGCTCCACAATGGACAACAGTCAACAAACAGGGAGTGACCGTCCAACATGAACATATCAACATATGGCTGACACTGTGTGGCACACATATCATGTAAGATAACACCTTCTGGTCTGACAACAGCTGTTTATATCAGAAGCATACACTACCTGTGAATTGCACCCTCCAAACAAACCACACAGATACAAACAAACCCCCACATCATCTGCCACCAACTGCTGTTGTGCAAATCCCACATTATTTGTGGCACACCCATGGACATATGTGATGTTGGCATTCAGAGTCAACTGGTACTGCAGTGTGTCATCCAGATTCCATGTTAACATTAACACATAACACAATAAACATTACAACACATTGTATAGCACATGTGTGTCGTAAGCGACTTAATACGTACATGTGAACAGCTCTGCAATCAACCTCCGCCTGAACGCTGAGCCCTCCCGTGTGTCACCACTGGCACGTACAGGGGGGCACAATGGATCCTCCTCAAGATCCTCATTAATTTCTGCAGGGATATCGTGCCTGAGAGCAATGTTGTGCAGGATGCAACAGGCTATGATTATCTCGGCAACAGTGCGTGGCTCATATTGTAAGGCCCCGCCTGTCCTATCCAGACACCTGAAGCGACTCTTCAAAACGCCAAAGGTGCGCTCTATGACAGAGCGGCTGGAGGCATGGGCCTCATTGTACCTCTGCTCTGCACGTGTCCGTGGCTGACGAACAGGAGTCAGCAGCCAGGGGCGACAACCATATCCTGCATCACCTGCAGAAAGAAATGTTGCATGTAAATGTAGGGGTCCATGTGACACAGTCCTGACAGCTGTGTCGACATGAGAAAGAAACCAACAAGACAGTGTGACAACAATATACAGCTGCAAACTATGCAGCTCTATCAGATATACATATGATGACATACAAGCTAAACATGGCTTATCCAGCCCGTAAACACATATCAAATATCACAAACGACCATAGTCACCCTTAAATAATGTGTGTGTGTGTGTGTGCTACATGCATATGGTGATGCAGTTACTGTCCACATCTGCAAACCCACAATGGTGACACCACAATAGCAATCCAATGCTCCCATAATCACAGGGTATGTCTCATCAATAACCAAGGGAAAACACACAGCCATTTGCGTGTGGCACACATACACACCATGTATGCCATGGTGGTAGGTAAGAATGAAAAGCATATCACCTGTAGACATCCTGTTTATGAATGGCAACATATGATGTTTATTTTGTCAGGCAAAATAAACTGTGTATTGTTGCGCGCCAATGCCTGTCATAGCCATAGTCTTCCCAGTCCCCATCCTGTACACAGCCCTCTGAAGGTGCGGTCGTCCCAACATGCACACTGTGCCCGTCATTAGTTTGCCCCCAAAACATATGCATAGGCACATAAACCGTCCGCTGTAGCGTGTTCCCATACCGCTGTGTATGCACCCCCACGTAGTCCCCTTGCTGTAACTGTACATTTTACACAATGTGATGTGAAATGAGAATGGCCAGACAAGATGGCACAAACGTACCCTCAACTACAGTGTCAGAGGCTACTGTAAGCACTACATATTGTTGCAAGTCTGCTGTGACATAGGCAATATGTCTGGCCAAATATATGCACACGTGTTTTCCCTGCTGGAAACCTCAACATCATCTATCAGATATTAATATACACCTACTCATGTCAGATATTGAGCCCTGGGTGACAACTCCATCACAGAGTGCGTGTGTCAAACTGACACGCACATGACATGTGTGTACTATTAGGGTTATCCAGAACCAGACATGTTAAATGACGGAGAAACATTATCCAGCAATTAAACATCATCACAGGTGTATGTTGTGGACAAAACCACCCCACCAACCACCCCATGTTTGCATATGCTACCAACATGCACTATGAGGTCATCATCAACAACATAGATGTCTGCACTGAGGTGGCAGCACATGTACAACATGTGCATTATAACGGTCATAGACTGTGAGGATAATCATGATGTAGGGTTAATGTTTCTAGTCGTACCAGACGTACAAAAACATGTAATAATGTATACCAACACCAGTCCTGTGACTAACATCAATCATATGCAAAGTGCATGTGTCAACTATATAAAACCTCTACTGTGATCACAAATAGAAACATGTATAATGACATACAGAAATAAAAGACCCTGACATACTCACCCAGCAAGATACATTCGCCAAAACGTCCCTCCTCAAATTGTGTGAATATTGCCGAGTGATGCAGGATATAGGAGTCATGGGTGGACCCTGCAAACCTAGGGACCACATTCAGAATATGCTGATTTGCATCACATACAACCTGAACATTCAGGGAATGGTAGTGTTTGCGGTTGCGGTACGCTACCTCCCTGTCTCTAGGCGGGACCAGGGCAACATGTGTGCAATCAATAGCTCCCATCACGTGTGGTATCCCGGCTAATGCCTCAAAGGCCTGGTTCAGGGTCCACCATTGTTGCCTAGTGTGGGGTATGGCTATGTAATCCCCCATCCGGCTGACCATGGCACGCAGTACCTGGTGGAGACATCGTGAGAAGGTGGGCCGGCTCATGCCACCCACTGCGGCCACAGATGTCTGAAAACAGCCGGAGGCAAAGAAATGTAAGGCAGCAAGGAGCTTGACTAAACCAGGTATGGCATTGGACCGATCAGTCAGGGGCTCGAGGTCAGGTCTAAGATCCTCATAGAGACCCCTAATAGCCCTTGTGCTCAGTCGGTAAAGGGAGATGACCTGGTCCTCTCGCATGTCATAGAGCTGGGGACGGGGCCTGTAGAGGCGTGGCTGCCGAGCCTGCACCTCGGCACACCTCCTGCGCCGTGCACGAACAACACAGGCTTGGACCGCCACCACAGCTGCAGGTCTGAGTTGCTGCGGGACTATACCCATGCCCTGTGCCCCAGCCCCATCGACACCATCTCCCGTGTTCGCAACCCAAGCATCTGCCCACTGCACAGGACACATGCAGCAGCATAGACATGCGCCATAAACTCCTCCCACCAAACTAAGAAACAAATAACTATGTCACACACAATAAACTATCTAAGCACTGTACAAACTACAAGACACACCAGACCATACACACACAAGACAATACAATCCTCAATACAAACACCAGCCAAACAATCTACACATACACCTGTTCGGACTCCCTTACTGTCTCTCACCAAACACACTTCTACTCTTCTCCGCCTACAACCCTCAACGTCGACAAGCTGTTCTCCCTCACCTATATTTCCTTTTCCTTGCCGTGACGTCCAATGCGCATGCGCATCTGCTCACAGACTAAGGTCTAGAGTCACGCGCATGCGCGACTCTACGCATGGGTGTCGGCATGTGCGTGGTGACACGCAGATGCGCATCGCCTTGCGCATGCGGAAAAAAGCACCCAGACGCCCAATGCGGGACTCCACGTAATGCGTATGCGTGACCATACACATACGTAGCACTATTTCCCTCGGCGCATGTGTGTGTTGACGCCTGCAAACGCCCATGCGTATGACGTCACACTCACGGCGCACGAGCGCGCGAGCATGAGCGTGTCCCACCAAATACACGCCTGCACAAAATGCGCATGTGCAGAAATCAAACGTGCAAATACCGTATAAATAGGCCTCAACACGTGGCACACGGTGAGGGATGTTAGAGGAGTTTCACAAACAGACACAGAGGTAAAGAGTGAGCCAGAGCCAGAGGATAGGTTAGAGGTAGTCCAGAGGAAGGTGTGAGACATAAAGGTACAGTGTGCAATAGGGAGTGAGGCTGTGGTGGCAAGACGTCAGAGGAAGGCGGGATATAGAGATTGAAGCAGAGTCTGAGAGAGAGAGGCTGAGGTAGGGGTACGGCACAGGATAGAGGGAGAGGATAAATTAAGAATCACTGTAGTATCTGTGTACATGTGCTCATTTACTTGACACAGCACCTGTGTTACAGTGTACTGTATTGTGTCCTCTATTGTAGTGTTATTGTTATCTGTTGTGTGTGCTGTGTCCTGCTGTGTGTTGGTGAACGGGGGTGTTTGAGAGGTGCCTGTGTTCAAGGTGTAGATGGAGAGGGACAGTGACAGAGAGGGCCAGTGTGAGGAGGCGGAGGATGTGGGGCAGCCAGTTGGTGATGAGTCACACAGGGCACAGACTGCCACAGCCTAGCCACGAACAGGCATGGCCATCTGCTGAGCGACAGCCGTCACATTACAGCCAAATGGCCAAAAGAAAAAGGGTCCCTGTGCCAGCAACACAAAGGAGGAGAGCTGTAAAGTTCAGTGACAGTGAAAACCATATATTACTCTCCCATGTCCTTGACAACTATGATGTATTATTTGGCAGAATGAGCACACGCACATCGTTGCAAACAGAATGGCAGTGTGGGAGGATCTGCGTACTGCACTGTGTGGGGCAGGGGGCCCCACACGTGATGTAGACAGCTTAAAAAAGAGGTTTTCTGACATCAAGAGAGGTGTCCGTCAGCACATGGTTGCTGTAAGACAACATGCTATGGGCACAGGTGGCGGACCCCCCCTCACACCCACATATCTCGCCCCTGGAACAAGAACTTGCAGCACGGCTGGGAGACATCTACCTTCGTGGACTGCCAGAGGCCCTGGATAGCGCACATCCACATGCAGGTATGTACACTAACTAATCATTTCTTTCTCATGTACAATCTCCATATTCCGTACAGGGCGGTCCTATGCAAATACACTCCCATATGTGTCCACAAACCCCACATCATGTTGCCATCCTGTTGTGATATGGTGTGTGCAATATCCTTACCTCACCATTTCTGTTGACATGTCCTGTGGGTTCCACATCCAAACCTACCTCCTCAAACCCATCCCACGAGAATATGGCATAATGAAGCACACACACACATGAGTCACCAGACACAAAACAACTGTGATTTCCAACATGCATGACTGTGTTGGTCATTTCAAAGGCATGTTTGTATGACATGACAGCAATACAGTGCTGCATGTGCACCCCAGTGGGCCAAAGGTGATGCCTAGTTGCCATACGCGGCACTATGGGTCACTGCGAGTCACATGTAGCACTGAGACAATCATATCACATACAAATATGACCCATACTCACAAACCAACACACACATGCAGTGATTTGCATAAAGCAGGTGTTAGGGTGGGGGCAGTAACACGCATGTGCGGAAATATGTTACATAACAGAGGAATGGGATGCTATGGGCAAACATGTGCAATGTGACCATGAACAGGAGAAGGGGCGATCTGCCACCTGTGCATGGGCACAGCACACACATGTGTCCCTTACCCAGACACATGGTGGTGACACACACGTATGGGAGTGTGTCCGGTGTCTGGTATGCAGCACACATGAACGGATGCAAAACATCCTGTCTGTGTGTTATGTATCACACATGTATACATATGTGGTTTGCTGAAACATATGTGTGCTCTCTCTGATTCCTCCCAATGCAGGTGACTACAGTCAAATGGGTGCGGAGGAAGAGGAGGAGGAGGGGGCAGAGGAGGAGCAGGAGCAGGATGAGGCGGTGGTGGAAGAGGAGGAGGGGGAGGTCTACATTGCAGCCCCTATGAGTCTGATGGAGGCAGAGGCTGCTGTCTCTGGGGGCAGCACAAGTGCTGGCGATGAGTCCCTGGAGCCACACGTGCGCGCCATGACACCATTGCGTGAAGCAGCAATAGAGACCAGCCAACCACCCATGCCAGCAGAACCAACACCTACACCTCTCCCGGAGTTGATGATGGCAGAGATTAGTGCATATGGTGCATCATCACACCGTTATGCTGAAGGTTGTTTAAAATAGACTGTCACAACCACAACACACACACCAGTAGTCCACAGTTGGTGTGTGTGTGGTGGCTGTTCCAAACATTACCTCCACACGTTTACATGTTCTGGTTGATTACCTTAGATGTGTGATACCCAAAGGTTGTAGGGTAACCTGAAATGATAGCATTCTACCCCCAATAGAATAGTGTATGTTCAGGTTGATACACATGGATGCAGACATATGAGGAATGTGTCTGACGGCCCAGCACTCTATGACAACATAAATTGATACAAGACATTGGGAAAGCTACATCCTGCCGCTCTGCAGATACCCAAATGTCTTGTACACAGCAGGATGACAACTTAGCCATAGTCTGCTGTGTTAATGAGCATATGTTAAGCTATATGACCATTCCTCAATGTCCTGCATTTGCGGGTAGCGGGAAACATAGCCATGTCTTTGTAGAGCTCTGATGTCCCCCCCTGGTGCTTCCCCTGCTGTGTCCAAACAGAAAAGCGTGTAAATGTACTACACAAAGGGCAATTTGCTTATCGGCCCCACTTATATGGAACTCTCTCCCTCCCGATGTGCGATCCCTGGATGATTTAAAGGAGTTCAGAAAACAACTGACATTTGTACTCTTCACTGAGTACTATGGCACAGACATCTAACAGTCTCTATTATTATAGCCTGCATGTAACGTGTTTTACTGTAACAGTTCCTTGATGTTGTGTCACCCAATTTTACCTTCACTGTTACGTTTAGTCAGTGTATGCCCCCCTGTCTCTGTTCTCCCCTCTTGTGTCTTGGTAACCGCTGTGATTAAAGGAAACGGCGGTATAGAAAACATGTAAAATACATAAATAACTATATAACTACACATTTGTTACATGGCCTACATTATCTGGACCAAGGACCCTCCTCTGTGTTACAGTGAGGGTGCACATGTTTCACTCAGGAGTTACATATGTGCAGCAGAGGTGCACATGTACAGGTATGGTGTGTCATCCCTGTGCCTACCAGTCATCCCATTGCTTCATTAACATTACACATGTCCCTGTCAGAGAATGTATTTTTCCCTCCACATGTGTCATCAATTGTGATGTCGATCTCGACCTTCCTGTGTTCATCTCCGTTGGTGTCCAGCTGATGTAGTTGTGGCTCGTGCATGCGCAAGCTCCCTACACGATGGTTATGTGAGAGCTGTCATTGGCCAATCCTGTTGCCACAGCTGTATATATGCGTGTTTCACCACAGCCTGTAAATCGTTGTGAGGGCATACCACATCTACGTCGTGTGATGTGCCCTGTGGGTTTGTCTGCCTGCCATATACTACTGTGGACATTATGTATATTGGCCCTCTCCATCTCTGTGATTGAGTCTGCCCTATCACATCACCAATCGTGTGGCATGTACATTAAATGTTTGTGTATGGCGTTGGAGTAGTGGAGATGTATGGAATATAACACGCTGTATCCCATGCACAGGCAGTCGACGTGTTCTGGAGCGGATACGCCTTGCAGTGGAGCAAAACACAAGGCAGGTGTGTGGTGAGATCCATCAATTACATGAGGCGGTCCAAAACATGCCCGTCACCCGGATATGTGAGGCCCTTGAGGGCATGCTGGATGTCATGCGCCGACTTGCTCCTGCACCACCACCAGCACGGGTTCGAGAAGAGGGTCGTGGCCGGGGGAGGGGGGAGGGTGCCCGACGTTGTCCGGCGTGGCCGACCACGTCGCCAACAATGAAACATGATATATCCAATAACATGGTATAATCCAATTTTTGTTGATCTTACAATGCTCAGTTAGATCAATAATGTATCCAGTACAACATGTTGTTGAGGTGTTTGATATGTGTGTCATGTCAAAAGCAAACATATTCAGATCATATGTTGTGAGTGAGTCAGGAAACACTTTAATTTGTTAACGCACACACATTAGAATATCCATGTGTATATGGAAAGCTAATTATGAGACTTACTCTGTGACCATAAACAGCTGTATTACTATACATACAGTGTGTGTGTCCAATGAGTGTCCATGTTGTCCCATGTGTATCAGGGAGGCGGGGGGTGTTTGTGGAAAACCCTAAATGAGCTGCGCCAGGTCATCTAGTGATGGGTACAGTAGAGAACCCACACACAGGTTCCCTGCTGCAAATACCTCAACAGAGTCAGCTACGATTGTCATGCTGCACAGACATGTGATGTGTCACGTGCACCTTGTTTCCCAACATCCTTGGGGAGGCAGCGGCACAGTGTGCACAGACATCCATGTGGTCACAGGGGGACTATGTTCCCAATGGCGTGGTTACGTCACATACTCATCGCCGTGTGAAACCCATCATAGAACACTCATTGGTGGCATATATGTGGCTTTTTCCCTTGACCACATCACTCATCTCCTGCCTCCCAACACCCCATAGGTACGTCTGTGAGAGAGGCAGATATGGGTGGTCTGCCTATGTTTGGGACTCAGATATGTGAAGACCTTTGTTCCACATAGGACCATTCCTGTGCCATGTACATCAGTGAGACAGCTGCTACGTTGCAATGGTTACTGTAGACCCCTAATTATGAACATCTACACCTTATTTGGGGGGTGCTGTTGGTTTCACACACATGTTTGCACCACAGAAACATATGTGCACCCACACTATCACATGCTGACATCCGCACACTTTGCCTAGGTCAAACACGTGAGCAATACAGGTTTTTACAAAACTATATTTTATGATGGAAAACAGAACTGGGATAAACTTTACAGACGTGGGAAGGGGGAAAATACCATCACCCTCCCCCCCTCCCCAAACATCCTCCCCTCCCCGCAAACGCCCACACGCAAATATAAAACACCCACACACATAAAACAGACACACAGGTGACACCCACCCTCCCCAGCATGCCCACTGATGGAAGACAGGGCAGCACAGGGCACATGTTGTGACGTCACTAGCACACTCACTGACGCCAGTGACGCCATTGAGGGGGTGCTTGCCGACATGGCAGACGTACCACCTCGGCTAACACCCTCTCAATCACTCCCGCCAGCCACTGCTGAGAGTGACACATCTCATTTATGCGTTGCTCCATCCCATCCAAGGCCACAGACAGTTGGTCCACGCATATGCCACCACACACACACATTGTCAATGCTGTCTTTGTGGTGGCATCTGCATAGGGCCTGTCTGTGGCCCTGGATGGTGGAGGCAACTGCAGTGGCTGGGGGGAGGCCACAGTGCCCTGTCATGCCCTGTCATCAACATCACTTTACCAAACCCCTTCAGGGAAATCCTCCACCCCTGATCCCTCCCGAACATCCCCCCCCTCCACATCCCCGGCAGCAACCCTCAACCCTGCCTCCCCCACAGACAACCCCCTTCGAATGTCCTTCTTGGCCCTCCTGTGTCCTTTCTTCAGGTGCTGCAGGTGTTTGCGCCTCCACCACCTCCACCTCATCATCCTCGTCCACCTCCTCTCCTCCTCCTCCTCCCCCTCTGTGGTGTCCAGGACCACCACCTCTGCATCATGTGGTGTTGGTGTCTTCTGAAGAGGTGTGCAGAGGTGGTGGCCTCATCCTCGGTGCCATCACCATCTGTGGAACATGACAGCCATCAGGCCACGTTTTCTTTCTCTGTCAAGAAATATAAGCACATCTACATAGGCAGGTAACCACAAAGGCATCTCTGATAATGGAACATAAGTTAACAAATACGTGACATTCTCAATTGATTATACATCATCACCCTTTTGTGAGTTCTCACCCTGGAGGCGGCTGCAAGGTATGCAGCATGGTGGGAGGCCGCAGCTCCCTGCCCTTCTTCCAGGAGATCCTCGATCTCTGATGGATATGCAAAGGAAAGGTGAGGGCATTAGTGACTGGTCACCTTCTGCTGGTGGTTTGCCCCAAAAACACACACACACCACACACACATCACTGTGCACAGGGTCTTGTGCTGCTTCGAGCGCCAGTGCTGTGTGTGTGTGTGTCATGTACTGCCATAGTTTTGGTCACCTGTCAGCAGGCAGTTCCATGGGCAACACGCCATTATGTCGAGTTGCACATGGGTTCCTCCGCTGGTGACAAAGGGAGCCCTGTGTGTCCACAGCTGACCCTCATCCCTTGTGACGGTGTGTGTCAGCATCCCACAGTGTGAATGGCACTTCCCCTCCCCTGTCCAACATGTCTCTCTCAAGGGTTGAAGGTCATACAGCTTACACAGGGATACAACATTGAGAAAAACGTGTGAGAGTGACACGGACATGGATTGGGCCCCCCCCCCCGGGGATTGGGGGGGGCTGTTATGTCCCCTCATGCTGCTGTTTACGCACAGGTAAACTCTGACAGGGGTTTGGCTATGCTGTCACCAGAATACACACAATAACGATGGTCTATCACCTGGCTGCAAAGTATAATGTACATGCTAGTTTGTGTTTTCAACAGGTGTGGCTGATGGACTGTGGCTGCCTTCTTATTCCCCACCTCTTTTCTATATAGCATCCTGTGTTGAGTGGTCAGATAAAAAGTGGGTGGACCCCATCATTTGGGGTGTGGCCCAGGGCAAGGTCAGCCCACCCCCCGGCCATGCCGTGGAAGGGCCTTCAGGGAAGCTTACATGGTTCGTGGGGGGTGGCCAGCAAGGCGTCTTAATAGTATTCATATTTTCATTACGGCCTATTGGGCCAAAACGGGGGGAAACCTAACAAAGTGACATACTCCTGTTATCTCATGGCTCACGTGGTGTGTGGTTGGGGGTTATGGAACCTCCATTTGTTGATAACATTGTGACATATAGGTCAGATGACACACCCCAAACTAAACATTTACACTGCCAACACGTGTTTCACTACAATTAAAAACTAGTGGTCATGCAATGACAGACACAGTGGACCTGCTTGATGTTTGGCAATCCAATGACCTAGGAAGAGCCATATTGCACGGCCAACATACACAACACACATACACATTAGTTTGCTT